>OX418221.1:54679648-55279648 GCA_948455865.1 Conomelus anceps
AATGAAAATGAAAATGAAAAAAAATGAAAATGAAAATGAAATGAAAATGAAATGAAAATGAAAATGAAAATGAAAATGAAAATGAAAATGAAAGAAAAGAAAAAGAAGATGGAGTGGAAGAGGAAGAAGGAGAAGAAGAAGACGAAGAAGGAGAAGAGGAGGAAGAGGAGGAAGAGGAGGAAGTGGAGGAAGAGGAGGAAGAGGAGGAAGTGGAGGAAGAGGAGGAAGAGGAGGAAGTGGAGGAAGAGGAGGAAGAGGAGGAAGTGGATGAAGAGGAGGAAGAGGAGGAAGAGAAGGAAGAGGAGGAAGAGGAGGAAGAGGAGGAAGAGGAGGAAGAGGAGGAAGAGGAGGAAGAGGAGGAAGAGGAGGAAGAGGAGGAGGAAGAGGAGGAAGAGGAGGAAGAGGAGGAAGAGGAGAAGAGGAGAGAGGAGGAAGAGGAGGAAGAGAGGAAGAGGAGAAGAGGAGGAAGAGGAGGAAGAGGAGGAAGAGGAGGAAGAGGAGGAAGAGGAGGAAGAGGAGGAAGAGGAGGAAGAGGAGGAAGAGGAGGAAGAGGAGGAAGAGGAGAAGAGGAGGAAGAGGAGGGAAGAGGAGGAAGAGGAGGAAGAGGAGGAAGAGGAGGAAGAGGAGGAAGAGGAGGAAGAGGAGGAAGAGAGAAGAGAGGAAGAGGAGGAAGAGGAGGAAGAGGAAGGAAGAGGAGGAAGAGGAGAGAGAAGGAAGAGGAGGAAGAGGAGGAAGAGGAGGAAGAGGAGGAAGAGGAGGAAGAGGAGGAAGAGGAGGAAGAGGAGGAAGAGGAGGAAGAGGAGGAAGAGGAGGAAGAGGAGGAAGAGGAGGAAGAGGAGGAAGAGGAGGAAGAGGAGGAAGAGGAGGAAAAGGAGGAAGAAGAGGAAGAAGAGGGAGAGGAGGAAGTGGAGGAAGAGGAGGAAGAGGAAGAAGAGTAGGAACAGGGAAAAAACAAGAAGAAGGAAAAGAAAAGGATAGGAATAAGAGGAGGCGAGAGAAAGAAAAAAAGAAAAGAGGAACAAAAAGACAAATAAGAGGAAGAGGAAGATGAACGGCAGCAGAAAAAGAAGAAGAAAAACAATAACAAGAATAGGGAGGAGACAACAGCAACAACGAAAATTGGAACAATGGAAGACAAAAAAAAAAAAAAAAAATTTAGAAGAAAAGTTTGAAAAAGATAAAGATAGAATTACTTCATTTACGTAAATTTACAAAATTTCATGTGACTGATAAAATAGCATATTATTAGCAAAACAATAGATTGTATATGAGAAAAAGTTTGGATATCAACAATGAGATTTTAAACTTATCCATTCAAACTTAACTTTGTAAAGAGGGTTGAGATGGAAATGAACACTGTATTGGCCAGCAAAAAATACTGCTCTGTACTGTAAAATCACTTCCCGGTGGTTCGGAACCCACCTAAAGCTACATATCAATCATCCAATTCATTATCCACGCACAGGTCTCAGATCTATGTGGTCTTCATCCTCATCCTCATTCTCCTCCGAATTAAGCGAAGAAGATGACGAAGAAATAGAAAAAGAAGGAGGGAATGAGGATAGAAGAAAAATAGCGGAAAGAAGTGGAAAAAAGGGGATGGGGAGGAAGAAGAAATGGCAGAGGAAGAATAAGAAGATGAAGTGATGTTTTGGCACCCCTGCATTTGACGAAGGTACGTGCAAGATGTCTGCAGGTTTGAGGGCAGGTTGTTTGCCGTAAGTCGAAGAGTGTCTGGGGAACGGAAGGTGGTTGTTGGATATGATATTTGGGACGACTCTTCTCCTCTTGTTTGTGCTTGCAACACCCTCAAGCATTTACGCGCACTTCTCCCAACGGCTTCTTCAATCAGTTGCAGTTTGAGATTTGCTCTCTTCACTATTTTGTGGAAGAGAGAGGCTGTCGTCTGTAGAGCTTAATCAATATGCACCACATATAGCATGGATCTCGAAATTATTGAATCTGGTTTGTCTAGAGTAGATCTTCTAGCCTCTTACAATAAGGCGAAAAAATTAGTCTCTAGGGTTATAGTTACATTAATAATTGATAATTTCTCTGAGCAAATTGCAATTGCCCAGAGGAGTTTAATGGAATAAAATAGAACAAAAGCTTATAATAAATTGAGAATACAATTTTGTAGTTTCTATATTAAGCAATATACAATTTTTTAGTTTCTATATTAAGCAATATACAATTTTCTAGTTTCTATATTAAGCAATATACAATTTTTTAGTTTCTATATTAAGCAATATACAATTTTGTAGTTTCTATATTAAGCAATATACAATTTTTTAGTTTCTATATTAAGCAATATACAATTTTCTAGTTTCTATATTAAGCAATATACAATTTTTTAGTTTCTATATTAAGCAATATACAATTTTCTAGTTTCTATATTAAGCAATATACAATTTTGTAGTTTCTATATTAAGCAATATACAATTTTTTAGTTTCTATATTAAGCAATATACAATTTTCTAGTTTCTATATTAAGCAATATACAATTTTTTAGTTTCTATATTAAGCAATATACAATTTTTTAGTTTCTATATTAAGCAATATACAATTTTCTAGTTATATATTAAGCAATATACAATTTTTTAGTTTCTATATTAAGCAATATACAATTTTTTAGTTTCTATATTAAGCAATATACAATTTTTTAGTTTCTATATTGAGCAATATACAATTTTTTAGTTTCTATATTAAGCAATATACAATTTTTTAGTTTCTATATTAAGCAATATACAATTTTCTAGTTTCTATATTAAGCAATATACAATTTTTTAGTTTCTATATTAAGCAATATACAATTTTCTAGTTTCTGTATTAAGCAATATACAATTTTTTAGTTTCTATATTAAGCAATATACAATTTTCTAGTTTCTATATTAAGCAATATACTATTTTTTAAATTCCTGGATTTCTTGTTCCATGACGAACTGCGTTGTTAATATTAATTATAGATTCGAAAGTACTCGGCCAGATTAAGTGAGTTATTATACTTATTCTTAACAAATAATTGACTGCAAGTCGTTAAATTTCACATGAAAAGTTAACAATTTTTTAGTTTCTATATTAAGCAATATACAATTTTCTAGTTTCTATATTAAGCAATATACAATTTTTTAGTTTCTATATTAAGCAATATGATCACCCGACTATATAAATTATGTATCGGGGTGAACAGTCTAGAAATCCAACACAAACTATGAATATAGTGCTGAATTCAGTATTACAATTACCACAACCACTACTACTAAGCTACTAACACCATCACGACTACGTTAGTTTCTACTACTAATATGACATATTACATTGTAATACTAGCTATTGTGCCCGTCCTTCGTACGGATTATGTTTAGAAATAAGACTAAATATGTTTCGGCTTTTTTGATAGCAACGATCATGTAGTTGTTAGCAGCTTAGTAAACAACTTAGAACGTAAACAATTCAGTGACAGTAGTTATCAGAGAGAATATTTGAGAACAGCTGATTGATATATCATGATAAATTACGTGATTTGTTCTTATGTGGTAAAACTTAGAAGAAATGTATCCAAAATCGCACAATACTTGGTTTTTAAACGTTTATTATTCTGTTAAAAAAAAGTTAATTTAGTTTTTTACAGCTAAAGACATTGTCAAAAAGGTTTTCAATACTGATAACTTAAATCCCGATCGATGCTCTCGTTTTTCAGGAAAAGGCCGCGTAAAATGCCTTCAGGGCCGTGACAGACAGACAGACAGAAATTGAGATAAGACTTGTTTCGGCTTCTTTAATGTATAAAACGTAAAAATAACCAAAAAATATATAATTCTGATAAATGTACAGACAAAACTCTAATTTTATTTATATAGATAGACTAACTACTACAAATATTAATACTAATACCACTACCACTACTGCACTAAACATAAATTTATCCAGTCCAATCTTAAGTTTAGTCTACATCCCAAACAACTATATTGGAACAAATAATCAATTAAATCATTACAATATATAAATTATTGTTAATAATAGAAAAATAGTTTAAAAAATAGATAAAGAAATTGTTAATAATTGTAAAATTAGTTAATAATAATAGCTTTTTAATACTAGTAGTTCTGTCTCTCGCACAAGAATAAGGGTGATTGCACAGAGGAGCATACTCGATGTACCTAATGATAATCATCATCGCAAAATTAAGCACAATTGTTTTAATCATCAAGGCTGCGTTTCTACAGCTGATAGTTCAAACAGATGAGAATTCTCATGTCTGCTGATTCCAATTGCACATGATGGAAAATCTTATTTGAAAAATCATAAGTTCCTATAGAAATAGGCCTAATAGCCTTACTTTTTCCCCTTTTAAATATCCTTAAAATGCAATCAAATTTCGAAAATCTTTTCACATACATCGCTGGGCATTCCTTAAAGGAACATCCATGCAAGGTTCATTGAATTTGGTACTAACAGACTAACAGACTAAGCTAGGAAGCACGGTGAAAAATCTGAATTCGGACTTGGAAAAAATTATCGAGTTCAAAAATTTTAAAATTTTGAACATGTGATATATGAAATAAGACCGCCTTGGAGCACTGAGAAGAATGAGCCCAATTTTATTCTGATCGCATTAAGTGTTAGAAAGTTAGGGTGATTCTAAGGGTAAAATTTCCGAATAAAGGGCCGCCATCTTGAAACGGGAACGAACTTCAAAATTCTATATATATACGTCATACGTCGCTCGGCTATTGAACAAAGTATCTACATACAAAATTTCAAGAAAATCGATCAATCAATTTCAAGTTGAATCAGAGACCTCTCTTCGTTCGGTCAATTAATAGCTTTATCATTCGGAAAAAGTTGTGGAAGTTCTTATTTACATAAGAAATCTTATAGAAAAGAAAGGTCTCTTACATTGCCAAACCGTTTCTAGCATCCCCACCTCCAGTTATGTCTCTTCTCTGTCTTGCGCATCTTCAAAGCCTAAATGGCTTTTTATTATTTCTTTCGGTCGTCTACATTGCATTGTGAATTTTGGTCATCTGATTTTGGTCTTCACACGACCATACTATGAAAGTTCGTAGCTCTTATTGTTTCAACAACTGACTCCTGTTGGTTCATTACTTCTCTGATTTCCCTATTTTTATGAGCTCCCTCCTGGGAGTTTTGAAGATGTGTCTCAGAAAATTTATTGAGATTCCTACTCTCTGATTTTCTAAACAAACATTCAAATTGATATTATGCTTATGAATGTGGAAGAAATTTTTGGATAGTCTATACAGGCAACTAGGCCTTCTCACTGTTATCGAAAATTAGGACTTTTGAAGCTTATATTTCATATAATATGAAGCTGCAGTAATTATGTCTGTCACTATCTTTGAAATTCTAAATAATTTTCCCAAATTTTCAAATTCCAAATATGTCAACTGGAAACTGATAACTATACACTGAAGTAACTAATTAATGTAATAGAAGTTTATCATCAAGCACAGTCAAAGTCAGATAAAATTCCTGAAGAAAGATGCAATTAAAATGGCAGTAGGTTAAGCCTACTCAAATTTCTGTTTATTTTCAAGGATAATGAATCCAGCAAATTAATCATTAGTTCCTGTCTTTTACATCAGTTACCTCGTACTAATTCTTATAGCGACTTTATTGAGCAAAGAATCTGGGTTTATGTTGTTGGTTCCATCTTCAATTCTTGTTCCACTAAGTACGAGTAATGCTATCATATTTCATATATAGTGCCTAAAGTTCATGGCTACCAGTATTTTTATATTTATCGTCGTTTTGTTTACTAATCTTCAGCTTTCTCAGCAAATTAAATGATGGAATTGATTTCATGTATATTTCTATTTCGGCCAAGAGCGACTCTTCAGACTTCTTGAGACACTCTATTTTGTAAAAAAATGAGTCAATTTCTAAGCGTGGTGATGACATGCATTTTTATAATACCAGGAATAGGCATTTACTGAGGAATGAGGTTAATCGCTCCAAATTTTATTTGCGAGGTGTCAGGAGTTCAGGAGTCCGTTTATATAATGTTTTACCTGATTCCATCAAAAAATTAATTGAAAAGGAGTTTAGAGCCAAGTTGTAAAAGGATTTAATAAGTATGGTATTTTATTCCATGGAAGAGTACAGAGATTACTATACAAACGTTTTAATTTAACAATACCCTAGTTTTGTGTAAACAATTTTAGCTTGAAGAGGATCTGATGTTTGGTTTGCTTTGTCTTGCTCTTGATCTTTCTATTGCTTTTGTCTACTTACAGTGCATTTTAAATTTTTTTGACAAGCTCCAGATCCCCCTATCTATCTATCAAATCTATCTATCTATCTAACTAACTAACTTTAACAATATGATTCGACGACCTAAGAGGAGATCATAATACAATACGATTTTTTATCCTATCTGATGGAAATACTGTATCCCATATTATTATCATGATGTATAACAAGGAATTTATACCCACATGCATAGTGAATTGATTGTAGCCAACGTACTGGTTTCTAAACAACTACTGTACCTTCGGATTTATATAATATCTCCCACAACCATAGATCATTGAGTCTTCGTGATGGATAATAAATAAACTAGTAGATACAAATAGCTTGAAAACATTGCAATACAAATTCTTTTTATAATGCTAAGAAACTATCAATGTTTTACAATATAATGACTTAATTTGAGAGAGGCAGGGAATGAATAACGTGGAAACGTTGTCGGAGGTTGCTACACAAACAGAAGAGTAATCCGGAAAGACATAAAATCAGAAAAGTTTATAATTTGAGGAATACTAGAAATACTGTAAATATTTTACCTTTTAATACCCTTTTTTAATACGAGGTTTGATATGAAGACAGGTTGAAAAGCCTTCCGATCTCAATAAGAAGCACACAATGAAGGAAGCTTGAAAATAAGAATTTATTATTAATAAGAGTTAATAATTGGCCAGCAAAAAAGACTCAGCTCTCTGCTGTAAAATCACTTCCCGTTGGTTCGGAACCCACCTAAAACTGTAGGTCCAGCTCATCAATCACCATCATCCAACTCTTTACCCATGCACAGGTCTCAGACCTATGAGGGGTTCATCCTCAAAAAAAATCAAAACTAATTAAATAGCATTGTGTTGAGAAACTGCAACATTGAATGCTACAATTCTAATACCTTGTTGCAAAATGAGATTCAACATTACAAAGTAAAAAAAAATTTCCCTGAAAATAAAAATTATGTGGCTTGCCTTATTAACGACTGGCAGAGCTATTTATAAAAACATTCTGTGATAGAATGGTATTTTGCAATATGAGAAATATTTTATTTGTTTATGTAACTATTATTAAATAATTTTGAGTGACATTATAAAGTAAGTATAATTATTATGATGTTGAAGATCCATCTTTTTTCCACTAATAAATAATAAACACTTCAAACTGGAAATTATAACTCAGGTTATGGCGTGACGGCCCTTTCACTCTGTTGTCAAGAGCATCGTCAGACGATCCACAGTGACAGTGGTACAGTAGAAGCAATTAGTCTGCCGTTTGGTAGTCAGCCATGGCGCGGGGTGGAGAGGGGACTGTTTATCGCTCATTTCTAAAAACATGTGGCCCATGCGACGCTGCAGATGTCTTCAAGGTGAACTAGTCAACTTTTACAGGACGGCTAGTAGTGAAAACAGAGCCACGCGCCCAGACTTATTGTTTCTACTGTACTGTGGTACCGTGGGTCGTCTGACGATGCTCTTGACAACAGAGTGAAAGGGCCGTCACGCCATAACCTGAGTTATAATTTCCACTTGAAGTGTTTTTAAGTTTTTATTAACTATAGTTCTTCAATCGGCCTATTAATAATATTTTTCATATATTTATATTCTTTCGATTTATCCGTCCGTCTATGTTACTGAATTCATATAATTCATTCATTTTGGGCATTATCAAGTTTTCTCATTTTTTTGTGTATAAAATTTGAAATACAAACGATATCAGAGAATAAGCCCTGGAACTTTGCAAAGCTCTAAGTCAGACTTCGTCAAGATTGCAGTTGGCAGAGATTTTTACGATAGTAGAAGCGAAAAATGGAACGCCTCCGTTGTCTAGAAGAGTGGAAGTAAAGATGGAAGGAAAATGGCAAAAAATCTAAAAAAGAGAAGAATAGAGAAACATAAAAGTGTTCTGTTGTGAGTGTTGCTTGTCAGTGCTTGGGTTGAGGGAATTCTGTGTGAAGGGAGGGTGGGGATATTGGAGGAATTCTTAGAATCGAACGTTTCTGGATGCTGGCTGCAGTGTCTGTAAATACAAAACGCACGTTCATAGTAGCGCAAAAAGTCATTACCGTCCTCTGGACCAAAGACTCACTCTCCTGGGTGTGGACCAGCGGTGCAATTCTTGCTCTCTGTCTCTTCACTTAATCTGAGTTACTCTCCGTCATCTTCTCTCTCTTTTTCTCTCTCTCTCTCTCTCTCTCTCTTGCACTAAGCAGCGGATGCTGTCGAGGAGATGCACACAAAAGTGGTAATCAAGAGGAAGAGAATAAGCAAGAGTGCGAGCAAACTTTATCGAATGACCAAGTGCTAAAGAGAGTACGGGTTATTGACAGAGAGACTTTCCTCTGACCGTGGCCTTGTCTCTTCTATACTCCACTGGTTATCCCTTCTTTATCTGTCTTCTTTCTTCATACACTTCACCACCATCCCTCATCCATACTTATTCTTATCCGTCTCTCTCATTTTCTTCTTTTTCTATTACTCTTCCTCTTATTACTCCTAACTCTTACTCCTTTTCCACCTTTCTATGGACATCATCCTCCTCCTCCTTCTCCTTCTCCTTCTCCTTCTCCTCCTCCTCCTCCTCCTCCTCCTCCTCGTCCCCTCCTCCTCCTCCTCCTCATCTACCTCCTCCTACTCCTGCACCTCCTCCTCCTCCTTGTAATTTATCATGCTACAAGTGAAAAGAATATAAAGTTGGAAAAATTAATACAAAAAAATAAAAGTAGTCTCACAAGTAGTAGCACAGAAGTAGTCAAATTATCAAGTCAATTAATTTAGAAATTTCTTTTAAAAACACTTAATAACATCCTCCAAAATGATTAGTACTTAATTGATTTATCTACTGAATAAATACAAGAGAGTAATATTGATTATAAGATTTTAAACATCATTATTTCTTGGTTCTTTCGATCCATAAACAATTTTCTAGGGATCAGTTGAAAAAATAAGTTTATTGTTAATGTAAAACATCTAAATGTTATAATCGTTTTATATTAAAAATGTTGTTATAATAGTAGTTATAATAGTGATAGCTGAGTGCTGTAGCAGGTATCTGTTCAATCAGAGATATGCTACAAAAACCCGGGGCCATCTTTGTAACGGTGACCGATTGGATTGGCCAGCAAAAAAGATTGTTCTCTGCTGTAAAATCTCTTCCCGGTGGTTCGGAACCCACCTAAAAACTGTAGGTCCAACTCATCAATAACCATCACCCAATTCATTACCCACGCACAGGTCTCAGACCTATGTGGGCTTCATCTTCAAAAAGAAAAAAAATGTTAATTTTTTGTCTATCAATTCTGAAAATAATTCTGATGTGATACATAAATTAAAAAGGAACGCTGTAGAACTGCAAGCTCAGTTCATGGTTTCGAGTTTAGTTCTCAAAGAATCAACATTGATGAAGTTGATCTTCCAGGTTTTTCCAAGGATCAGTTACAAAATGTGATTTTCGGCTGTGAATCCATTCCTTCAAAAATATAGGAGTGATTGTAAGTGAATCTCAATCTTCTCAATTGGATTCAAATTTTAATTTTGCTGGCTTCTTCACTGTAAGTGAGTCTGTAATATCCCATAGACCCTATAATGGACCCGTAAGGGTCTCCCCACCAATAAGATGCTTATTATTAGGGAAGACGTGATGATTCTTGATTAAAATACAGCACTATGATTAGTAAAAATTTTATGGTATTGTACAATTATTCAAGGAGTCAAAAAGCATCAAAACTATTCAATTTAAACAGAATTCAGGAATGTCGTATAGAAATAATAATTCTTTCTATACGACATTTCTGAGCATTTGTGATACGACATTTGTGATAATTTCTGAATTCTATAATTATTATAGAATTCAGAAATTAACACACAATACAGAATATAAAAAATTAGGAACTAGAAAGTGATAGCCGTGAGCCGTAGCAGGTATTTGATGATCAATTAGATAAGCTGCGTTCTCCTGGGTCCACTTTGTAACGGTGACCGATTTGATTGGCCAACAAAAACGACACACTGTTCTCTACTGTAAAATCACTTCCCGGTGGTTCGGAACCCACCTAAAACTGTAGATCCAACTCATCAATCACAATCATCCAACTTATTACCCACGCACAGGTCTCAGACTCATGTGGGCTTCATCCTCAAAAAAAAAATGTAGAAAAAATGAGTAGAATTCACGTATACTGTACAGAAATGATCACAGAAACATTATTTTTTACAGAATAAAAATACAGGAATTTAAAATAGAAATACAAAAATTATTACAGTTTATTGACTTGACAGAATTATGTTAATATTTTATTCAATATTGTCTCCATAATTATTAATCAGGTCCGCCAAATCATTTCTTGATATTTTAATATTACTTTGAATGACAGCTGTCATATTAACGAAACTCTCACTGCGTTATGATGCCATAAAACAGCTTTGCAGGAAGTAGAACCAGGAGAAAGATGACTGAGGGTGTATGGTAGCGAAAGGAATGAGCCCTTGGAGATTCTCAACGTATTATAACTGTTCTCCACGGGTTTATTACCCTTCGCATGTGTGAGGATAGTTGTTCTTGTCTGCCAAGAGGAAAAATAGTGAACTACCCTTGGTTTATGGCATCCAAGAAGCAGTGTAATACCGTTATGTGGACGTAGAGCAATCCTATATAGCCTATAAATGCTTGCTCTTGAGTATTTGTAACCTATGTGCTACAGATAGTACATTGTTTGCAGTACTGTATATAGTCTTTGGATGTAACTTATTATTGGGTCGTACATCTTACGGTTTGTTTTACTTGAACCGATATCTACTCAATTAGAAGCACTCTACCACACATACAGTAGCTATAATAAACTGCATTCATGCTCCACCTGATTCTTATTGCTCAGGTATCGAGTGGAAATTTATCGCTTGGAAAAAGTATTTTTTGTCGGCTTCCTTTGCTATTTTCCCGATACTTCGATTCAGAGCAGCTTAATTACTTGGAAAGTTCGCTATTAGAAGCTGAAACCCATTGCTATAATTATCTTTACTTCAACTTTACTCACTTTAATCATACATGCATATAAAAAGAGACTTTACAGACTCCTAGTCTGTGCTATAACTATGGAATTCATTTCAGCATCATTTTGTGGAGAAAATATAGGCTATTATCATTTCAAAACAGTGCAATCACTCATTCGGCCTATAACTTATAACTGGAAATCAAGTTTTGAATGAGTAAAATTTCGATGATTCAATCGATTTTGGAGCTATTTTAACGCAAAATTACTAGTAAAACTTCAAAAAAGTAAAACTAATTCCCTAATAACAATAGACGAACTGGTGGGGAGACCCTAATAAATTTATGTTCTGAAAGTACTATCGAACTCAAGTTTTATAAATATAAAATTTAGTAATATAAAAAATTTTATATTAATCAATCAATCAAGGTTGAGTGGTAGAGGGGACTCTTAATCTAATATTAAAACTGACACTGTATTTCACTTTTAAATAGCCTGAGGCTGACGAAGCTTCTTTTCAGAAGTGAAATGCATTCCTCAAGCATCTCCAATATATGTGAGTAAAACATTATTTAAAAGTGAAATACAGTGTCAGTTTTAATATTAGATTGTTCATTAAGTATTTCGTCATGGAAAACATCACAGGGACTCTTAAGTCCCAACTCCGCCTAATAAAGCATATTTTCATTTTCATTTTCAATCAAATTTATTTTCAAAATTTGCAAACATTGCAGGGTCCTGCTAAACCCGTAGGTTTTTCAGCAGGTGCCAATCTTCACACTTATTCGAACAAAGAAACAGATTCACTTATATTTTAATATTATAAAGAAAAAATAGAGATTACTTAATGAAGACATACATTACAAAAGAATGTAGTGATAAAAGTAAGGTAAAAAATAATTACTGTAAATACAGAACTTATATTCATAAGTAATATAAAAAATAAAAGGTTAACTACTTATGAAGAACTAATATCTTGGCTCTTGTAGTTAAAAACTCTGAAAACCAAATCATGTTCGCTTTACTAATGATAAAAACCATAGGCCCACTTCACGGTACTGATGAAAAGTTTAAATTTTCAATAGTTCTATTATGTTTGCTCGTTTGAATAATTATATATTCTGATATGTTTACTTTTTTACAAAAACCAGACTCTAGACCCTTTCTTTGAAATTTTAAAATGTTAATAGAACATTGGGTATGTTTATTCACAGTTCCCTCCATGCCCTTATCCCATATTGAAAAACAGATTATGGATATGAAGCAGACCAGTTTTGCTGTTTTACATGAATAATATTAACAAAGAGTTGGCTAATGAGTAAGGAAGCATCAAATACATATTTATATTCTATTTTGTATTGGTCTTTAAAAATAATAAATAAATGATGCATTGTTTGTCCATGGCTGTCTGCATGGACATACTACTGAATATAAAATAGAATATCTTTTTATTCTCATGGAAAATAAACATGTTTTAGAACATAACATTTTGATCATCATAATAAAAATACTGTTACAGGTTCAATGTCTAAAATAACGCTGGCAACACTTAGATTTATCACTCACACTTTATTTACACAAATAATCACAACACTCACTGATCAGTAATGACTTACAGAAAAATAAGCAATTAAAAACAGATAAATCGATATTGTTCAACTAAAAAAAAAGATTTCAATAAACTGTACAAAAATCAATCACCAAAAGTTAAAAGGCCGATCTAATATTAAATAATAACTGTACAATAAACTGTCTAATGATATTCAAAAAGAAACGTCGAAAAAAGAACAATTAACTTATTGTTCACTGGTATGAATTAAATAGGAAAAATAATTATCACTATAGGCACAGAGAAAGAATTATCACTATATAGGCACAATATATAGAACTGTCACTACTTGCTTATCACGACGAATTTCAAACAAGACTGAAATAATTTACAAAAGTCTCTCTCTATTTATATAATTTTCCAAAATTGAGATATCTCTCGATTTTTCTATCAACTTCTACCGAATTCTAAAACAAACAGAAAAAGGACACTCGCACTTTCCACAATATTCGATAAGACTCCATTAATTTCTAATCAAATAACTAGAACATTCTACAAACTACCAACTAAACACCATAAAAGTGTCAAAAGAGAGTAATTAATTGCTTAGAAGTAAACATTTACATAGCAGATAACAACGAGAACGACTGTTCCTTCTTTCTCTCTCCATTTTCACTACAATACATATAAGTAAATGTACATAATACATTTTCATAGTATCTATTGTTTTCAAGAAGAATGTAAGGCATAGCCAGTTTAGAGGTTCCTTCTCATTTCTTTAACATGATAATTGGCATATGAGCTTTATATATAATCCGGAGTAAAATATAAATAAAATTTAAAGAGTAGGTTAAAAGCTAATTCTAATTGAATGGTACAAAAAATTAGGTAAAATATATATAAAAAGTCTAATGATTAAATGTATACTAGGTACGGTACTTAACTATTTAAAATTTCAATTTTTCAGTAAGAGAAGAAAAAGTGACAATTGAAAAAATAAAGATTATAATATCGAATTAGTTTTCTATTTTTATTTTTTTATTTTTGAATATTTAATAATAACTCAATGTTTTCCAAGGTGAGTAGCCAATCTTTTATTTTTGAAGGAGCTAACATTTTGACAATAAGCTATGTTTTCTAGAATTTCATTGAATATTCTTGGTCCTAAAAATTATAGCATTTATGAAAAAATGTTGTATATTTAAACAGAATTTATTAATTTCGAATTCCTTCAAGTGCTATTAGTTCATACTGCAGACTTCCGCAAAGGCGGATATTGACAACAGTATTGAATAGCTGCTGGAAATCGATGAATGCTACTGTACAAAAATATCAGTCACCACCGGGAATCGAACCACGGACCTCCCAATTGCCGGTCGGGCGCCTTATATATTGTATATTGTATGTTGTATATTGTTGGTGAATGTGGCATTCATTGATCTGGT
The DNA here is from genome assembly GCA_948455865.1 of Conomelus anceps. Taxonomy (NCBI): domain Eukaryota; kingdom Metazoa; phylum Arthropoda; class Insecta; order Hemiptera; family Delphacidae; genus Conomelus; species Conomelus anceps. Next base: position 54,693,885 of record OX418221.1, read on the forward strand.
TGTACCAGCTCGTATCCTTAGATTTTTTCATCTATTCAAACTTGTGCTGCGGAGCTGTCTCTCCTCTTGGGAGAACTATTGCTAGTGCAAATAAATTATCAGAGTGGCTTGACTTTTCAGAGATCTCCAAGGTTCAAAGCAAGATTAAATTCCTTTGCGGAAAATAAACATTCAATCTCTAACTCCTACTCTAATTGAGTTTAGTTAAAAAATTGTGTTTTAATCAGTGACAATGTGTGACAGCTATACATACAACTATACACTATACATAACCAATTTCATGACAGTGCAACAAACTAAGGCCTTGAGCTGTACTGTTGCACATTAAAATAGCCTCTTTTTACATTTTGTATGTATTGTCTCATTTTGAAGTATAAATAAAGCATTAATTATTATTATTATTATTATTATTTTTTGCTTTTCCATCACATTTGAAGTGAGTTTTGTAATCAAAATCGGCCTATGGCAATATTTTTATTAATTTATATGGGAATGTTCAGGAAAGCACCAATCATTGATACAGTGCAAAGTACTACTGCCCTCTGCACTGTGCATTTTGTGCTGGGAGTGTCAATCCTAACTGACTCAAATTTGATGTCACCTTTGTTGTAACTAGTCCAACCGCAGAAATAATGACAGGCATGATTGACACCTTTTCTTGTTGTCAGATATCCTTTATCTCAGCAGCCAGACACTTGGAGATTTTCTCAGTGTAGTACTGATCCAAGTTGTGGCAGCATGGTATGCCAACATCTATTAAAATAGTTTCCCTGGTCTGCTTATTCATTAGGATTATATCTGGCCTATTATGTGCAATTGTTCTATCTGTCAAGACTGATCTGTCCCAATACAATTTATATATACTGTTCTCAAGTATTGGCAGAGGCATGTATCTGTAGTAAGGATCTTTTTCTTGAAGCAGCTCATGTCTTAATGCAAGGTCCTGATGGAGTATCCCAGCTACACTGTTGTACCTTTTCAAATAGTCAGTGGCAGCCATTGTCTGGCAAGCTGACATGATGTGCTGTATTGTTCAGATGCCAGGCCACATCGTCTGCACAGGTTGATTGGCCTTATTATTATTATTTTATTATTATTATTATTATTATAAACGTTGTGTTGCATTTTATAATTTCTGTTTGTTGTGTGCTTTGTTGAAATAAAAAATAAAAAAATAAATAAAAATAAATTATTATTATTATATGATTTGATTGAATTTTTTTGAATAAATAATGAATTTAACTGTTTTTTCTGAGCTGCTTCAACCATGTAACGACTATCCATGGAGCACTTTAAAAGAACTCTCTGAACTGATGTGAATTGACTGGAACTGAAAATACAATGTTAAATACCACATTCTACAATCAAAGTCGTATTAATAATATTATTGTCAATTCAATTGAATCAAGTGATCTAGTAGACTAATAGTGGGCGTTACTTTAGACCATGTACCTTCAGTAGACCAGTCTATGTCTACTTTCACCACATTTGCAAGGCTTTAGTGTGCAATGTTGAGAATTGGCTTGCATCTTGAGTTTATACTGCACCCATAAGCCTTGCAAATGTGGTGAAAGTAGACATAGACTTAGTATGGGGTAATTCATCAAAACAAAATCTTGATAGGGTGTTTAAGATCCAAAAGAAAGCGGTTAGGTGTATAGAAAGAGTAAATAGATTAGATTCATGTAGGCCGTTGTTCAAGAGACTTGGTCTCCTAACTGTACCCTGCTTATATGTGTATGAAGCTACTTTATATGTAAAAACGAATGATATTAACCAAAATCTTGATGTACATGATTATAATACAAGAAGCCGAGGAGATTATCACTTGGTGAGTCACAATAGTAGCTTATTCAAACAAAAACCTAGTTATATTGGTAGGAAATTCTACAACAAGCTACCGCAGTTTTTGAAGAGTCTTGAAAATATAGAAATATTTAAAAAACAATTGAAGAAATATTTAGTTGATAAAGCTTTTTATAGTATACAAGAGTTCCTTTCACATCAAAATTAAGCCTCACCTCAACTAATTTAAGTAATTATGGTATCTAGTGTATAATATTGTTGATCTGACTTGTCTTATACTCCTTAACTGGAGTCTCCAAGACGTAATCTACAAAAAAAAAAAAAAACCCCTGAATAAAATCTCGAGTTTGGCTAATAGTTTGTCTGAGTTGAGAACTCAATTTCACGGTACCCAAATGCTTGGAGATTAGTATTCATAGCACGTTTTCATCATAGAAGATTACACTTGTCAATTTGAAGTCATATTTGCTCTTGTGAGATAAATTACCAGAGAACAGATATCTGCCAATAATTATTCAGGATATCCTCTTGTCCACTTCATTAATATAGGATATAATATCCAACATGTCTAGTTTATTATTTACAATAAGAAATTGAACATGACTGAGTAAATCTCTACGATTGGACCAGAATTGCAATCTAAACATGAGAAACCTATTCAATGGAATTACACTTATGTAATCTATTCCTGTTTAAGCTCTTGAAATGTGCACATCTCTAAAATTCTGCTTCAGTTTAATGATTTATGTCATGGCTAGCCACTTAAAATCTTTTGTCAAATAGCGTCATCTCAAATCTCATGAGGGCCTCTAATGTACTTTCTCTTCGCAAAGAGGTCTTGTATTGAAAGAGAGATGTCAACTTTGGAGAATTATGTTATTTTTATTACGTTTGATTTGAATTTGAAATATTTTTTTTAATTTGTAATAATTATTGAGACACTTGAAAAAATGCAGGAAGGTATAAAAAAATTTAGGTATTGAATAGATCGAATGTATTGCTGGAACACTAACTAATAAAGGATTATAATTTGTATAACAGTCAGAGTTACATTTATTTCCAATCTAAACTCTTGATACCTCTTGAATTACTTTGGAAAATATTTTTTTTTTGAGAATGAAGCCCACATAGGTCTGAGACCTGTGCGTGGGTAATGAATTGGATGACGGTGATTGATGAGTTGGACCTACAGTTTTAAGTGGGTTCCGAACCATCGGAAAGTGATTTTACAGCAGAGAACAGTCTTTTTTGCTGGCCAATCCAACCGGTCACCCTTACGAAAAGCGCCCAGGAGTATCGTAGCTTATCTCTGATTAAACAGATACCTGCTACGGAACTCGGCTATCACTACCCAGCTAAATATCCATTTATTTATGAAGATAGGAAATCAATTTGAGTAGAAATGAAACAGTAATTTCTGGAATTGGGCCTATTCGTTGTATTGAATACACTCCATATGATTCCCATTCTATTATGAAATTTGAATGCCTATAAAAGTAATGCAATCATCTTTTCTATTCCTCTTGTCTGAAGACAGTTGAAAACCTAATTTTTTATCCACAATATAACAAAAATATGTTGTCTGATGATGCTCTAACAGCAGAGGAAAACAATTGTCAAACGTAGGAATGTTGATGTTTATCCCTACTTCAAAGTAGTTTTTTCCTCAGTAGAAAATTAACTTCCTAAATTTATTGTTCATGACGAACTGCGTTGTTAATATTAACGTTTAAAGTGAATTCAACGACTTGCAGTCAAATTTCTATTAAGAATAAGTAGAATATACTTACTCTGTAGGCCGAACGTTTTCGAAGCTTGGCCTCTGAAAATGGATTTCCAAGATTCGAAAACAATCTTGGAGATTCATTTTCAGAGGCAAAGATTCGAAAACAATCTTGGAGATCCATTTTCAGAGGCAAAGATTCTAAAACAATCTTGGAGATCCATTTTCAGAGGCCAAGATTCGAAAACGTTCGGCCTACAGAGTAAATAAATTCTACTTATTCTTAATAAAAATTTGACTGCAAGTCGTTCAATTCACTTAAAAAGTTGAGAAAAATAACTTTAAGAGCTACTGTGATCTTATCTTAAATGTTGTGGTCAATTGTAGTGTAGTTTAGTGTATTGTGGTCAGTGCAGTGTGGTCAATTGGACTACTTCCAATTCAAGTTTCTTTGCAATCATAATTATAATCAGATAAGTATCTATCGTGGAATCTGAGAATTTTCAAATTCCTGCAGCTCATGCAACGAGAGTATAACCTTTCCACGCGAATAAAGTCCTGTTTATTGTAGGGATCAACCCTTTTTCTCTCCTAAATGGCTTGGAGTTCAATTAAGTGAAAGGCTGTGTGTACTAGAAGGGCTTAAAGGGCTGAAAGGGATTTCCAAACAATCGTGTCTGGAAAGCTCCCAGTTAAGCCCTGCTGTCTTTTGGAGTCATCAATTTGCCAAATCTGCAATAAGGGTCTCATTGGAGACCCTCCAAAGAATGCGAACCCTCCGCCTCCTCATCAATATCAACTTTATCATGTGTCACACAATCTCCACATTGTGTCACTTTCCCCTTTTCAGTCTCAAATTGATGAGTTTCATTAATTATGAGAAAACTTGTGCTTTCATTTCAATTTTGACAACTTTCAAAATGGATCCCAAACTTTTTGAGCAGCACTTTAATTTTCCAATATAACCTTAATTCTCAAGTTGGAGCCAGATCACTAAATTTTTCTTGTTCAAATTCCACTCTCCGATTCAAGAATGATTGAACCAAAGTTATAACAAATTGCATTTTTGTAGATGCGTAGTAGTTGAAATAAATATGTAAAAAAGGGTATTTTTCTGAATAAGAAAGTATTTTTCAGTCTCTTTTTCCAATCAATTTGGGTCATAATTCCCTATTTAGTAGAACTTTTTACAAGGATAAAGCCCACATAGGTCTGAGACCTGTGCGTGGGTAATGAGTTGGATGATTGTGATTGATGAGTTGGAACTATAGTTTTAGGTGGGTTCCGAAACACCGGGAAGTGATTTTACAGCAGAGAACAGTGTATTTTTGCTGACCAATCTAATCGGTCATCCTTACAAAGAGAGCCCAGGAGAACGCAGCTTATCTCTATCTGATTGAACAGATACCAGCTACGGCTCATGGCTATCACTTTCATCTCCAATCCCTCAAAAAGTGTTCACGAAACTGACATATTTTTATTTTGAAGCAAATATTTCTCATCGATATTATTTCAGTACAATTAATGGTGTTGAATACATGAGCTCAAAAACTAGAAAGCTGAAATTACAGTTAGTTTCAAATTTCCAATGCTCATTACCAAGGTTCACTACTTTATCCTTCACCTTTAGTACTGATAAGTTTCAATTATAAACATTCATTGTCCAGAATTTGGATCAATGAACTATAACTGATCATTCACCTAATTTTCTTTTTTACGCTAATTTACTTACAAGACGCTACAAAAATAAAAAATTTCATCAACACTACTTTATAGAATTTTTTCTAATTCTTGTTTGTAATATTCTTCTTTTGGTATACAAGTGTGAGAGTGGTATCAATCTCTTCGTTATGACTAGCTGTTGATCATCCGTTGAACTCGTGCTCATCCGCCTAAAAACAAGATGGCAGCTACAATTTGTAGAGTCTCCCTGTATCGACTGCAATTCGAAAATCGTTCAAGATTTCGAATTGGTCTCTTACAACATTCTCTACAAGCTTTGTTTCAAACAATTTCTTCCAAAACGCATATTCATGAGTTATAAAATTTCAAAAACGGATAATACATTTTCTTTCACTTACAATTTTTGTTTTTTCTTTATAACATTCTTTATCTGAGAGATACACGAGTATGGTAAATGTAAATGTTTTAAATCTATTCTTGAGATTGAAATTGATGTGATTTGTAGGAATGCGTAGGCTGGTAAGACTGGAGCGTCGCCGGAAGGAGGGCTTGCGCGGGGCGTGGCACCCCTTTTACCACACACACGCCGCAGGCCTAAAACAGAATTATGACTCCGTCATACAAACATACGAGTGGTTTCAATCTCTTCGTTATCACTAATAGAATAAGAATATGTATGGTGATAAGCCCAAGACACTTCGTCACCATCAATAAGACAAGATGGCTGCCGTAATTTGCTAAATTTCACTGTATCGATTGCAATATGGTAATTGTTGCAATTATTATTTTGTTTTTCTTTAATGAATTTTTTTAACAGAATTATCTACAACTTTTATTTCATAATATTTCTCCGAGCATATTTTATAATGTATAAAATTTCAAATACAGGAAAACTGAATTACTGGAGCATGGGCAATATTATTTTTAATAAATGTGGTTGTGACAATTTCGTCTTATTATTCATAATGTTTTTTTCTCTATATTTTTGGTATGAGTGATTTACGAAGGATTTAGATGTATATGTTCTGGTATTTTTCTTAAGCTTTAAAATGATGTGGCTTGTGAGGCTGTGGGTCCATTAATGTCAGCTGCAGAGTCACCAGAAGACGGACTTGCGTGGAGTGCAGTGACTTTATCATCAACCACAGGCCATAGGCAAGAATTATTAGAAAGATTTTTCTTGATGATACAGACATTAAAGTGTTGGCAATCTCTTTGTTAACGCTAGCGCTATAATTCTGTGAATGGTGAAAAGTCAAAAAAACGTTTGTCACCATGGAAAAATTAAGATAGCTGCCAAAATATTACTAAATTATTAAAATCCTTATACTTGAGCGATATAAACGCAAGTAACGTTAAAATACAATGAATCCAGTACATAGAACAACGAAAATATGTTTGGGTGTAATTAACGAGGTCAGGAGAGACTTGAAATCAAGATGGTTGCCAAAATATAATAGATATAAAAATCCTTAAGCTTGAACGCTATAAACGGATTTAGTGCCAAAATGCAAGGAAGCCAGTTCATATGATGATGAAGATTCATTCGAGAATTATAATAAAGCACCAAAGATACATAAAATCAAGATGGTAACCAACATTTTAAAATTTTTCAAGAATGAACATCTTAAGAAGGCATTGAAATATTAATAACTAGTAATATCATAACTACTTACTTATTTATATATTTACTTTTTTATTTATTTATTATTTATTTATTTATTTATTATTTATTAATTTATTTATTTATCTATTTATTTATTTAATATTTATTTACTTATTTATTTATTTATCTGCTTATTGAGACAAAGTAACAATAAATGCAAAAGACCAGAGTCCAAAATTGCTCTCTTCACAAATTTTAATTAAGCTATTCCATCCAAAACTTTTAGGTTAGTACACAATAAAAATTTAGACCCACTAAAAACTTCCGTTCGAATAAATGACTGTATTTATATTTATTATAAAATTAAATATTTTCCAATATTACATACCATAAACATGACCTGAATTCAACCATCAAGACCAATTTTGTCTCCAATCCTTTGAATAGAATCTTCTTCATGTCATCAATCAAGTGACTTTCTTGTAATATAACTGTTTTATGATTGTATTATGACTGTATTATGATTGTATTATGATTGTGTTATGACTGTATTATGGTTGTATTATGACTGTATTATGACTGTATTATGACTGTATTATGATTGTATTATGACTGTATTATGATTGTATTATGATTGTATTATGATTGTGTTATGACTGTATTATGATTGTATTATGACTGTATTATGACTGTATTATGATTGTATTATGATTGTATTATGACTTTATTATGATTGTATTATGACTGTATTATGATTGTATTATGATTGTATTATAAATGTATTATGATTGTATTTTGATTGTATTATGATTGTATTATAAATGTATTATGATTGTATTTTGATTGTATTTTGATTGTATTATGATTGTATTATGACTGTATTATGACTGTGTTATGATTGTATTATGACTTGGTTCTGATTGGTTTGGACTCCTGTACTAAAAAGTGACAGTAGTGTTGAAATAGCTTTATTATGACACTACTTTCACAAGACGTGGAATAAAGTGAGCTGTTAGCATCACTTTCTAACCCCTTTCAACTACTTAGCGTAACAGTAGAAAAAACTCATTTTACTTCTATTGTAATATTTAACATAATAAAAACAAGATGGATCTTCAACATCATAATTTAACTTAATCTCAGCGATGATATCGTAGCGAATTATTTGTGAAAGTATGAAAGGTTTCAAATTAGGAGCCTCCAAATGAGGTTCCAAACCAGTGGATAGTGGAATTGGGGTTTGTTAGTTGGACCGGGGTGCGATGCAATTACGGCGAAGATGAGGTTTGCCCAGCTGTCATTTATTTTGTACGTGCGGGATTGGCTGAAGGGTGATTGAAGGTTACTCTCCCTCCACTTTATTTTCAAAGAAGAACCAAGATGTAACATGAAATCTAGAAGTCGTCTCTTCCAGTCCTTCAGCATGAGCAGCTCATCAGAATGAATTATTGTCAATTATTTATTACTGAATTACAGAATTAATTCATTACTAATTAATACGTGAAGACGTTAATTTAGAATTTAATGATGATATAACGCATAGAAAGCATTTAGCACCATGGCTAATACGGGAACCGGGGGACCTGTATAGCACTTAACGTGTTAATATCAAAACTGTCACTGTATTTCAATTGAATATATGATTTTCTCTCAATTTTACTGGAGATACTGGAGGAATGCATTTCACTTCTAGCATTTCACTCCACGCTTCGAGGCTGACGAAGATTCTTTTTAGAAGTGAAATGCATTCCTCCAATCATTCTGTCAATTATTTATTACTGAATTACAGAATTAGTTTATTACTAGTTAATACGGATAATTTTAAGATGTTAATTCAGAATTTAATATCAGGAATTTGTTCAAGAAAATTAAACGTATTAAGATTAATGTCTAAATTAAGTGTGATGTTTTCCATTACAACATACTTGATGAACAATTTAATATTGAAACTGACAATATATTTCAATTGATATATGATTTCCAATTACAAAAAAACTTGTACTTTAACTGGAGATACTGGAGGAATGCATTACACTCCACGCCTCGAGACTGCGAAGCCTCCTTAGCTACTCTTTAGAAGTGAAATGTATTCTTCCATTAAAAGTGAGTGAAAATCGTTTATTTAATTGAAATACAGTGTTAGTTTTGATATTAGATTGTTCATCAAGTATTTCATCATGTAAAACATCACAGTTTCCATTCTATTTTAGGGCCTGTAAAGTGCTATCAACATATTATAATTGACTGTGTTGACTCTGAAAAGAACTATTCTAAAAACTATGAATCATACCATTTATGTTGATACAAGAATAAATAATATCGATATAACCTATATTATATTTTATTAAAAAAATTTTAACCTAGATTATTCAGTAGTTTACTAGTTAGTGACTAATTTAAATTTGTGACAATAAATAATATCGTATGACCTGGCTGGATCAGGTCCGCTGTCAGAGTCACCAAGTTTTAATTATGTTGAAAACTGAACTTATTTTTATCATTCATCTTTTCTCTTGCTTCTTTTCTCTTTTTTTCCTTCCACAGTCTTCTTTTGTCTATGATCTTGTTTTTCTGTCCAATTCTGTTGTATCATCCCGCTTTATATTTTTATGAATTTGATATTCAGAAAATTCTATTTATTATTGGTTACATTCTACAATTTTCATTAATGCTTTTAATATAATTAATGGAGGGGTCAAGGGGTTTTCACCCTGAAATTTTTTGAAAAACCAGCATTCCATAGTAGTATTTCATCAGTACTTTACATGATCTTTTTATTTAGACGCACATTGCACATTAAAATTTGCTATAAAACCCAAATATTCTGGTGCTCATATTTTGAATGAACTATAACTTGTACATAATATTTATTAAGAACTGACAGGGATTCATTGAAATCGTGCCTTTATGCTCTACCGCTTGAAAGATAGATTTTAGATTCTTGAAACGTGGTATATAGCTTCCTCATAATCCAAGTGAGATCGCTGTTATAATATAAATAATTATGAAGTCAAACAGATTTCCATTATAGGCTCTAGGTTAACTTTTGGCAGTAGAAATCTAAGCATTGGACAGCTGGTTCAACTTCGAATACAAACCAAATTTGAAGACTATTACGAAGATTGCTGCTTAGTCAAATTATCCACTTTATTAATTGATTGTATTAAAATCTTTGCTTAAATTATTGTAAATCGTCAAATTGAAAAAAAAAACAGGAAGAAGATATTGAGACGGAGGAGGAGGAGAAAGTTTTTAAACAATTTCTCTCTGTGATCTCAGATATTCACTAGACTTTTAGCTCAGATCTAGTGCTGCATGCTAAATAATGATAACATTTTTACAAGAGAGTAAAGAAGAGCAGAAGTATGATGGCTAGGCGATTGATTTGAGCTCTAGCCGCTGTTATTGTACTCTGTCTTCCGCTTACTCCGGCCGTTACGCTTCCGTCCGGACAAACCGGATCAGCTTGATTAAGATATCTTCTCTCTTGTCTCAAGATAGACAACTCGTTCACTATCACTGCCTTCTTCCCAAATTCATCACATACCACTTTACTAGAGCTTTGTATCTGCGCAGCAATTGGAAACCCCAACATATAGAAACTCTGGGTACAAAATATATTATTACAACATTACAACCCAATACATTATGTTCCATATTAAAATTATTACAATTATTAATCTTACATTATTAGAACCCATTATGTTCCATAACATTTTACAAATAATGAATAATAAGACTAAATTGTCACAACCACATTTATTAAAAAATATTGAGGTTCTAGTTTGGGATGTTACCGGTGCATAGCCGTAACGAGGAGGGGTTGGTTATTGGGGACATACCCCCCCCCCCCACAATTGCTTAAGTTGAGTTAGTTTTTCTTTAATTACTTAAAACTTTTTTAACAACAATTATACACTAGATACCATAATTACTATATAAATTAGTTGAGGCAAGGTTTAATTTTGATGTGAAAGGAACTCTTGTACCCTAAAATTGCTTTATCTACTAAATATTTTTTCAATTGTTTTTTAAATGTTTCTATGACTCTTTGAAAACTGCGGTAGCTTGTTGTAGAGTTTCCTACCAATATAACTAGGCCTACGTTTTTGTTTGAATAAGCTACTATTGTGACTCACCAAGTGATAATCTCCTCCGCTTCTTGTATTGTAATCGTGTTTGTCAAGATTTTGGTTAATATCATTCGATTTTACACATAAAGTAGCTTCATACACATATAAGCAGGCTACAGTTAGGGACCAAGTCTTGGGGACATAACCCCCCCCCACAATTGCTTAGGTTAGGTTAGGTTTTTTTTGATTACTTGAGGATTTTTTAAATAAATTCGTTTAAAACTTTTTTACCCATGTGTTCCTTTCGCCGATTGCAGGAGCTGAATTCACAAGGGCGTCAAATATCTAAAGCATCAACTACTAACCCTTAGTGTCCTCATACTCAGCCGTATCTTGCTGTATCTGACTTTGAACAGCTAACTGGTTTTCATCTAAAGCATAATTACTTATGGCACGCTGTTGCCCATGATTTACTATCCTTGAAACAACGTAACTGACACAGTATAAATGGATGAAGTTATGATCTACTCTCCTCGCCGACGTCTGACTGTAAGCTTAATAATTTCGTGCAGTGATGTTTAATGTCCCTACTATGAGGCAGAGAATTGTGCTTTTACTACCGCATTAAATCTAAGAGAATGCAGAGGATGGTAAACTGTTAATGTAAATAATTTCTTCGCTAACTATAATTAGACACAGCTTTGCAAGTACTTGGAGTTGAGTAAATGTTGGCTCACATTAAACTAGCATGCAGCCAGCTATTATATAGACTTTATAGCTCTAGTCACAACAATACTTTCGGAAATAAGGGTTAATGTAAAAAAATGTACAAGCATTACTCGGAGAATAAAACACAAATGGGATCAGGATTAATAACTGTAATGATCACTGTGGAGAAGATTCACGTTGTTTCTTATCTTTAGTAGATATTTTTCAGGTACAGATATTTGTTTTTGTAAGTTAAGTTCCAGTTCTTAGCTGGAAGTTTATGATGTTTACAAGCTGTGATAACTGAACTACTTATAAAGTCTGAAATGCTATCGGAAGAAATAGCCTTATTTTTCAATACTACCATTGTATGGTGTTTAATAATAATTTATAACATGTTTTTATTTTTTCAATATTTTTTAATACAAGTACTCGTCATCAGGCTCGCTTTACTCACCTGTTCATATTGAAACCTTCATTACTGAATTACCTCGGGGTCTTGAAAGAAAGAGGCGCAAAACCTTAGCTTGCAGTATTACGCTTATGGGCTACAGTGCTGCCAAGTTGCCCAGTAGGCAAGCAAGCCTAGTCGAACAAATCAAATCAAAATTTATTCAATCAATAACATAATAATTACAAAATCCTTTTAGTTAAACTTCATTAATACAGAATATTTTTTATCAGTAATTCACCTTTAGAAATCCCACTTTAAAAAACTAATTTTTATTATTAATTACTTACTACTAATAGAAGAAAAAAATTAAGAAGAAAGAAACGTTGAAGGGCAAGAAGGATAGGAAAAAGAGACTATTCAATAGAATTTTTGAACAGGTTATGTTACGATCTAGATGGCTGGATTCAATTGAATCGCGCAACCTGCTAGTAACTCTTATTATTAGTACAGTTATTTATCTTGTATGTGGGTCTGTTGCCAGTATTGTACTTTTGGAGTTTTATTTTCGGAGGATGAATCCCACATAGGTTTGAGACCTGTTCGTGGGTAATGATTTGGATGATGGTGATTGATGAGTTGGACCAACAGTTTTATGTTGGTTTCAAACCACCGGGAAGTGATTTTACAGCAGAAAACAGAGCCTTTTTTCCCGGCCAATCCAATCGGTCACCCTTACAACGATGTCCCAGGAGCTTCATAGCTTATCTTTGATTGAAGAATACCTGCTACGGCACTCGGCTATCACTCCCCTATCCCTATCAGTGGGACTTTTGTGCTCTCACAAGAGTTTTAGTTTTTGGCTACTTAGGACATCTTTGGGTTCGTATGCCTTATTGGCCCTTACATTCAAATACCTATTTATTTTTATAAATCAGTAATCAATAATTGAAAGACTTTCATGCATTCACTAGCACTTTTACTTAGGGCTAGTTTGGCCAATTCGTCAGGGAGATAAAATGTGTCCAGTCAGCAGAGGTGTGCTTTAAATAGAGATTATCTCGGGATCCCCTCAAACACCAGAATAAATTCATTAAATGGTGATTCATCATTAGAATGTCATTAGGTCGACAGAAATTCATCTATATAAATAAAATTAGAGTTTTGTCTGTGCATTTATCAGAATTATATATTTTTGGTTATTTTTACGTTTTTACATTAAAGAAGCCGAAACAAGTCTTATCTCAATTTCTGTCTGTCTGTCACGGCCCCGAAGGCATTTTACGCGGCCTTCTGAAAAACGAGAGCATCGATCGGGATTAAAATTATTTATCAGTATAGAAAACCTTTTTGACAATGTCTTTAGTTATAAAAAACTAAATTAACTTTTTTTTTTAACAGAATAAAGAACGTTTAAAAACCAAGTATTGTGCGATTTTGGATACATTTCTTCTAAGTTTTATTACAACACATAAGAACGATATTATGATATATATCAATCAGCTGTTCTCAAATATTCTCTCTGATAACTGTCACTGAATTGTTTACGTTCTAAGTTGTTTACTAAGCTGCTAACAACTTCATGATCGTTGCTATCAAAAAATCCGAAACATATTTAGTCCTATTTCTAAACATAATCCGTACGAAGGACGGGCACAATAGCTAATAATAATAATAAAATTAAGCGTATGGTTTTTAATGGTGGGGAGACCCTTACGGGTAGTTCCACCTCGCCGTTTGTGCCATGTTACGGGGAACATGGTGGATCTACTATTTTAGGTGGGTTCTGAACCACCGGGTAAGTGATAATAAAGCTTGTAACATCAAGTCATCGAAGCACGGTCACCCATCCGTACAATAGCTACTTATATAATATAAGATAAGGTATAAGAAGAATAAGATTTATTTCCCAATTATATATAATAGAAAGTGATGGAATATACTCACTCTATATTAATTGGACGAAAATGTTGATAAAGAAATGAAAAATAATTATTATGACTGCAATATTATTATCTCTGGATCCATCATTTCCTGGTTGTAAAAGCAACTAATCATATTCATCTTGCTAACCCAATTTGCCACCCTTTTCTCATTGGACGCCCTCAGTCAAGCTATTAGCAGTGTAGTAAATCCCCGCCCCACTGCATTAATTTGAAGGCCGACATAAAAAAATATAAAATTGAATTTGCCGGGAGTGGTGTGTGACGAAGAGTGAAGTGGTAAATGAAAACGGTACGCAAAGGTAACTGAAGAGAAACGGAGATAGTAGGAGGAAGAGAGAGAATTTAAAAGTAGCGGGTTTGAAGATGCGACCCTGTAGACAGGCAAGTGGAAAAGAACCTGTTCGTGAGATGGAACGGGCGTTAATTTCAGATTTTTATCCTATCCGCAGTGGAAGTCAGGATGGCATGGTGGCGTCAGATCTGGGAAGGGGGTGGATGTTCACTCAGGTGCGGGAGGGGAAATCCGTGCGATAATTCTCAAAAATTATTACAGGCTTTGATTTTTTGTGAGCCTCGGGCTACCAAACAAGCAACCAACCAACATTTCCACCAGCATGGGCGCAATCTTCAAGGACGTTGACCTGAACTGGTGTGTGCGTCCAGCGACTAGCCTATGTGCGCGCCGCTGGTGTGTTCATGTTGTTACTCATCTGATGCAACCAAACTTCTTCTTTTCACCTTCTTTATCCACCTCCCTGCTATTCTACGTTATCTTTGCTCTGTCTTCTTCCGGGACCCGGTTCTAAATATAAACGGCTAATGTAAACACACATGAACTTTTGTTTTTTTCAATTTTCACTCACACATATACACACTTTCATTCTCTCTTGCTCCCTCACTCACTCTCTTTTATATTACTCTATTATTCTTCTCTTCTTATTCGATTCTCTTACTGTTATTATTCTCTTTATTATTCATCATTTTTTAATATTATCCTTCCTCTTATCCGTTCTTTTTCTTCTTCGTCTTCTTCGTCATAATCATCTCCTTTCCCTTCTTCTTTATCTTCCTTTTTTTGTCCATGTCCTTGTTCTTGATTTTTTTATTTTTTTCTTTTCCTTTTTCTTTAACTTTTCTTTTTCTTTTTCTTTAACTTTCCTTTCTTATTCTTCTCTCTTTTTCCTTTTTGGAAGTGAAAAACTGCAACCCGTTCACAACCACCGCAAACCCTAAAAAGTAGCATATCTCTGTTTATTGTTGGCCAATCTTGGAAAATGAGGTTTCGTTGGATTTGCAATAAAAATATGTAAGAAAATTTAATCTAGTCAAATTTTGATATCATTAGCCGTTATTAATTTAATCCTGTTCAAAGATTTTAAATGGCCGCCATTTTGTTTTTTTGATGTCGGAAAATTTTTATTAATTTTTTTTAGATTGTTTTAAAGCTGTATGCAAAATTTCAAAATTATACATTCAGAGGTGTTTGAATAAAAAAATAATGAGTGAAAAAAGCAAAATGATGGCTGTGTGAGTAACTGGGGATTTTAGAAAAATTTTATTACAATATTTACTTTTGTTAGTGGTCCAGAAACACTGCCTAGAAGTTTTGGTAGAGAGTTCCAAAACTCCCTGTATATAAACGACCATTTCCAAGTGATGAAGTATTAGTAAATTCAATTGTAAATGCGTCTTTACATAACTTATTTAACCCTATGTAACAATCATATTCTACATTGTAAAATGGAACAATCAGTGATAAAATCACTGAACTAACCTAACCTGCCTTATGAATGTTGAGTCTGGGAATAGCTTCTATTGAATTTTTTATAAAGTAACAGAGTCCATATCCATGGTCGCAAGAATCCGTCCACCGATTCTACCTGACAAGGACCCTGACTCTTATTTCTGTCGGAACTCTTTTAGTCGCAAAAGTCCGTGATCGCAAAGGCCCGGACACCGAATAGAATAGAGTATAAAAAATTGTCAAATATTTCTCAAATCCCAATAAATGAATCACTAGTGAATGTAAAGAGCTTTTATCTATAAAATTAATAACCATTTGGAACCACGAGTGAGACGACTTATCACACAAAAACAGACATCTGGATAAAAGGTAGCAGTTCTTCGTCAAACGCAAGCAGTGATGCTTTCCGTTCCATTCAAGGCATAAAGAGAAGGCATCGATTGACCACTATATCCTGCGGTAATTCATCACAAAGCTATTGTCGGTCTGTTTACTCCCCTATATTTTCGAAACTGAGGCAAACGAACGAATACATTGTGGAGCAAGGTCTGTGCCACCCCTGTTCAGTCAGGGGATGCTGGGTTGCAGCGATGACTAATGTTCCACAGAGCTCCTAAATTATTGTCCCTCCGATTCCCGCTGTGTGAGCATACTCAACCCCTAATAGGATAAGCGATGAATCGGCTTTCTATTTCCGGCCGCAATGTCACCAAAGAAAATGCTTCTTGGGAGCACTAAACTAAATTTATAATGAATTGATATTTATCTTTGCTAGCTCTAAATAAACGATCACTGAAGTTTATTCGATAATGATTGGTTCTTTGAAGGAGGGAAATATGTTGTAATATTCAGGAATAATCTAATATCAAAACTGACACTGTATTTCACTTTTAAATAATGTTTTACTCACATATATTGGAGATGCTTGAGGAATGCATTTCACTTCTGAAAAGAAGCTTCGTCAGCCTCCAGAAGTGAAATGCATTCCTCAAAAATCTCCAATATATGTGAGTTAAACATTATAAAAAATTGAAAGACAGTGTCAGTTTTAATATTAGATTTTTCATTAAGTATTTCGTCATGGAAAACATCACAGAATTCAGGAATAGATTGACAATTTTTATGGTGTTGAAAACTTGCTTGATTTGTTGGTGTTTGCATTACGTTCTTTGCAGAAAAGATGCAGAAGTATTAATGTGTTTAAAAGTCATGCCGTAAATTATTGCCGTCATGAAGTTATGCTTGAATTGATATGCTTGTTGTGCTTGGGAAGTGATAGCCGAGTGCCATAGCAGGTATCTGTTCAATCAGATAAGGTACGAAACTCTGGGCGCTTTTGTAAGGGTGACCGATCGGATTTCCTAGCAAAAAAGGCTCTGTTCTCTGCTGTAAAATCACTTCCCGGTGGTTCGGAACCCATCTAAAACTGTTGGTCCAACTCATCAATCACCATCATCCAACTCATTACCCATGCACAGGTCTCAGACCTAAATGCCTCATCCTCCGAAAAAAATAGTTGGTGTTAGTATTACGTTCCTTTGCAGAAAAGATGTAAGTTCAGAAGTAATGCCTTACTACAAAACATGTGGAATCAATAACTGATTCTACCTATCATAATAAGAATATTATTTATCAAATTGAAATCATTATCGATGATTGATCACTCTTACCCTTTTCTAGCTCCTAGATAAATTTATCAATAACTTCAATCAATATTAATCAGGTACTAGTCAGCAAAAGAACGTGATAGTTAGCTACGGCTATACTACAATAAATTAATATTTCTGTTTTATTTTATATTGTGGTGAAAACCGATCATCAATAAAAATTATTTTCTACATGTACATCTACAGTATTTGAAATCGATCCAGCTCCCAACTATATTGTAGGGGTGAACCAAGTATCTTAAAAAATTCCAAAAATAAAAATAAAATGTGGAATCACCCAAATATTTTTCTGGCTGTTGATATTTCATCAACCTCTTCTTCCAAAACAAAATTTTAGGTTCACCTCCATTATAAATTGTAATGGGGCCTACTTCCATTGCACATGATCAGTGTCAATAGGTATTTTATACAGAGTGTTTCGGAACTCTCTACCAATACTTCTAGGCAGTGTTTCTGGACCACTAACAAAAGTAAATATTGTAATAAAAATTTTCTAAAATCCCCAGTTACTCACACAGCCGCCATTTTTTTTTACTCATTATTTTTTATTCAAACACCTCTGAATGTATAATTTTGAAATTTTGCAAACAGCTTTATAACAATTAAAACAATCTTAAAAAAATTAATCAAAATTTTCCGGCTTCAAAAGAACAAAATGGCGGCTATTTAAAATCTTTGAACAGGATTTAATTAATAATGGCTGATGATATCAAAATTTGACTGAAATAACCTTTTTTAGATATTTTTATTGCAAATCCAACGAAACCTCATTCTCCAAGATTGGCCAACAATTAAAAGATATGCTACTTCTTAGTGTGTGCGATGGTTGAGAACGGGTTGCAGTTTTTCGCTTCCAACCACCGCACACCCTAAGAAGTAGCACATCTCTGTTAATTGTTGGCCAATCTTGGAAAATAAGGTATCGTTGGATTTGCAATAAAAATATCTAAAAAGGATTATTCCAGTCAAATTTTGATATCATTAGCAATTATAAATTTAATCCTGTTCAACGATTTTAAATAGCCGCCATTTTGTTTTTTGATGTCGGAAAATATTGATTAATTTTTTTATGATTATTATAAAGCTGTTTGCAGAATTTCAAAATTATACATTCAGAGGTGTTTGAATAAAAAAATAATGAGTGAAAAAAACAAAATGGCGGCTGTGTGAGTAACTGGGGATTTTAGAAATTTTTTATTACGATATTTACTTTTGTTGATGGTCCAGAAACACTGCCTATTGCCACTGGTATTGGTAGAGATTTCCGAAACATCCTGTACTTTAGTTTTTAAATATAAAATTGCTACGAAAATGGCACATATTTATTTACCACATTATCAAATTATACTTCTTACTTGAAATATGAGATATTGGTACTGCAGTATCAACATATTTTAATATTTTATAACGGGCTGTATATCAGTGATCTATTGAGATTAATACATGCCACATTCATGGTTGTGGCTGTGAGATATAATGGAGAAGAATACATTGGTTCACATTGCAATTATTTTACCATGCGGCAACTGAATTTTTAAACAAGCAATCAAAATTCTACGTTCACTTTACATCAATTATTATTAATAATCTTGTTGACCGTCCTTGTAGATTGAATATTCATGTTGAAGGTCATGCTTTATCCTTGGGTCCATCCCAATAGATGTTCCCAACCAAAATTTATAATTTTTTCATGTTGAAAATGAGATTTACGAATATGCACCTCGTCTCTGTAGTTTGATTATCGAACATGGTACCCTAATAGCTTGACATGAAACTAAGTAATAAACTATTCATTTACAGAAGAAGCTTCACCAGTACAGGAAGTACAAAATGACTGCTATTTGTTGCTGTATGCAAATTAAGATAATCAAGGTACGAGCCTTTTGTTTCATATTTCACACTGCAGAGTTTAAAGATCCAGGACTAGTTCCCTCTCAAACTTTTGCTTTCAAATAATTTTTTTTCATACTATTCTGTGCTTTTTTCTCATTACAAGAATAACTTTCATGATAGAAATAGAATCAGAAGTTAATTGAGCATAGCAGTATATGGGAAAATATGATGGGAACTTGTAGTGAATGAGAACGGAATTATTTGAATGGAGCCTTATTTGTATTCAATCGTCTTAAAGTGAGATGCATCATCATAATTCCTCAATAAGAACTACAGTAGAAACAATTAGTCTGGGCGTGTGGCTCTGGTTTCACTACTAGCCGTCCTGTAAAAGTTGACTAAAGTCGAATTAAAAATAAAAGAGTATTGGAGACTGGTGGTGCTTCGGCAATGTTCGGTATCGTTCGGGACTGGTCGGCTACATCCAGCACACTGTTGCCAAGTTGTTCAGCCACAGTCAGTCAGCGACTTGCTCTTGCCTCTGACGGGTGACATGTTTTAGAACTGAAGTGATAAGGCCAGGCCGATGCAGGTATCAGTAGCACTGAAACTTGGCAACGCTTTAGCTACTCGGCCGTATAGTGCTTGGCTGTGATTGGACTGGCTGTTGAAGATTCACCCGAACCGACCCGAATCACATCGGCTGATTTCGCCACAGCCCCGTGCCAGTACTCTTTTACTTTTAATTCGACTTTAGTTGACCTTGAAGACATCTGCAGCGTCGCACGGGCATCATGTTTTTAGAAATGAGCGATAAACACTCCCCTCGCCATGGCTGTTTACCAAACGGCCGTGCGCCCAGACTAATTGTTTCTACTGTACACAATGCCTAAAATGTGAGACACATTATTTTTATTGCATTTATCATGTTCAGTGTTCTCATTTAAATCCAAGTCAAATACCTTCCAACTTCAAGTTGAGGTTTTTGTGAGCTACTGTCATTTTTCTACTTGGGCATCAATGAGAACATTCAATTTAGTGTTCTTTTTCTTGAAATTTGTGCGTTATTCTAAGTTCTACAATTTAGAACTCAACTCACTTCCCTTATTTTATTTCCAAGCGGAAAAAGATACGTTCAGTTTAAGTTTGTGTACCTTGATTCGACAATAGTCTATGTTTCTTCAATTTGTGCCCCGATTGACTTGTTTTAGTGACAGAAAACAAATGCTTGGCTGCAATAAATGATTGAATCATTGCTTTAAATAGTCAATGACCTCTATATTCCTGGAATAACTAACGATAAAATACCATGTTCAATAAGGGTAGTAATTCCTATAAAATTTGGCAGTTACCACAAGTACAAGAACTGACAATAGTACAAGAGTACAAGTACTCTCCTCATTTTCGGAGGAATTTTACCGATCTTCTCACTATCTAATTTCTAGTAATCACTCGTATAGAACTTGTATACTGAATTGAATCTTTGTGTTTGAGATGCCTAGAGATGTGTGTGAATAATATTATAACAGTATAATATATAAGTACTGTGCTAGGATCGATAAGTAATTGAGGCCCTGACTTTGAAAAGGAGATAAGTGCCAAAAAGTGAATTTCACAGGACAAGAAACTCTTTTTAAAGAAAATCTAGATCGAGATGCCACTTGCGCTATCTTTTGACAATTCTTACAACTATCAGATACAATATTCGGACTAACCTCCTTTTCAATGCTGTTGGCATTGGCATTTACTACCATTTCATACAAAAATCGCATTTTTGTCAATTTTGGCACCTACCTCTTTTTCAAAGTCAGGGCCTCAATTATTTTTCAAATAGGTTGATTAATAGAAGTGAAGATAATGAAATGCTTCAGTGGATTTTATGAACAATTCATTTGTTATGAAAGAAAAAAGCAGCCAATAGAAAATGAGCGATCAGTCTTGTAGCTTCAAAAGGAAGAATATTTTAATGATGAGTTCGCTGTGTGTAGTAGAAGTAGCAGCACCACCACCACCGCCACCACCGGTAGCAGTAACAGCAGGAGCAGGAACAGCGAGACTGTAGCCTTTGAATAGTTGAACAATTGACACTGTCGTGCCGCACAGAGCTGCCAGCATCCCACGTTTCTATCTGTTTAATGTGCACAACTAGTTTGCTGTTTCCAAATGGCAAAATCACAGACAAGATGAGCTAAGTATTGTTCAGGGATGAAGGATGTAAAAGAAGAAGAAAGGTTGGAGTAGAGGAAGAAAAGGAAGAAGAAGAAGAGGAAGACAAAGACGAAGACGAAGAGGAAGAAAAAGACGAAGAAGAAGAAGAACAAGAGCAAGAACAAGAACAAGAACAAGAACAAGAACAAGAACAAAAACAATAACCATAACAAGAACAAGAACAAGATGAAGATAAACACGAAGACAAAGACAAAGACGAAGATGAAGACGTAGAACAAGACGACGGAGAAGAAGAAGAACATCAACAACAACAACAAGAAGAAGAAGAAGAAGAAGAAGAAGAAGAAGAAGAAGAAGTGAGGAAGAGTTGAAGAGTCGAAGACGAAGACAAAGACGAGGACGAAGACGAAGACGAAGGAGAAGAAAGAGAAGGACAAGAAGAACAAGAAGAACGTAAACAAGAAGAACATGAACAAGAATAAAAACAAAAACCATAACAAGAACAAGAACAAGAACAAGAGCAAGAACAAGAACAAGAACAAAAACAAAAACTAGAACAAGAACAAAAACAAGAACAAGAACAAGAACAAGACCAAGAATAAGAAGAAGATGAAGACGAACACAAAGACAAAGACGAAGGAGAACAAGAAGAAGAAGAAATGAGGAAGAGTTGAAGAGTCAAAGACGAAGACGAAGGAGAAGAAGGAGAATAATGAGAAGAAAGAAAAGGACAAGAAGAAGAGGAAGAAGAGGAAACAAGAAGAACGTGAACAAGAAGAACATGAACAAGAATAAAAACAAGAACCATAACAAGAACAAGAACAAGGACAAGAACAAAAACAAAAACAAGAACAAGAACAAGAACAAGAACAAAAGCAAAAACAAAAACAAGAACAAAAACAAGAACAAGAACAAAACCAAGAACAAGAATAAGGACAAGACCAAGAACAAGAACAAGACCAAAACCAAGAACAAGAATAAGAAAAAGACAAGAACAAGAAGAAGATGAAGACGAACACGAATACAAAGACAAAGACTAAGACGTAGAAGAAGAAGAACAACAGCAACAACAAGAAGTGAGGAAGAGCTGGAGTCGAAGACGAAGACAAAGACGAGGACGAAGACGTAGACGAAGGAGAAGAAGGAGAATAATGAGAAGAAAGAGAAGGAGAGGCAGAAGAGGAAGAAGAAGAAGAAGAGGATGAAGAGGAAGAAAAGGAAGAAGAGGAAGAAGAGGAAGAAGAGAAAGAAGAGGAAGAAGAGGAAGAAGAGGAAGAAGAGGAAGAAGAGGAAGAAGAGGAAGAAGAGGAAGAAGAGGAAGAAGAGGAAGAAGAGGAAGAAGAGGAAGAAGAGGTTGAAGAGGAAAAAGAGGAAGAAGAGGAAGAAGAGGAAGAAGTGGAAGAAGAGGCAGAAGAGGCAGAAGAGGAAGAAGAAGAAGAAGAAGTGTGGAAGAGTCGAAGAGAGGTAGCTACCAAGAGTCTTTGCCAGTCAGCCGTCACTCTCCAGCTAACTGAAGCCTTCAACAATATTTCTATGAAATGCCTTCTATGAATAGTGAAACATATTTCACTATAAACAGACTTGTCATAAATAAGAGTGAAAAGGAAAACTATAAAGACGTTGGTGAGCCAGACGAAGTTGCGTGATTGCGACGGATGGACGGACGGATAGGAGTGGATGATGAGGAAAACCAAAAGAATGGTCAGAAGAAGGGTGAAGGGGAGGAGAAGTGAGGAGTGAAGAGACCACGTCCAGCTTCTTTTGTGCTTGGTTGAACGACCTAAATGCTTTTCAATACACCAGAAATGTGCTTAACCTCTCAGCACAGTTTAGTTTTATATTGCCTCCTCCTCCTAGCCCTTCCACCTCAACCCTTCCATTCACCGTCATTTTCTTCTCATTTTTCTTCTTTTTCTTCTCGTCACGTCCCGGACTGGATGCGGTACTTCTCTGACTGGAAGATGTGCAGCTTGTGAGCTCTCTTTTGCAGCCGGTGACTATCATCCATTGCGGGCGACTTTTTTCAACACGCACAACTATCGCTCCAGACTGGAATCGATGCTCTGCGATAATCAGAATCGAATTAGTACTTTTTTCTGTAGCACTCTGAAACCACCGACTGACCGGTATACTCCACAGACTATCATCACTTTTTCACTCTTCGCAACCTCTCGGTAACCCAATTTGTCTCATCAATTACAAACTATTAGTTACATCCTTTAACTTACAATGACCCCCTTCTGAATGCCCAAATTTAATTTATTCGGTAATTTAGCTAGAACCAAGCCGTTACATGTGAGGTCACTGATACTAGACCTGGTTCACACAGTGCCATTACGGTCAAAAGCTACTTGTGTGGAATCAGTATCGTTTGACAGATCAAATGTCTCCATCATTATATTTGGACATGGCAGAGTTTGGATCAACACGTCTTCTCTTTCATGTAAAATCTTCCCAAGTTGAATAATATATAGGGCTATTCCAAAAAAAGGAAAATTTTAAAAATATTTATTTCTCCTAAACTACAAGAAAAAAAATTCATTCTAACGATCGTGGAAAGTTTAAAATTTTGAACAGCTCAAGTAGAAGTTCCAATCACGGCCACAATGTTAGAATAGATTAGAATAGTTTATTTATTTTTCCTTGACATGACAGAGCGTATTAAAGGCAACACTATGGGAACAATCATTTTGAGCTGACAAAAGCCCACATCATGAGCTAGAAATCAACTTGATATTCTTCAGACAACGGTATGGCTAGTTCTGAAACATCTTCTGCACATGAAATTAATCATACAAACTTTGTAATTGCTGATTGCAATTGTAGTTTTCCTTATTGGAGCTCAAGAAATGATGGTGGATGTTTGATGGTGACGTGGTTGAGATGTCATGGTTTAAATTTTTGAAAATAGCTTCCAGACTGATAAAAAATATTGACAGACAATAGCACTCTGCTCTGCAAGATTCTGTGAAAAAATTACCACTGCATACACAACTCAAGCTGTACAATAGATTACAGTGCTGCCTCTAGCACTGGTCTTGCAATCGGGCCGTTAGGCGTCTCTGGGCCTCGGGGCAGAAGTAAGTTAGAAGCCCTCCTTTTAAATTTTAAGACCTTCTTCAGCAAGTTTGAGTCCTATAGGGGCTCCAGATTAGATAAGACCCTTTATGAAATAGGGCCCTGATATTAGGTACTGAAATACTGTGAATAATTAATTGTTTTTTATTCTTAACTTTTTGTTGAAAATTGACTGAAAGTCGTTAAATTCACAATAAAAAGTCAATATTAACAACGCAGATAGTTATGGAGCAAGAAATCCAAGTCTCTATTCAGTTGACTAAATCATGTGCGTTTAAATGAATTTCGTAAATGACAATATTACTTGCGATTTGTGAAGCCTACAACTTTGGCAATAGAAGATAATGTAGTGTGGTAAATTCGTGAGAGTGTATCTGGTAGTGGGTGGCGCCAGGACGTCCTGTCTGCGATGCCATGTTGCCTCATGTGAACGGGTGACATTGGAAACATGTTGCAGAGCCATTGTTGCCTGAAATTTGCATGTGCCGCGCTCTGAATGGAATTAAATCGGTTTGGCAAACATCGACAGTGCGTCTGCGCCAGTTGCCAATAGCAATAGCACAAGAAGGCCGTGAACGTGGACTCTAGGAGGCCGTGGACCCATTTCTCACGCCAATCGTCTACGCGCTCCGAACCTACCTCAAACTCAAATATTTCTCAACGCTGCCAGCGTGCTAGCACGTACCTCGTTTCTTCCGCTCCGGCTCTAAATCAATATGTATTTTTCGTCATCACTTGAGGATTTTTTTGCTCATTGGCTATGAATCTTACACAGGTTTTATATAGGACTAGCTCTTGCTCTTGTACCCGTCCTTCATACGGATTATTATAAACTTAAAAAACACTTTTGAATGGAAATTGACTCACGTTATGGCGTGACGGCCGTTTCGCTCTGTTGTCTAGAGCATCATCAGACGACCCACAGTACACTGATTCAAGGCATGAGTTTGAGGGTTAGTTATGTTGTAATGGTGAAGGGGTGGGGGGATGAGTAGGCGGGAGGTTTGAAATTGGGATTATTTTGTCAAATAGAGTATGTGAGAAGAAGTTAAGTTGATCATTTAAAATGTTGTCAGGTTGCTGCTTTGCATGTTTGTATATCTCATATTGTTCTAAAACATTGAGTTTCTGGCTTTTGTGAGTGAAGTGTAGTGTGTCTAAATTAGTGTCAATGTCTGTATAACTGTGGCCTGTTGAACACACTTTTGCTTAACTAACCCTCAAACTCATGCCTTGAATCAGTGTACTGTGGGTCGTCTGATGATGCTCTAGACAACAGAGCGAAACGGCCGCCACGCCATAACGTGAGTCAATTTCCATTCAAAAGTGTTTTTTAAGTTTATATAATACATATTAGTGGAAACAAGATGGATCTTCAGCATCATAATACGGATTATGTTTAATTAATAAAACTAAATATGTTTCGGCTTTTTTTATAGCAACGCTCATGAAGTTGTTAGCAGCTTAGTAAACAACTTGGAACATCAAAATTCACTGACAGTTATCAGAGAGAATATTTGAGAACAGCTGATTGATATATCATGATAAATTACGTGATTTGTTCTTATGTGGTAATAATAGTGCTACCTGGCGAATTCCCAAGAGCCTAGCACAAACCGCACCTTCCTAAAATGTTAATTGAAATTAGAATTTTTTTTTCAACAAAGAAATAATTGATGAAACATAAGATGAGCTTTGATTCACTAGTCATATGTTTCCTAAAAGACTGCAATGCTCCGACTACAGAAGTTTTTTTTCTGAGGATGAAGCCCACATAGGTCTGAGACCTGTGCGTGGGTAATGAGTTGGATGATGGTGATTTATGAGTTGGACCTACAGTTTTAGGTGGGTTCCGAACCACCGGGAAGTGATTTTCAGCAGAGAACAGTGTCTTTTTTGCTGGTTAAGTCTGCAGACAGCGTAAATAAAGCCGCGAAGGGCCCACCATTCAGATTATATTTGAGAACAGCTGATTGATATATCATGATAAATTACGTGATTTGTTCTTATAGCTAGTGTGGTAATAAAACTTAGAAGAAATGTATCCAAAATCGCACAATACTTGGTTTTTAAACGTTTATTATCCTGTTAAAAAAGGAGTTAATAGAGTTTTTTATAGCTAAAGACATTGTCAAAAAGGTTTTCAATACTGATAAATAACTAATCCCGATCGATGCTCTCGTTTTTCAGGAGAAGTCCGCGTAAAATGTATCCAAAATCGCACAGTACTTGGTTTTTAAACGTTTATTATTCTGTTAAAAAAAGTTAATTAAGTTTTTTTATAGCTAAAGACATTGTCAAAAAGGTTTTCAATACTGATAAATAATTTTAATCCCGATCGATGCTCTCGTTTTTCAGGAGAAGGCCGCGTAAAATGCCTTCGGGGCCGTGACAGACAGATAGACAGACAGAAATTGAGATAAGACTAGTTTCGGCTTCTTTAATGTATAAAACGTAAAAATAACCAAAAAATATATAATTCTGATGAATGTACAGACAAAACTCTAATTTTATTTATACAGAAGATACACAGGGAACGTTACAAACATTCAATTTTGAAATTCCATCAGTTTCGTGAGTGTTTGTAAACTAATAAGATTTACTGTCAACTATCATTATTTGTTTCTCATTGGCATAATTTAAATTATTTTCTCGAGAATTGAATTTTCTACAAGTTCTGCTTCAAAAGTTTGTTATTTCTTATTTAACAAAGTTAACGTACGCCAAACGCAAAAAAAGTGGTTTCTCGACCCCTGTTTTTCATGTTTCAAGTGAAATATAACAAAAGCTAAGAGAGATACGGTTCTGAAACCTGTTGTATTCAATTTTCTGGTTGAAAACCACAAGAAACAACTGAAATAATCTCTCAATTTACCTTCCAAGGATTCCAGCAAGTCTTCATTTCACTCATTTTGGGCAAAATCTTTCATCCTGTACCGGACCTATGAACTTTTTCATAATTTTTATGAGAGGAATATGCTTATGCAGTATTGCAGATTCCTCCTGAAACACCCTGTATATTACATACAATGTAATCAGTTTTGGTCAAAATAGAGTTCCCTTACTATTGAAGTCTCATTCCATCAGCATTTTATTTCACTTCTGCAAAAGAAATTCGTTTACATTCGAATGAGTTTCTTTCAACTATAATTTTTCAAATTTTATTGTACAACAAATTCATGATATTTATTATCGCTGTAAAGTTTGGGATGAAATAAATAAGCTAGGTTTTAATAAATATAGCCGTTTTGTGATTCGTTGCAATAATTATGCACTGATAATTGGATTTTGTAAAAAATAGAGCAAACAAAGAATACATGTTTGAGCTTGTCGTAAACTTTCTCGTCTAATTTGACTGAAAAAACAAAACTTTTGCATGATAATGAAAGAAATTCATTTACATTCGAATGAGTTTCTTTCAACCGTTTGTATCACTCTCAATCAAAACAAACTTTCTCATACAAAACACAGTTTACCCCATACAAACGCTTCTTGTTATCTTTAGTATTGCCTCGTGTACTGAGAAACGTATTAATATGAAAGGGTGCAGCAAGCCCAGGCAGTAGAGAGCACAGCGACTGTTCCTCCCATAAATAAACACAACTCCTCTTCTGGTATGTGATCTCCCCTTTCATAAATATAAGAGAGATTCCTGGTCAGGGCGGGATCCCTTCAAGGCTGCTATTCTCGGTTTAGAGATGATTTCCTGTACACCATATACAACACATAAACTCAACCATAGCCTCTCTAGGATTACATTTCGTCGCACCCTTCCAACTTTACTCAGCTTCTGTACTCTGGCATGAATAGCTGGAAGCATAGCTCAAATTCTACGAGAACAATAGATACTACTTTATGGGTTATTGGACAATAATGCTACAGCGCAATATAAATTCGCTATTGTTAGAACACCTCCATTGGGCGAAGTTGTACCATAAGCTTAATAATTTGTAATTAGCTTGGGAAGCGACTTGTAGAATTTTACTTGGAAAGAATTTTGGAAACTTATACATGATACAAAATACTGATTCAAGTCATATTTATTTGAAAAATTGAACTTATCCAGGTGTGAAATAGTGTGTCATTTATTATTTACAAGATAATGCTGTCTTGAGAGGGACTAGAAATTAATTTTGACTTTTTATTATAAATTCAACGACTTGCAGTCAATTTTGTTGTGAATAAATAATATTTCTACTCACTTTTGGAAAAAAGTTTTCGAGTCATGGAGACCCATCTTCAAGAGCGTCCTAGATCAACGTGTCGGCTTTTCGGTTAGAAGAATTGTGGTTTTTGTATAATGTGATCAAAAAGTTTGTTTGATTTAAAATTAAATGGTTCATTTAGGATGTTTTGTTTATTGTGTGTGGTGTGTTTGTTAATTTCAAATTGTTCCAAGGTGTTGAGTTCGTGTCCTTTAAATTTTATATGTAGAATGTGTAGGTTGGTAGTGATGCCAATAAAAGTTTGTCCAGTTTGAATGACATGGTCTGCAAAAGACGATTAGATTTTTGTATTAAAGACATGTTTTTTGTATCGTTGTTTGAATGCGCGGCCTGTTTCTCCTATGTAAAATATGTTGCAATCCAAGCAATTCAGTTTGTAGATCCCTGGGAGATCGTATTTGTTTGTGTTCAGTGTAGTTTTCGGTGCAGTGAATTTATTTTTTTTTTTTTGTTTTGAATGCGATAGTGTGGCCGGCTTTTTTAATATTTTTGCTAGTCTGTTTGATTGTGGATTAACGTATGTCATTGTAATGTATTTTTTGTCAGTGGTGGTGGTGGTGATTGTTACAATGAACATTTACATTCCATAATACAAAAACCGAATCGTCTTCAGCAGATCATATCATTGATTGATTTATAAAGCGGCCACTGACCACCTCTTAAAGGGGTATATGGACTTGTCATATTTTTAAAGTCATAATTTACACAATTTATTTTGTGTGGATAAATTATAAAGAAATAGCTTTTCTCGATTTCTGTCAGCAATTTGTGCTCACATATTTGTGGAATAAATGTTGAATGTGCATTCAAGAATAATCACTGTGACCAAAATAATTGATGAATTCCTGTTTTGAATAAAAACAATTTGCTTCTAACTCTGCTTTCAGATGCATTCAAACTAGACAAACTCTTACTGGCATCACTACCAACCTACACATTCTACACATAAAATTTAAAGGACACGAACTCAACGCCTTGGAAAAATTTGAAATTAACAAACACACCACACACAATAATCAAACATCTTCAATGAACAATATTGGATTTCAAATCAAAAAAACTTTTTGATCACATTATGCAAAAACCACAATTCTTCTAGCAAAAAACCGACACGCGGATCTAGGACGCCCTTGAAGATGAGTCTCCATGACTCGAAAACGTTTGGCAAAAAGTGAGTAGAAATATTATTTATTCACAATAAAATTGACTGCAAGTCGTTGAATTTAGAATAAAAAGTTTATATTATCAACGCAGATCGTTATGGAACAAGAAATCCAATAAATTAGTTTTATTGAATTAAATTTAAAATTAAAATTAATTTGCATCATCATCAAACTAAGTCCAATCAAAATACTTTATGATGATAGATGTCCAATAAATAAATAAATAATCATTTTATTTGTTTACGAGCTTACACTCACACAAATCGAGTTGCCATCGACATGAAAATATAACAATATTAAAAATTTCATGGCTAGAAGACCTAATAAATTTCTTCCAAAAACAAAAAACAAACAAACATACAATACATGACATTATATAAACACATTATATCTAACAATAATTTTACCAATTAATACCATCCGAAACCTAGAATATACATATAATATATAATTATAATTTTTAATAATAATAATTATCAACCAGCTAAGAAAGTCATCCTGTAGTCTCTAAAATGTAATTTCTCACGTTTATAGCGCTTGCCATATAATTGTAGACATTTTTTATTTTATCGATAGTTACATTTGAAAGGAGCACTTTAGCTTTATCCTCATGATTAATAATATTTTCAATGTACTTTGCCAAGAACTGCTGTCTAAAATCTAAATACATTGGGCATCGAACAAGAATATGAGTAGGTGTTTCATCCTCTCGCAAGTTGCAAATCGGACAGTACTCAGCACAGTCTATGTAGATCCCTCTGTTCTCTAAATAAAGGTAGAATCCATATTTTGAAGCCAAACGCAACTGAGTAACACATCTAATCCATTTGAAAGCCGACCTTAGTTGAAGCTGGTCACCCAGAATAAAATTGGGATTTATAAGTTGATAAGCGGGGCACGAAATTGAGTTTAATGCTTCATGTTTGTCTACTTCATGAAGTGCTACACTATGACTAAAAGCTATATCCCATTCTATACTGCTTAGCCTCCCCAGTAAAATTTCCTCTTCTTCCCAATTATCATCAAAAGAAGCCAAAGCTAATTGCTGTTTTACCAAACTTACCCAGTTAAGAGTGTTCCTACTTGGATAGAGCTGATTGTTAGAGCTGATTGTTAGAAAGAAGCATTAGTTCTCTTAAACAAATTTTTGGATATCTGCTATCTGACATATTTAATATTTTAATCAACCAACTTAAACTTTTGAATAAAATTAAATTTGCTACTTTGACTCTTCCTGTCTCTAAACGTAATGCCCAATTAGCAGTCCTTTTATCCAGAAATAAAAGTCGCTTGAAGAAATTTAGCTGGACTTTCTCTATTTGTTCAATACAACTCAAACCCCAAACTTCTGCCCCATATACTGCCGTTGGCAGAACAACAGATTCAAACAACTTGATCTTGCTCTCCCATGTGTCAGATCGAGCCATTCTCAATACTTGTAAAACTACCTCACTGATTCCCTTAGCTTTAGCTACTACTATTGAGCAGAATACATTAAACCGGCCAGAGGAGCTAAATTCCACGCCCAAGTATTTATATGAATTACGGACTTCAATTTCATCCCCCCTGTAATAAAAAGGTCTATTCCTTCTCAGCCTACCCTTATGAAAAGGAACTATCTTAGTTTTGGAAATGTTCAGATAGATGTCCAATATAACTAGATGAACGAACTGGCTATTAGTTTCACAGAAGTTGTATACCAGACGCTCTTCCTTCATTCAAGTGCCACCTGACCTAACCTTACAGAATTACTATTAGAGAAGGGAAAGAAATATTGATAAAGTAGATTATAGAAATCAGAAATCTTTATTTAGAAAATAAAAATATACGTAACTAACATTTACAAATAAGCAAAAGTCCATAATTTTTACAATGATGTTCAATTGAATTTATTGGGTAGGAAGATGCATAAAACAGAAAAATTATACATTTAGACTATTTGAAAGCACTTAACACTCAAAAATTCCTCCCTCATTTAACAGATGTTGCTATTGTTAGAAGAGAGAAAAAAGTTCAATATGGTCCCCCATTTTTTTTCAACAAATTATTTCTTATAAATACTTCAATCAGCAGTTGTTAATATGCACATTTACCTCCTTTTGTGTGTTTAATTAATTATAAAGACACCTCTTCACCTCTATGCATTCTGTTTTTCCAAGATTTCAGAACTTCTTGAGTACAAGCACAGGTACAAGCTTTCTTACCATATACCATGGTATCACTTTAGGGAAGTGATAGCCGCGAGCCGTAGCAGATATCTGTTCAATCAGATAGAGATAAGCTGCGTTCTCGTAGGACCTGTTTGTAACGGTGACCGATTAGCAAAAAAGACACTGTTCTCTGCTGTAAAATCACTTCCCGGTGGTTCGGAACCCACCTAAAACTGTAGGTCCAACTCATCAATCACCATCATCCAACTCATTACCCACGCACAGGTCTAAGACCTATGTAGGCTTCATCCTCAAAGAAAAAAACATACAATTTCACAGTTACTACAAGGCAGTGGCGTAGACATGATCGGACTTCTTTGGGTGGGGGGAACCATAGGGTGTGAGGGGAATGGAATCCCTCAGTTAATAAGGGGTCCGAGGGCCCTCCCGCGGAATTTTTTTCGATATTTATCATTTCATAATGATTTTTTGAGCATTTTAAAGTAATTTTTACTTGGAAATTTCATTTATCTGAAATATAAATCTTATCTTAAATTTCATTTATTTGAAATATATTATCTCCAATCCTGCAGAGTCAGTGACAGACACCACTCGATACACTGCATTGCAACATTGTATACTTTTCGCGATTCACGTGACAAACTCTTGTGCTAAATAAAACTAAGGTTTATTTTTGTATTAACTGTTTGAATTTAATATGTAAGTTATAAGTTTTGCGAAATATGACTGCAACATTTCGGGGGGGGGGATGTATCCTGATATCCCCCCCCCTCTAGATATGCCCCTGCTACAAGGTGTAGTAGGCCTAATAGGCACTGATTAAAACCAAGGAAATAAATATATGAAACAATGTAAATATGAGGTGATGAGCTCTAATCAGCTGATGTAACCTTATGTGTTGAGGTCATATGAAGGTTGTTACCGATCATTCCAGTATCCAGCGCATAGCAACTTGCTTGACATGGAAAATATGCACTGGAACAAATGAATACAGGTTGCATTCCAGCATGCAACGCCGGCGGGCGAATAAAGCTTCAACTCGTCTATTTATAGTAAAAGGTTGTACTGATAAATCACCTCAGGCTTCAGAGGCTTCAGCTCTTCAGCTTCCCCTACGTTGACATTCTTTTCAAAATGTGTTAATCTCTTAACTGATGCACGCGTATGGACGTGCACTCGCCCGCGGTAGCAACGACCGGTCGCAACTAATTAGAATAGTTTTTCATTTTTTTCTTCGCTTTTT
The DNA here is from genome assembly GCA_948455865.1 of Conomelus anceps. Lineage (NCBI taxonomy): Eukaryota > Metazoa > Arthropoda > Insecta > Hemiptera > Delphacidae > Conomelus > Conomelus anceps. The sequence continues at coordinate 54,727,115 of OX418221.1, forward strand.
TGTTTTAAATCTCAGAGGGTGACAGATGCCGCTTTTGGTGACAGTCTACAGTGCTATGACATTTGAGGTTCAAAATTAGAGTGCAGAGTCAATGTGATCGTATATACGGTAAGTGATGAAATTATACGTGATTAATTCACTCCTTGGATTTCTTGTTCCATAACGATCTGCCATGTTAATATTAACTTTTTTTTTAAATGCAGTCAGTTTTATTATATATTCACAATAAATTTAAAACTGAATGCAAGTCGTTAAATTTACAACAAAAAGTTTGTATTCACTCCACAACAAAAATATAGGAGGCTCTAACTTTGCCCATCTAGGTATGATGTAACGACAATCAATAGATGCATACTATTTTTGCCATAATGTTACGGGTTCTACTGTCTAAAATAAGGCTGGCAACACTTGCTTTATTTACACAAATTAGTCTATTTACACAAATTAATTGTAAGTTCAATAAATAAAGAAAAACAGATCAACAAATGACAAGCTAATACTTATTTTCAGTAATTATTTACAAGAATTAATGAATAAGTAATTACAGGCTGATCAATAATAAAAGAAACAAGAGTCCAATAAACTGTACAATAATGTAGAAGGAAATTATAAAAAGAGCAACTAATCACTTACAAAAACACAGTCCAATTCGTTATTTGACAGTCCCAAATAATATCACTTCACACAACGTCTTTAAACTATTAGTAAGCTGCATAAACAGTAAACACTTGTCTCTGCACTTGACATTGGAATCGGGCACTGTTTACTCAACGGCACGAGATCTGTAACACAATCTGACACGCGAGCTTTTGTAAAACGAACTAGCTTGTTCACGTGGACTTCTTTATAGAGCTGTTGTAGTTGTATAATTCCAAGAATTGGCGGCTTCTCGAAGCTTCAAGAATGCTTGGAATATAGACCTCGATTGTTCAAGAAGAATGTAGAATTGATGAGAAGATCAATTGAGTGAGAGAGTTGCAGACTTAAAGAATAAGAGTGACAAAGACATGTGAAGAGCAAGAGAATGAAGATCGGATGTCAAAGTCACATCCGACCATAAAAACAATGGAATAATATAAATAGAACAAGTGCATGAATAACTGCTTGTTTGCTTTTGTAACAATAATATAATAAAAGAATCAAACCCTGTTAAATGTTGTCAATTCCACTTCTTTATTATAACAGCACTGGACCGCGGTTTCGTGGCTTCACCAGTCACATTTTCAACAGTACTAATACATTGTTTATAAAATAATGTTAACTAATCTTCAAAAGTCGATAGTCACTCAAATCGATATTTATGGTATCGATTATAGCATCAAATGTCAAATGTCAATCAATATCAAATGTAAATAAAGGTATAATTAAAGTTACTGATCTTAAATTAAGCCTACATATAATGGGAATTGTTCTTAACTTGAATGAAAACATGAATTAAGAAATATATATCTAGTAATAGGTTAACCTCTACATTGTCCTAATTACACTTAAAATAAAATTCACTCTTTCCTGGGTAATGATATTTTAAACTAATGAAAGTAAACACATAGAAGATTTTATTATGGAGTTCCACAACATCAAATAAATAATATAAAATATAATAGTTTGTCTGACATTTCAGACATGGGCTTCCAGTTTTCTGCATTCAAATATGAAAATAATTCGTATCAAATAAATACGGATTATAGACTTTTGTTTCAAGAGGATATTAATGTAATTTGACTTTACTGTACTTCCGTCAAGTAGTAAGCAAGTGTTAATTGCATCCCCAGCTTCGGTTGTTGATTCCGGTCTCAATTGTAGTCCAAATTTGAAATTTTTCAATTTCATATATCAGTTTATTGGGAATTATTAATAATGTCAATTTTCCAATGTGAACATAGCAATGAATTAATATTTGGTTGTAGAGCTAGTTTACCTCCTACATTTTCATGTGTACCCTACTTAAATGAGCTGGCAAATACAGCGGTCAGACAAACCAGACCTCTCAAGACACTATTAAACTAATTTATTTTAAGTGGGATGCTCCTGCAATTAATATTGAGTAAGCCTTTGACCATCAATAAGAATATATAATTATCATACTGTATTCTGTTTTGTAGTAAGAGGCAAACTTATCACTCAAAATCTTAAAATCTTCAAAGTTGAGATTTTTTCCAATTTCTTTTTTGGTATTCGTAAAGCTTTTTGAGCTGAGTGGAATGTTGTGTACCAAATTTTGATAAATTGACCACTTGGCGTAAGAAATAGATAGGAAATATTAACTTTTTCAAAAGACGCATTTTGTGAATTATTCCTGTTTTTTCGATTAGAAATGGAATTAAACTAGGTAAAAAGTAGGTTGACACTGAAAACCCCACTAAAATTGTAAAAAAAAACCTTTGGAAACTGGGATCGAAAATCTAAGTTTTACTGGAAAGTGGTTGACAAATTTTGAACTTTTTTGACAATGGATAATTTTTATTTTTTATTGGAGGTATATAATATCGTGTGACCTGGCTGGCTCAGGTCTGGTGTCAGAGTTATCAGGTCGCACCTGAATAAGTTCAGGGCCTCTGACGTGACTTAACGACTGTTTTTTAGGCAGCCGGGACCGACAGCTTAACGTGTCCTCCGAAACACGGGAGTGGCCCGAGGTAAAAACTTTCGGTCAGAACTGGGATCGAACCCGGGACCTTTGGGCTAGCAAACCAGCACTTAACCCACTCGGCTACGGCCACTCCTTTTATTGGAGGTAAATATTTAGAGCTGCTGAAAATGCTTAGTAAGCCTTTATTATGTATACGGGGTGGTTTCTAGGAGCGGTCAAAAATTTTGAAATTTCAAAACATCAAACTTTGAAAATTCTTTCATCAAATAGAGAGGAAATAGCTCTTGAACTTTTTCGGAAATATCATCCCCTTTTGAGTGAGGAGCGATGGGCGAGTGAGGTCTACTGCTGACAGAACTAATAGTAACTTATATAAAAGTCTTTTCAGTTATTCATTTTTTTTCCAAGCAATCTGTCTTCATGGATCAGTTATTGGGTTTTCTAGTTGTGACAGATTTGCAGCTTCCGTTCAGCTTTCAATGATCAATGCATTTGCTGAAGTCAACCAAATATCTATATAAATAAAATTAGAGTTTTGTCTGTACATTTATCAGAATTATATATTTTTTGGTTATTTTTACGTTTTATACATATAAGAAGCCGAAACAAGTCTTATCTCAATTTCTGTCTGTCACGGCCCCGAAAGCATTTTACGCGGCCTTCTCCTTAAAAACGAGAGCATCGATCGGGATTAAAGTTATTTATCAGTATTGAAAACCTTTTTGACAATGTCTTTGGCTATAAAAAACTAAATTAACTTTTTTTAACAGAATAATAAACGTTTAAAAACTAAGTATTGTGTGATTTTGGATACATTTCACGCGGCCTTCTCCTGAAAAACGAGAACATCGATCGGGATTAAAGTTATTTATCAGTATTGAAAACCTTTTTGACAATGCCTTTAGCTATAAAAAACTAAATTAACTTTTTTCACAGAATAATAAACGTTCAAAAACCAAGTATTGTGCGATTTTGGATACATTTCTTCTAAGTTTTATTACCACACAAGAACAAATCACGTAATTTATCATGATATATCAATCAGCTGTTCTCAAATATTCTCTCTGATAACTGTCACTGAATTGTTTACGTTCTAAGTTGTTTACTAAGCTGCTAACAACTTCATGATCGTTGCTATCAAAAAAGCCGAAACATATTTAGTCTTATTTCTAAACATAATCCGTACGAAGGACGGACACAATAGCTAGTATATTTTAAAATAGAAATATTGTATATGATAGATAAGTACTCTAAATAGCTTCTTCTTTTGGATTGTATCATTGTACTGTCATTGTCATGTTTTGCATTCTTTTGTGTTTTGGTTTTTTGAAATAAATAAATTTACAGTTGGAGTTCGAAAAAACAAGTGATCCGAATAAACTCTCACATAAACGACTTAGTTGTTGGCTTCTGGTAATAACATGCTAGTTGCCAAGATATTTGCTTCTATATTATCATCTTTCACATAGACCAAACCACAACCTGACCGCACTCGAAAACACGGGTTAGCTCAGAGATGGCAGCCCCACCCCATCCCCCACTCTTCCCTTACACTTCCATAACTAGTCGGGCTGTAACAGCGATGATTCATTTGTAACAGTATATTACAAAAATTGGGCTATTACTGAAACGGTAATAATGCAAAATGAAAATGTAACTTACAGTTGCATCTCAAGATTGACGCTAATAGTTAGTTATTCGGTAGCTGATGAGGATCTGGAAACGTTTTGCTGTAGGCTAAGTAAAAGCTGTCTTGCCGTGGCATAAGTTGATTTAGATTACTTCAACGTCAAAACAAGCTGCCATAATACGTAAGTCGTAATTTGAATTTCATTAATTGCAAATATACTCAATCATTTGACCTGCACGTTGACAAGAATCCACCAAGTTTTCAACTTGTTGTTGTTGTTGTTGTTGTTGTTATTGTGGTTGTTGTTGTTGTTGTCTGTTGTTGTTGTTGTTGTTGTTGTTGTTGTTCTTCTTCTTCTTCTTCTTCTTCTTCTTCTTCTTCTTCTTCTTCTTCTTCTTTTTTCCTTCTGCTATCCTTCTCACCTTTTGCATAAGAACTTGGGATAAAGGAAATTTAAGTAAGTAGCAAACAATATTCTCATTATTCCTTAAACTCCTTCCAGTAACATAATGAATTTTGCAACCTTACCTTACTCTTCAATGCTTCTGAATATCTTTTCTTTGTTTTCTTATCATTCCAAATTCCTCAATATTCCATAAGACTTTCTGTGTTCAGAAAGTTAATCATTCAATCTTTTAACACAGTATAAGGAGTGAAGCTCCAACTTATCCAGTTGCAGCTCATTGCGATTCATCCTACAGCATCTTGAATTGAGCCTTCAATCTTTCTCTTACTCTACTTGACACTTCTGTATTCCCTTGTCTCTTCATTCGCCTACCCCGCAGTTCGACAAGCATTTCCTTTAATCTCTTTTCACCTATCACATTATTTTCTTGCTGTATTTGTTCAACCAACTCCATGAAGTTATTCTTTTTTTTAGGAGGATGAAGCCCACATAGGTGAGAGACCTGTGTGTGGGTAATGAATTGGTTGATGGTGATTGATGAGTTGGTCCTACAGTTTTAGGTGGGTTCCGAACCACTGTGAAGTGATTTTACAGCAGAGAACAGTCTTTTTTGCTGGCCAATCCAATCGGTCACCGTTACACAGATGGTCCAGGAGTTTCGTAGCTTATCTCTCATTGAATACCTGCTACAGCACTCGGCTATCACTTCCCCATTCTATCACTTACTTTCTTAGCGTTTCTCTCCGTTCCACCTATTCTATCTACCGTATTTTTCTTTAAGGCTGAGCGCAGTGTTTTTGGTCATAATTTTTTTCCGAAGTTCATTGTATTGGATATTATTAAGGTATTGAAATGTTAACTATTGCTATAAGAAATTATTTTTTTTATCGAATATTTTATGGAATATTGGAGTTTAAAGTTGAAATTTTTAGGTTTTGGGGGCCAATTGAACTCACCTACGAGTTATTTTAAACGTTCGATAATTTTTTATAACTGAAAGACACCTTGGGGAAAAGAATGACACCTTTTTTATTTCAATTTAACAATTGGTTTTTTCAAAATGATTTTTTGAAAAACTGAAATTTTTCGCATGTTTTAATAAAATTATTTTGAGAAAACTATTAGTTCGATCAGAATGAAAAATATGTCTTTAATTTAAAAAAAAAAACTATCAAAAGCTTAAAATAACTTGTATGGGACATCAATTGCCCTCAAAAACCGAAAAATTTCAACTTTGAACTCCCATATTCCATAAAATATTTGATGAGAAAAATTTTAAATATTCTTCCCTTTTTATTTTTTTCAAAATTTGGCTCCAGTGAGTTTATTTCCAATCTATTGTATTATTACCTATAATTAAATAAAGTACAGACTCCCATCCACACACAGGCTCAGGCCTTCGTGGATGAGTCGCATGAATAATTAATTATTTCACATGTTTATATACTTGGATATGTTTTTTTGGTTTATATATTATGTTATGTAATTGATCTGTAAGTATTTGTTTTTTATTATTATGATCCAATTTGTGAATGATATTTTCTTTTATAAAATTTTCTTTCATGCAATAAAAATAATTTGAATTTGAAAAAAAAAATACTTTTTATGACAATAGTCAACATTTTAATACCTTAAACCAATATCCAATACAATAAACTTCGAAAAAAAAATTATGTCAAAAACCTTGTGCACAGCCTTAATCTTCCAGATTCCCTTTTCGATTCATTTCTATCTCCCACATTTCCTAACAATCTCTTCTTGAGTTTATTCTATCATCCTCTGTCTGCTTCCCTCAGTTTCACCTATTCTATCAGTATTCTACTCTCTTTTCACACAATTCCTTTTCAATTCATTCGCAGCCAGTGACAAGATAATGGACACGTCGTGGCAGAGTCACCGGCCATCTTAATATATAAATAATCCTTCTGGAGCTGACCAGCAGCCGCCGTTTCAAGCACAATCGTACACGCGATAACTTTGTATTTCAAGCGGCCGTAAATTTCACTCTCCTACATATTTATAGCCACGAACGTATTTTGTTCCAGCATTGGCAATCAAGTTTCCCTGTCAGAGTGGTTGGTTGTACTCCTTAATCTTATGACAAGCGCATTGACAACTTACGATTCTATTATTCGTGAGACGACACTTTGTACCATTCGCACTGTACATGTGCGCATCCTGAATTGAATCTTTGTCGCGAAAGTAGTCTTCGATTTGTTTCTATTTCCAACTGATAGTTGATTGGATCTCCTCTTTAATATGTCCAAAAATGCCTTGTATTATTCATTAATTTATTTAATTATTTATTCATTTATTTATTAATGTATTAATTCATTAATTTATCAATTGATTAATTTATTTATTTATTAATTTATTAATTTATTAATTTATTAATTTATTAATTTATTAATTTATTAATTTATCAATTTATCAATTTATCAATTTATTAATTTATTAATTCATTAATTTATTAATTCATCAATTTATTAATTCATTAATTTATTAGTTTATTAATTTATTGATTCATTTATTTATTAATTAATTAATTCATTCAATTATTTATTTATTTATTTATTCATTCATTCATTTATTTATTGTGACAAATTTATAATAATTTTTCTTATATTTAATCTTCTTCCTTCAAATGAATTGGTATTATATTTACCTGACTACCTGACTTGAGGAGCAGACCCAAAAATGAAAATTTTTCATAGTAATTTTTCCAGTATATTTTTCTGGAATATTTTAGTATATTTTAAGACATTCCTGGAATATTTTCATGTTACAACTGCAATGTTTTCTAGAAGGCATTGGTATATCACAGTCATGTGCTGACTGTTTTCTGCATAATCTTTGTATTTGTTTATAATAATTTCAAAGTGAAAAATTTGGTAAATTTGATAAAATGATTTTATAATTGATAAATCAAAACTAGAATGTGGGAGAACCCATTTTAGATCTTTCTGTACAATATGCTTTTTATGTTTATTGAGCAAAAAATAGCATCCAAAACAGAAAAAAGGACTTGTTTTCTCGCTTTTATCTGACTATCATAGGCTACCAGATACCTGTTTGACAAAAGGTATCAATGCCTCCTAAAAGAATTTGCATGTCAATAGCATGAAATTTCAATTCGTGTCAAAACAGTGTTGAGATTTTTTTTAATTTTTTTTTTTTTGAGGATGAAGGCATAGGTCTGAGACATGTACGTGGGTAATGCGTTGGTTGATGGTGATTGATGAGCTGGACCTACAGTTTTATGTGGGTTCCGAACCACCAGGAAGTGATTTTACAGCAGAGAAAAGTGTATTTTTTGCTAGCTAATCGGTCACCCTTACAAAGAGTGCCTAGGAGAAAGCAGTTTATCTCAATCTGATTGAACAGGTAACAGCTACGGCTCACGGCTATCACTACCCGCTAATTGAGAATTAACTTTGAAATAAGATTGTTGATGAAAATGATGAAGAAATTATTCGCGAGAGGAACGATGGCATTTAGTGCAAGGAATGGGAGAGAAAAAAGTAAATGTTAATGAAATTTTTTTTTCAGAAATACAGTGTAGTTCATGACGATAGGAAGGTGCACCAAACCTTATGAAAAGATCAAACACCTTCTAAGCATAATCCCGGTGGTTCGGAACCAATCTAAGACTGTAGTTCCAACTCATCAATCACAACCATCTAATTCATTACCCACGCACAAGTCTCAGACATAGGTGTGCTTCATCCTCAAAAAAAAAATGATGATGTTGATGAGTTAACTGAAAATATTTATTATAAAGAGCTTTTTCTTGACCTCATTCTATCATGAGTAATCCCACAAAGCCACTCCCACTCTTTTCATTTTTTTCTCACACAAGATTCGTACCAAAGTGCTTATCACTTTCTGAATGAAGTGATATTTGATTCTGCAAATTAAATTCTCATTCAACACCTGCCGTGAGATTCAGCACACTCTGTCAATGCGATTTATTGATACTCGCCTTTGAGTGTGTCTAGAGTAATAATTCATTTTTATTTCACATCTTCACCCAGCCCTGCGATTGACAGACATTTGGCACTTGTGAAGTAAATGGCACCATTTATTTGCTCTGTCACAACTGCACCTCCCATTAGCATAAACGAAGCTAAGATGAATTAACTGTAAATTCAAGGAGACCTCTTGACCTTACGAAGTACTTTGTAAGCTCATCATACTTTGACAATAGCTTTGTCAGTATTCATGCTTGAAGTACAGTTTACTTCATTTCACCAGATTCTCAATAACTGTATATTGTCTGCATTGTCGTGAACCTGCGATTAAGTTTCTGTTTTCAGAAATACAATATTTATGTGTTGTAGAATGGAAATGTGCATTGAATGTACTTACAGCATGAATATAGTACTAGGAGTGCCCTACGTCACCAGTCAAGTCTAGTCTTCCCAGAAACTTCCGGCAGTGTGTCACAGAGATGTTTCCTGGCTGTCTTTATTGCCACAGAATTTGTACAAACAGAAATTGATACAACTAATTTATGTAATACATGTAATACTAAGAAATTGTCCAACAGAAATAAATCGACCAGTGGGAAGTTTTGGTTATACAAATAATAATAATAATAATAATAAAAAGTTGGACTCAACATTTCCTTCGAAAAAACTCCTTTAAATATTAACAAACATTAAAAGCTCACCCACCCATTTGGAAATAAATAGTCAGAGAATCGAGAAAGTGGAACACTTTAAATATCTAGGTGAATAGATAAGTTAGAATTCGGGAGAAAAGAGAGCTGTGGAATCAAGGATACAAAAAATGGAGATGGCCTTCAAGCTAACCAAAAACACTTATAATAAAAAGTCACTATCTTGGAATTCGAAATTTAGACATTATAAAACCGTTATAAAGCCAGAAGCCTTATATGCAGCAGAAACATTAGATTTAAAAAATACAGGATTACTAGAGAGCTTAGAAAGAAAATTTTTAAGGAAAATAGTAGGACCAAAATTTAAGAATAATGAAGTGCATTTGATCTCAAATCAAACTCTCTACCAGAAAATCGAGCAGCTTTCAGTCTCCATGAGAAAAAGAAGATTAAGTTTTTACGGCCACTTATTTAGACTGAATGAAAATAGATTAACAAAACTAATATTTGACTTTTTTAAAAACAGGAAAACAAAGTGCAACTGGTTTAGACAAGTTGAACTCGATTTGAATGAATTGGATATCTCAGAAAATATATTTGGAAACAAAATAATTTTGAGAAAGTTATTGAAAGATGAGAATAAAAGATTCCAAGAAAAACCTAAAACTAGAAGAAGAACAGTAGTCTCGGAGGAAAAGAGAAGGGCAACATCGGTGAGAATGCGGGAGTATTGGAGGAAGCGCAAGGAAGCATCCACAAAAAATGATTGATTCCACGTACCCCAAAGTCGGTGATTCGAAAAAAAAAATAATAATAATGATAATAATAATAATAATGATAATAATAATACAAAATAATTGTAGCGGGTTGGCTGACTACTGCTCTCAGTCGGGGGAGTGCAGGCGGTTGCTTCAATCCATTTTAGAAAAAAACTCATTTCTATTTAACTTCCTTTTTTTAATTGTAAAAGTGGTTTTCTCCCTTGTCTTTTTTTCTAATCCATCTCAACCTTGGTGTGTGTGAGTGCGTGTGTGTGTGTGAATGGACAAGCTTTTTTCTCTCATAAAAAATTATATTCCATAATGCTCTTTCATCTTACATAATCTTATATTCATTGTTTGTTGATATACTGATTCAATAACGAATGTATTGTTATGTCACTGATCAAATACTATAACCATCGACCCAATTACAGACCCTAGAGGTCCATATGGGCGATTATTTTTATATGCTTGTTATTTTCCTATTCTAGATTCTATTTATAGTATCTAGTTTTTATTATATGTTATTCCATATCCTCAGTTCAATATTGTTAAGATTTTTTTATTTTCTGAATAAGAGTAGAAGAAGAAGAAGAAGAAGAAGAAGAAGAAGAAGAAGAAGAAGAAGAAGAAGAAGAAGAAGAATTTTTTTTTTCTGAGGATGAAGCCCACATAGGTCTGAGACCTGTGCGTGGGTAATGAGTTGGATGATGGTGATTGATGAGTTGGACCTACAGTTTTAGGTGGGTTCCTAACCACCGGGAAGTGATTTTACAGCAGAGAGCAGTGTCTTTTTTGCTGACCAATCTAATCGGTCACAGTTACAAACAGGACCAACGAGAACGCAGCTTATCTCTCTGATTGATACCTGTTACGGCTCATGGCTATCACTTCCCTTAAATTTATTCAAGAAATCCAAGAGTATATTGTAATGTTACTAAATTACTTTACTCTCATCTCAGGGTCATTAATACTTTTATTCATACATTTATAATAACAATTTATGAAAATACGTTTGTTCTTCGGTCTTCATTCGTTGAGTATCATTTTTCAACTGATGTTTTGGACTGTTGTTTATTCCCGGTTACTAGGCAAGCTTCTTCTTCTCTTCCATATGATTCACTTTTTATAGATCTTTCAATATAATATTTATAATATTACAATATTTGTGTATATAAAAGTGGGTCTATATATTCTCTTTAAAACAGGGGGGATCGATTTTATTGCGACAATCATTGCGTCCAGGATTAAAGTGCAACTCATGGATGTGAGGGAAATTGCATCATGCCGTTTACACGAAGCAATGTACACGACAAGAAATCCATGGGGATAGAATGATAAGGGATGACTAGGAAGATGGAAGAGGTAAAATTATGAGGGAAAGGAAGGAGAAAAATGTAAAATAATAAGAAAGGAAGGAAAAAGTAGAAAAAGCGCTTAGGAAAAGGACAGAGTTGAATTATTGCTGTTCTCACTAGTTGTCTGCTGGTCTCCTTCCGATCTGTTGCAGTTCTCTGAAAATTGCTACCGGCTGCATTGCTATCTTATCTCAGCCGACAAAGAATGATCTGCTAATTACTCTTAGGCATGTTACTCCTTTAATGGGGTGATGTAGTCACTTGAAGCGTAAAGTGTATATTAGCGCTTATTATGAGGTAATATTAAATTCATTTTTTGTTTAACTCTGGATTACACGTTGATAGGTAAATAACCATTGAAGTTTGATTTTCCAGTACTGTAATTTTGTATTCTACAAATTGATTTCAGTACATTTACAGGCACTGTCACGCCTATTTATGTTTTAAAATTGATAATTATTTGAAGTCCAGTAGTTATTCTGTCGACTTGGTTAATACAAACATTCGATAAAACGAAACTTTTGGTAATACGAAGTACATCACTGGTCCTCTGAAAAACTCTTGATATTTCAAACAAAAGCAATGCATTTTGGTACACGCGATAATTTGAAGTTTGTCATAAAATCTCTCGATAATACGAAGTTCTACTGAGTTTTAATACAGTAGTATTTACTACACATATGTATATTTCCTACTGTAAGAGTGTGCTTATTGTAGGATATAGCAGTAGGCTATCTTACAGTATCGTGTTGACAAACTTGTTCAAACCTGCATAAACTTGCAGCATCACTCACTAAATTCATTCACTTTTCAATCTTGGTTTATTATTCAAGCAAGCATGTCTCCTAAAAAGTATAAGTGCTTAACAATACTCCAGAGTTTTAAAAAATATAGAATTTTTCGTCTTCTATCCAAACTTTCGATAATACAAACTCTCGATTATTCGAAGCTTTTCTCTGGTGCCTTCAAATTCGTACTATCAAGAGTCGACTGTAGTTCCGAGTGATTAACGCTCCTCTAGAGATGAACCAAGAAATTTTTCTATGGTGGGGAATATCACCAGAAAATTTCGAGAGAGTATCACCATAGATGGTATAACCTTTTTAAAAATATCCTCACCTCCAATAAAATACATATAGGTTTTTCTGTTTTGTTTCAAAATCTCGGAGGGGTTATCTCCTTTTTTTGTAGATTACGTCTTGGAGACTCCATTTAAGGAGTATAAGACAAGTCAGATCAACAATTATACAATCTTATACTCTTATACACTCAGGTGAGGCTTGATTTTGATGTGAAAGAAACTCTTGTACACTATAAAAAGCTTTATCAACTTAATATTTTTCCAATATTGTTTTTTAAATATTTCTATATTATGAAGACTCTTTAAAAACTGCTTGTTTTAGAGTTTCCTACCAATATAACTAGGTTTTTGTTTGAAAAAGGTACTGTTGTGACTCACCAAGTGATAATCTCATGAGCTTCTTGTATTCTAAAAGGAATTTTCCCTTCCGGGGGGAAATAAAAATACACAATAAACAATTATACAATCTTATACTCTTATACACTAGTTACCATAATTAATTACTATATCAATCAGTTGAGGTGAGGCTTGATTTTGAAGTGAAAGAAACTCTTGTATACATTATAAAAAGCTTTATCAACTTAATATTTTTCCAATATTGTTTTTTAAATATTTCTATATTTTGGAGACTTTTTAAAAACTGCGGTAGCTTGTGGTAGAGTTTCCTACCAATAAAACTAAATTTTTGCTTGAATAAGCTACTATTGTGACTCATTAAGTGATAATCTGGGCTTCTTGTATTACAAAAGGATTCCCCCCCCTCCCAAAAAAAATTATTCAAGCCCATACGACAATATTTGATTTTGTGTTTTCTTGAATTATTCTCATTCCAACTAGAATTTTTTCGAACGTATCAAACCCTTATTTAAAGCGATGCTCCTTGTAAAACAACGAGGGCGGTCGTATAGCATTGAGCTGACACACCCGTTGTGCTGTGTAGCGGGTGGCCTATTCTGACATGATGCGTAGCGATAATAGCTATATTACAGAGTATCTATAGTAATATTATCCATGACGTAGTAGCGGTAGTATAGCTTGTGACCAATTAGACGTACCAACAACTAATTGAAGCTATTTTCGTTAACTGAGCTGCACCACCATTTTTCCCACACGCTTCTTACACGTTTAGTCCGACTAGTTAAAAATATTATTCTCGTTCTTTTGATCAGCCGATGAGGAAAAAAATAACATATTTAAGAAGGGTGGTGTGTCATGATGAGAAAGTGAAAGCGCACCAATGATAAAACCCTCCCAATTTTGTTGGAGAAACGTCATTCTTCATCAGTATTAGTGAATTAGTTTTGATAAATAAAACATGATATCACTTGGCGAGACAGCTCTATGCGTAGACTAATTATTGTAGGCTACATGCCGTGTCTAATTTCAATGTTAGATCTTTTCGGTAATGTACACGCTGATTCGCAGCTGCTGACATAAAAGGATGAAAGAGAAAGTGACAAATTGTCTCTGAATTCTGCCTATTACATACTAACGACTCTAGAACTCTATATGAAAATAGAATAAATATTTTTTGTTGTGTATAATAGATTAAGAATTATATTCAATGAAGAGGGTGACTAATGAGCCGTGAAGGCCAGATCGCCAACAGGAAAACTAGCGAAAGAAAAGTGTTCTGTCGAATTTCCATTGATTAAACTTGAAAAAGAAGTATCAACTGCATGCGGAGAAATTCGGGCAAGAAGAACTTACTGCAATGAACTGGGATGATGCTACACGTGCATCTTATCCACGCGGAAATCTCTTGGAAGAAGAAGAAGAAGAAGGAGTTGGAGATGGAGTTGGAGATGGAGATGGAGTTGAAGATGGAGATGGAGTTGGAGATGAAGATGGAGTTGGAGATGGAGTTGGAGTTGGAGATGGAGATGGAGATGAAGATGGAGTTGGAAATGGAGATGGAGATGAAGATGGAGATGAAGATGGAGTTGGAGATGGAGTTGGAGATGGAGTTGGAGATGGAGTTGGAGATGGAGATGAAGATGAAGATGGAGTTGGAGATGGAGATGGAGTTGGAGATGGAGATGGAGATGGAGTTGGAGATGGAGATGAAGATGGAGTTGGAGATGGAGTTGGAGATGAAGTTGGAGATGGAGATGAAGATGGAGATGGAGTTGGAAATGGAGATGGAGTTGGAGATTGAGTTGGAGAAGGAGATGGAGATGGAGTTGAAGATTGAGATGGAGATGGAGTTGGAGATGGAGATAGAGAAGGAGATGGAGTTGAAGATGGAGAAGAATAAGAAAAAGAAGAAGGAGATGGAGTTGGAGATGGAGATGGAGTTGAAGATGGAGATGGAGATGGAGTTGGAGATGGAGATGGAGATGGAGTTGGAGATGGAGACGGAGATGGAGATGGAGATGGAGATGGAGATGGAGATGGAGATGGAGATGGAGATGGAGATGGAGATGAAGATGAAGATGGACATGGACATGGAGATGGAGATGGAGATGAAGATGGAGATGAAGATGAAGATGAAGATGGAGATGGAGTTGGAGATGGTGATGGAGTTGGAAATGGAGATGGAGTTGGAGATAGAGATTGAGTTGGAGATGGAGATGGAGTTGAAGATTGAGATGGAGATGGATTTGGAGATGGAGATGGAGATAGAGAAGGAGATGGAGTTGAAGATGGAGATGGAGAAGAATAAGAAAAAGAAGAAGAAGAAGAGGAGAAAAAAATTCATGCAAGGAGGCTCTTTTCAGCAATAAATCCAGGGATCCTTTTTTAACTCACATTATAAAAGCTATCTAATCTAGTAACTTACTCTTAGTGTGTAGCATGCTGAGTGTCCTAAAAACAGTGGTTACTAAGTTATTTTCCCGATTCTCATACTATAAATAGCTATTTGTGTAACTAGAGTGCAAAAAGCGTTTTTCTGCATCGAGGGAAACAGTTTTTTTACGAGTCAAAGGCGAGTGAAAAAAGTTTTTCGAGTGCAGAAAGAATACTTTGCGCTCGTATTACACATTAAATTTTCCCTACAGTAACGTACAAAGTAATTTAAACAGAACAAAACAGGGCATACATAACCTGACAATTTCTCACATAACCTATCTTCGAATCAAATCGATTTCAACAACAACAACAACTACAACAACTATTTCGCAGCTGAAGGAAATTAGCCAACCTATTTTTGAAAGCAGAATAGGGAACCTGCTTATTACATGCTCACTATTTTGTGTTGTTAGGTTGCAAATCTGGAGTGCGGAAAAGTACTTTCCCGCACTGGTGCAGCAATAGACTATTTTGCGTGCTACATTTAGTGCAAAAATAGGTACCTTTTCGGGTCACTGTAGGAAAACGTTATTTTTTTATGATACATTACTATTCACTCATCAATTAAAAACTATTCAAACCATATAAATAGTCATGAAAAAATATTAAATATCCTCCTATAAAAATTTAAAAGATTATTTTCGAATTCTGTCGTTTTCTTACCTCTCATAAGGCTAAAAAATCAGATCTTTCAAGCTAAACTGATACTTACAATCCTTTCTCTTGAATAAAGTAACCAAGTCTCTTAGCAAATTACCTAGCCGACTTAACCGATCTAGATCTTTCCTTCCCAAGATGATTGCAATCAAGGGCACTTCACTTCCAAGAGAAAAAAAACACTTATTTCCTCCAATCAGCAACATTGTCTTTTTTATTCATTCATTATGTTGCACACTATTATTCAACTACAGTGAGCATTCGTATTATATCACTGGTATGATTCGAAGAAGCATTGATAATATGAAATTATTGAATCATCTGCGCATTATGGAAGCTTAAAAAAATTCACTAACGATACTTCATGAAGATCTCCGTACTAAGCGATTGTTTCAAGCCATGTAAAGTGTTATTCAAAGTGCTATAAATTAGGCAGATATACTTCCGATCGAATGAAATGTAGCCAATTAGACAACAAGTGAAGAAGAGACTCATGGGAAAGTTGTTGTGTGTCGAAAGGCAATATCCAGTGAACTCCGGTAGCCAAGGCGATCAATCCACTATTAACTGACTTGTTGCCATGTTCAATGACCCTCATCGATCTTACAAGCCATGTCTGTTCCAAGATATTATATCTGAGCTACTTTAATATAGTTATGGACACGGAAAGAAGGAGCAGTGATTTTCAGCGTTATCAGCCTGTGTCAATATTGATTTCTGGAAGCGATTGATTACTCTTCTCCTGTTCTCCCCTCGCCTTGTGATCAATCTAGAACTTTATGGAGTGTTCTCAGCAATTAAAGTTACCTGGAATAATGGAGAATATTCTATCTGTTTATTTCAGAATTGGATAGAAACAAATGGAACAATCTCAGTCTTTCTGGATTATTTTTAAACCTATCTAAAGCGAACGCCTAGGTAAACATGAGTTTCATTCATTGTTTCAACTTTGTTGACATAACAAGTGGCAGTTGTGTTCATATAGTACGAACATTTGTTGTTAAAGTGATAATTGTCGTATTGTGACTGTATTAGTGAGAATTCTTTTACATTTTATACGAGTGGACTCTACTCTTAGCTATTATTGTATTATGGACTTGTGCTATGTGAGTTTGATTGTTCTTTTTAGACGTTCTTCTTAAATTATTGAACAGTTATTATTTAATATTTGATCGGCCTTTTAACAGTTAGTGATTGATTTTGTACAGTAATATAGCAAATCTTTATTAAGGGTCTCCCCACCAATAAAAGCCATACGCTTATTATTATTATTATTATTTAGCTGAACTTTATCGATTTGTCTATTGCTTTCTTTTGTGTAAGATATAACTGATTAGTGCGTGTTATGGATAATTTGTGTAAATGGAGTGCGAGTGTTAATTTGAAGTGTTGCCAGTGTTATTCTAGAGATTGAACCCGTAACAATATTTAATTAACCGATCTAGATTTCCACTACCCAAGTATTTATTTGCAGATTAATGTCCACCATCCTAATCATTATTGTCGTAGTCAATACTGCTTTATTATACGTTCAATCGTTCAAAACACATGATGAGTAGCTACTGAGTACTTAAACAAGTAGTTGAAATCGTGAGACCGTTGATAATCAGAATGAATCGATTAAACGTCTCCCACATTTGGTCTGCGCGTGATTGTATATTTTGTAAGATGTAAGCGAGTGTAAAGCGTATCTCTAGTGTCCATTGGGTAAAAACTACTTGCTACGTTCTCTGAATGGGTACAGTAATATTAAAAATCTCATTATTATGAACTGTTGTCATAGTTTAATATCATTTAATGATAGATTTAATAATGAATCGGACTGATGTTACTCAAATCGCTTTAATTATTAGAATACGAGAAACTTTAGTTTGAAATTTAGAATCTTGGTGAAATCATTGGGCTTTCGGCTGGTGTTCCATATCTTCCCCATGAAACAATCGACTACGAGAATCGATAGTCGATATGGACGTTGGGTTTAGCTTTGGGTTTGGTACAGTGTACAGATATCGATTATTCGAGATATCGGCATTTTCATTCGATTGTTTGGTTTTCCTTGACCACCGACAACATGCCGAGCTTGATTTTTTTGAGCAGAGGAGCTCCTTTGGAGACATTTTTTTCGGAGGATGAAGCCCACTTAGGTCTGAGACCTGTGCGTTGATAATGAATTGGATGATGGTGATTGATGAGTTTGGTGAGTTCCGAACCACCAGGAAGTGATTCCACAGCACAGAACAGCGTCTTTTTTGCTGGCTAACCCTGCGGTCACCCTTACAAAGAGCGCCCAGGAGTTTTGTAGCTTATTTTGGATTGAACAGATACCGGCTACGGCATTCGGCTACCACTTCCCTAAATCACCCCTCACTTCCTCAGAATTTTGAAATTAAATTTAAGTTCACAAATTTCAATTTTACTTATGATCAATTCAAGGTTTCTGTTTTAATCGTTTGATACTTGAGCCTGCAAAATACCTAAAACATCTTTATTCATTATATACATCGTTATATACAGTTAGTTATGTTTGTTTTTATGAATCAATTTGAAAGTGTTCAAGTATTGTATGTGCTACTGATTGAATAAATTATTATTATTATTATTATTATTATTATTATTATTATTAGCTGTAGAGCTCCCGAAGTGGAAGACGCTGAGCAAAATGATGATCACTTATTGGACTTGGTGGTGTTCCTCCTGTTCGCCCACCAGCTTTTCATTTTCTGAGAAAAAGCAGCTTTTCTTTCTTCACTCCATCTTGTTCCGACTCTTGGAGCTTCAACCTCTGGAATAATTTCCCATTTATTTATTTTTGTTCTAAAGTTATTTCGATTGGAAATGTCATTATCAGTAATTTTTGCCAGAACTAGATCTTTTTTAACATTTTGAATCCATTATTCTCCTCCATTGGCAAGCGAAGCTACATATTTTACCAATTTTTTGTAATTCTATGGTCAGGAAGCCTCATGATATGACCATAAAATTTAAGGCGCCTTTTTCTCATGTTTGTTGCTATATTTGAGTGTTCTTCAACTATGGTATTTTTCTGTAATCTATAACCGTTTTCAGTTAATCTTGGACCAAGAATCTTCCCAATTATTTTCCTTTCCTCCTTCTTCAAATTTTCCATATTGGCTTTCCTGTTGAGGTTCAGGGTTTCACTGGCATATAGCATTGAAGGTTTAATTACTGTATTATAGTGTCTAATTTTTGTGTGAAGAGACAAGCATTTTTTATTATAGATAAATTGTACCAGCCCTAGGTCCTTACGAGCTTTCTGTATTCGATCCTGCTGTGAAAAACTCTCCGAAATAACTTTTAAATATTTAGGAAACGGCACCCTGTTGATTGTTCCATATTTGGTTTGTAGTCTGGTAACTTCTAGGTTTGTAGATGTAAACACTGTTTTTTCGAAGGATATTTGTAAACCAACTTTTGCAGCACAATAATAATAATAATAATAATCCTAATTATTTATTATATTATTATTATTATTATTAATTCAATTGAAGTTATAAAGGAATCCAGTTACTCCAGTCATCTCTCTGTCCATGATACTTAGAAGTTCAGCATCATTAACAGACGAGTAAATGACTGCGATAATTATTATTTGTCACATCCCAAGTCAATCATAACCGAATTTATAACGGTGACAATAACTTCCGCTTTCAAACAACACTGTCACCCGAGTTCAACACTATGTTTACATCAGTAATGGGAAAAAAGAAGTGTAAGATATAAATTATGTGAGAAATAAGAGAATGGAAGAATTGTTAAAAATTACAGCGATGACGAACTGATAAAATAATTTCATAATTGCCGGGTAAAAGCATGCTGCAAATTCTCTGGTAAGAGTCGTTCACTTAACAGTACCGTTATACGAACCAAGTTAACAACGGATGTTGAAAGGGAAATTCCTGGATAACTAAGGAAGTTTGGGACCTCTGGGAACATTTTTCTACATAGTTCTGTTATAATTGCTCACTACTATTCATAACGATTCATTAACTTATTTTCGCTTCGAGAAACTCGTGAATCAGATAACATTTTATCTAATGGGTTGTATCTTAAATTAAATTTTGATTTTTTGCGGCTAATGTTTCCAAAAACAAGGGGATATGTAATTTTGATTAACGAAAATACTAATTATTTCATAAGTGTTCTTGATTTCCTCTTTCCCATTATGACCTCTCTGGTACTTTTAGTGTTTTCCAAGTATTTGTACCTTTCTGTAAGCATCAAATTCATAATTTGTAAGCATCAAATTCATAATTTGTAAGCATCAAATTCATAATTTGTAAGCATCAAATTCATTATTTGTAAGCATCAAATTCATAATTTGTAAGCATCAAATTCATAATTTGTAAGCATCAAATTCATAATTTGTAAGAATCTGTAAGCATCAAATTCATAATTTTTAAGCATCTGTAAGCATCAAATTCATAGTTTTTAAGCATCTGTAAGCATCAAATTCATAATTTCTAAGCATATGTAAGCATCAAATTCAAGAAACTTGGTTTCCTAACTGTACCCTGTACCCTGCTTATATGTGTATGAAGCTACTTTATTTGTAAAAAAGTGTGATATTAACCAAAATCTTGACGTACACGATTATAACACAAGAAGCCGAGGAGATTATCACTTGGTGAGTCACAATAGTAGCTTATTCAAACAAAAACCTAGTTATATTGGTAGGAAACTCTACAACAAGCTACCGCACTCTTTAAAGAGTCTTGAAAATATAGAAATATTTCAAAAACAAAAAAATATTTAGTTGATAAAGCTTTTTATAGTGTACAAGAGTTCCTTTCATATCAAAATTAAGCCTCACCTCAACCAATTGATATAGTAGTTATGGTAACTAGTGTATAAGATATTATAATTGTTAATCTGACTTGCCTTATACTCCTTAACTGTAGTCTCCAAGACATCTACACAAAAAAAAAAATAATAATAATTTAATTAGACTTAATCTTAGTTGCAGCCAAAATCGCGTCCAAACGGAGAAACTGTATTCGGAGGGAGCTCTTGTAGAGCAATCTACTTTCTACAAATTTAGCATACAACATACAACCTCGTGCTATGATAGTGGTATAATAGTTATTACAATTTTGAATTGAACCTGTATTGAAACTGCCTTGCTGAAACCCTTGGGTTCATCAGATGTTGTAATATGCCAAGATATTGTACCTTCTGTGAAAAAACTGACATTTGAAAAGCCTCATTCCAAGAAGCTTTTTAATTTTAGTAATAGTGTTTTAAATTGCTCAAGTATGACCTGAGAACTCTGAAAAGCCAGGTCAAGTATATTTATTAGCCATCACAGTAGGAATAGAGCTAGTTGTCTAGTATGAGAATAATTTAAATTATTAAAAAAATATATTATTATATAGAATTTATTAATTTCGAATTCCTTTAATTGCTATCAGTTTATACTGAAGACTTCCGCAATGGTGGATATTGACAACAGTATTTAATAGCTGATGGAGATCGATGAATGCTACTGTACAAAAATATCAGTCACCACCGGGAATCGAACCACGGACCTCCCAATTGCCGGTCGGGCGCCTTAACACTAGACCATGGAGACCTTTCTGCACAGCAGCATTCATTTTTAACTTGGCCATATCGGCTAGTATCTCACAAGTTAGTTCGAAGTTACTGACAATTGAAGTGTTTAATAATTAATAAATTCTGTTTAAGTAAATTTGTTATATTATTATGTATTACATTATTATTTATATATTATTATCATAACAATCAACATCGCAAAATTAAACACGATCATCAAACCTGGCCATTGATTCGATTTGCATAGTCTGTACTTCATGACGGTTTTCCACAAAATTTAATGTCATTCTGTATGACATCACTAAGGCTACATTTCTATTTTTCAGACAGCTGATTGCTCGAATCAGACCAGATTTAACATGTTTGATGAATGAATTTGTAGAGAAATATTAATTACATTTCTATAATTATAATTTACGATACAAAATAATATACTTAATAAAAGCTATGATACTTAATTGAGCGATAGAGAGGTTTGTGGCTAAGCATGAAGAGAGACTCCACCAACATGACAACATTGAGGCAATCCAGCTGCTTGACATTTGTGATCTGGTCCGGAGGCTCAACAGAATAAAACCACATGAGCTAGTGAAGTGTGCTTATGTGTTTAGTGTACAAAAGAGCGTGATAGTGTAAATTTCAAACCTTGAAACATAATCAAATAGTAACCAAACCTAATCATTATATAAGTTTGGTAATGTCTACTTAGTAAAATTAGGATATAATAAATAGCTTATTTGTTTCTAACTAGGTGCTAACTCAAATAATAGGGGGGAAAATACTTAATTGAAATATTAGAAATGATTTGTTTTCCTCAAACGAATATTATGTTATTCTTATGAATGATAACATTCATATGAAGGCTCAACCAGATGAATAAGAGGGCCCGAGGGGTATCTTGAAAGCTGATGCTAATTAAATTGCATTCCAGAAGCTCATTTTAAAATCATATGTTTCCTTATATGAAGGCATATGAGTTTTTTTCGGATGATGAAGCCCACATAGGTCGGAGACCTGTGCGTTGGTAATGAATTGGATGATGGTGATTGATGAGTTGGACCTACAGTTTTAGGTGAGTTCCGAACCACCGGAAAGTGGTTTTACAGCACAGAACAGCGTCTTTTTTGCTGGCCAATCCAATCAGTCACTTTTACTATAACCCAGGAGTTTCATAGATTATCTCTGATTGAACAGATACTTGCTATGGCACTCGGCTATCACTTTCCTAAAGTGTCTTCTTTTTTTTTAAATGTCCCTTAAACGCAAGAAAATTTTGAAAATCCTTTTAAATTCCTTAAAGGAAGATCCATGCAAAATTTCATAGAATTAGGTCTATGCATTTAGCCGTAAGAAAGATCCATGCAAAATTTCATAGAATTAGGTCTATGCATTTAGCCATAAGAAAGATCCATGCAAAATTTCATAGAATTAGGTCTATGCATTTAGCCATAAGAAAGATCCATGCAAAATTTCATAGAATTAGGTCTATACATTCAGCCATAAGAAAGATCCATGCAAAATTTCATAGAATTAGGTCTATGCATTTAGCCGTAAGAAAGATCCATTCAAAATTTCATAGAATTAGGTCTACGCATTTAGCCGTAAGAAAGATCCATGCAAAATTTCATAGAATTAGGTCTATGCATTTAGCCATAAGAAAGATCCATGCAAAATTTCATAGAATTAGGTCTATGCATTTAGCCATAAGAAAGATCCATGCAAAATTTCATAGAATTAGGTCTATGCATTTATAGCCGTAAGAAAGATCCATGCAAAATTTCATAGAATTAGGCCTTTGCATTTAGCTGTAAGAAAGATCCATGCAAAATTTCATAGAATTAGGTCTATGCGTTTAGCATGCTTTACAGACAGACAAATACAAAACGGTCGGCTTTAAACAGCGATTTCTGTACCTTTGGTCAATAATATTGACAATTAAATTGGAAATTTTCAATATTTTACTTAAATCTTGTCATTTAACCATCCCTTGTCACAATTAGGGATTTAAGGTTTCCACTTCGTGATCCAAGGTCACCCCCTTTAATTTTAATACAAAAATTCCGGTTCATATTAGAATTGGTTCCGGATATAATCCATTTGCTAGCCAGCGTCTCATTAGCAATTCAATGCCTGCTGTCGAAGTGAACAATGTTACAGCTTTGGCTACCTCTTGTCCGCGCCGATCTACAATGTGAAGAAGTGAGTGACAATCGTTTAGTATTCAATGTGATGGCTGACTTACAGTGTCGGAATACCTATCGCCACCCACTCTCCAATTAGATACTCTCATTGATACTAATCGTAGAGCTGGCTACAAGGCATTGTGTGTGAATGCTAAACAGGAGCTCTCAGTATTATACATAGCTAATGCAAATTTAACCTCATTTCTCCCGGCAAAACTTTTCTTGGTATTTTCTATTTTGAAAGTTATAGGTCAAAGGAAAGTTATATTTTTGAAAATTATATTTTGATTGGTATAGAGAAATATAGTTTGAGGAAGAATCACTTTTTCTGAATAACGTCTCTTGAAATAGTCAGTTATTTTTATATTGTTTGTATTGGTCAGTTAAGTAGTTCAATAAATCTCTTTTTGAGAAGTGAATTTCCCCCCCATGTGAAATTAGCCTGAGTATTCTGTCCTGAGTTGCTTTGAAATAGCTTTCCTATTTTATGACATAACTCTACCCTG
The DNA here is from genome assembly GCA_948455865.1 of Conomelus anceps. Lineage (NCBI taxonomy): Eukaryota > Metazoa > Arthropoda > Insecta > Hemiptera > Delphacidae > Conomelus > Conomelus anceps. The sequence continues at coordinate 54,751,269 of OX418221.1, forward strand.
TTTTCTACAATATGAGCTCAAATAATAAATAGAAACAGTATTCCAGCTTGAATAGCATTGATTATTATCAAATGAGGTAAAAAATGAAGGTGTTATTGTGGAAGATATCCATATAATGAATAATAAGACGAATTTGTCCACATTTATTAAAAATAGTGAGATACTAGTTTAGGTTGTTTTCAATCTCAAGCAAACTCCAACAACGGTTTGTTTAAGATTGATAATGGCAATTAATACAAACAAAACTAGTATCTCACTATTTTTTATAAATGTGGTTATGGCCACTTCGTCTTATTATTCATTCTCAACATTAAAATTTTAATGCTAATGGGAAATAATATTTTCATAGATTCACACCTATCCAAGAATTGAAAATCGTTACAAGAAAGTTCCAACAAAACTCCAAAGAAAGTTACAAAGAAAAAAGTTTTTAATGAAAGATTTCCAATATTTTTTACTCATTCAACTGCCACTGCATTGTTTTTATTACAAGCTTTAATTTTTTTTTATTGATGATGATGCTTACATGAGTCCGAGACTTGTGCGTGGGTAATGAGGTGAATGATGCCAGACGGAGGAGCGGGTTCGAACCCACGACCGCTGAAACGACAGCAAGTTGAAGTTGCGACGCTCCAACAGCTGTGCTAAGCGGCCCGCCATGATTTATTGATTTTCAATAAGAAAATTTAATTAAAAATCAAAAGTGCTGCACTTTTATTAAAAATACTAGAGTGAGACATCCTCAAAATAATATTAAAGTAAATTCGTATGGCTTTTCGTGGTGGGGAGACCCTTACGGGTATAGTTCCACCTCGCCGTTTTTTTAACGACTGCTTTTTTTTAAATAATATTGATACCCCCTACTCATAATCCCACAATTTATCAACTGATTCAAACGGACATCTTTATGTAATACTCTGACATCATATTGCACCAGTTGTAATCATTGGGAAGATACGCCTTGAAACAGTCGAAAGAATAACATCCGGTAGAAAATAAAAAGTTTTTTTTTTATTTTAAGGGGGAACGTGACTGGTGGGCGGAAAAATCTGTCGAATAAAAGCGCTGCAACTAATCGGCTGTCTCAAATGACAAATGCCGATGACCAGCGATGGGATGAAGGGGCTACATCCAACAAGATGATATCGTTCTAAGAAGTACAGATCTCAGACAAAAGTAGTTCCTCTTGTCTCTGAAAAGTAATGTGTACTAGTAGCTTGCGCTGCTCTTTCAAGTATCACGATAGTAGTAGGGTTTGAAAATTATGTACGGGATTCATAAATTATACTTGGTATGGACAGGATGTATACAGGATAGAGACAGAATACAATACATCTTTATTGCCAATAAAGGTAATTTTAAGAAATAATTTGAGTGAGCAAAACTCATTTAAGTTGAAGCTATGAGTTGCATGTTATAATAAACGCAAAAAAAGAAATACAAAAAATCTATAAGACGAATTCGTAATAATATACAAAAGAAAATCTATCAAAACAATTTTACCAAAAAATTAAAAATTTCTTGGCACCACCCAGCAAGGAAAACCCTTGACCGCTGGGTGAGAGTATCGGTTCATAAAGTACAGTTTATAAGAAAATAGTTATTGAGAAAAAGAAAAAATAGTCAAAAGTTAAAAAATAAGAAAAAAGAAGCAAAAAAGGAATTATATGACTGATGTTGAAGAAAAAAGTATGCAATTTTTTTTTTCTTGAGTCTACCCTTATTAGTGAGAGAGTGAGAGAGCTGAACAATCTATTTGGAATGCAATTTATTAATTTTGTGCTTAGATGTCTCAATTGTCTGCGTACTATTGTTGAATGAGAGTAATTTAATATATATTTGTTATGTGAATTTAATCTAAGATTGCTGCGTAAAGTAATAGTATTATTTACATAGTTTACAAAGTTTCAAGTGAACTTTTAAATTAATAGTGGTTAAGTGAGGAGATTCATTTTGTTATTTTGCGAGCGAAGGTTTTTAGAAAATTTTAAATTTTTATTCTGTGTTAACCTCAATGTTTTGGACAATGTAACATATTCAAGATTTGTGAAGGAAGCAGTTTTGGACTTGAGTCTGTTGCGCCTTCACATTCGTTGTAAATTTGTCACAATAAATAAATAGAATACATAATAAAGGTCGCTATAAAATAAAGCAGTAGAAAATTATGTTTGCCATTTGAAAAGCATGTGACTCCATTATTATTTTGCTAAGAGATCCAAGATATTTTCAGATTTTCTTTAATTCTATCCAGCTGTTTCTTTGCTATCATTCTTTGAAAAGTTTATCATAAATTATATTTTTTATTTATAATTTATAATTTTCATCATTAAATTAATTTTTTTCTAATTGTATTGGCAAATAAATAAATTATAGAATTATAAATCACCTTATAACCACAGAAAGGGTACAGGTTTGCAAAACGAGCAAAGAAGCGTGTTCAAAAAAGATTGAACAAGTCAAACGTCAAAGTATCAAAGATTATGTAACTTAATTTTGATGCTTTAGTGATAATAATTTGGAGAATTTCTCATAACATTTATAGCTGGTTGCATATCTCATCACAAGTTTCACTGTCTGTATTTGTTTTTAATAGCTAGACCAGTGGCACCGACTTTGGGGGGGGCAAGGCACTTTCTGCCCCCCCCCCCCAATAATTACTCTGGGCCCCCCCCCTCTCTTCAGATGACACCCCCTACAGGCCTTTCTGGTGGACTTTGCCCCCCCCCTCCCCCCCCCCCCCCGATATTCCCATGAAGTCGGCGCCGCTGAGCTAGACACATTGCATAGGCCTATTGTTTAGTGATGAAAATATTCAGGTATTTTTTATATCGGGTGTAACGGGTGTTTCAAAAAGGACTTTACAACTTTGAAAACTCATATAAATGTATATTTTTTATATCTTTCATTTTTATTTAAATAAAACTTTCATTTATATTTTATTTGGATTTTTATTTGTATTTATTTGTATTTTTATTTGTATTTTCTCTTTATATTTTTATTTTTTCATATAAATGTATATTTTTTATATCGGAGGTATACAATACACATTACTGAAGCTTAATTCAAAGGCCGTCCCAAAACCGGATCTTAACCAATAAGGAAGATGTTCAAAGACGGAGTAAATGGTAATCTTGCAAAAACGGTCACTCAAATCAAAATTTGTCACCCCCCCCCCCCCCCCTCTACTAAACTGAGACCACCCTAGACTTGATTATGAATCATTATCAATTATTTAAAAAGGTTCAAACAACTTGGAAAACGAAGATTATACTGCTCTGAATTTTTCATCACCAATTGTTGTATACATTTAACATTTTTCTTAAGGAATTTGGTGAAGGCCATATTTACAAAACAAACCACCAGACTGCAAATAGTTCCAAGTCTGTTTCTTAAGGGCTTTTGCAGCTCAAGTCAACGGTTCTAACACCTAAGATCCAACCTGTGTTACAATTATTACAGCCAAGAACAAAATGACAGTTATTTTTCTTCTCTTGACCATTCAAAACCTTGTTAATTTTAGCTAAGGCGCCGACTTTCCAGCTTCGTGACACTCCTGCTCCATTCAAGCGTCGCTTTAAAAATTGGTTAAACTGTTCTAATTGCTCTTGGAAGAACCTGATCCAAATTGGGTAAATTAACGGCAAAACATCTACGCTGTTCAAAAATAAAACATGTTTGTATTGTTATTTTTTAGGTGTCACCATTCATGATTTTTTTCTTGTCATTTAAAATGTCTTGATTAGTAGCAATACCATTTTCTTCTATCAGAATAAGGTCAGGGGCGTAATCAGAAAGTTTTTTGGTGTGTGGGCACTAATTGAAAAAATATTGTGACAAGGAGCCAAGGTGGTTTGGAACCCATCTAGAACTGTAGGTCCAACTCATCAATCACCATCATCCAATTCATTACCTATGCAAAGATCTCAGACCTATGTGGGCTTCTTCCTCCAAAAAAAGTTTTAATCTAGAAGATTCTAGGTTAAGAGAAAACTGGAAGAGAAGCAGCTATTTGTGGAAAGGGGAGGTCGTGTGCATGGTGGCTCCCCCTCTCTCTTTTACTCCACTCGCCCCTCCTGTCTACACTGGCCAATCCAACAAGAGCTGTCGTCAAAACACATGTCTAGAAGTTTCTTGCAGACAATGGCTATTATGATTACCTGTCATCCATCGATTCTGGCAGAAGTGTACCGAATATTCGAGATGGGGTAATCCCCTATGAAAGCAAGAGACTGGAGTTGTTCACTTAGTTTTTGAAAAATAGAACTTCTGTGTGTGAGCTCTGTGAATGCACTGTATGTCTTCTGTCTCAGTATAGAGACTTGGTATGGTGTTTTGTGTAATAAGGAATTAGTTTTATTTGAGTGAGTTGTTAAGGAACTGGAAGCTTATACTGAATAGTAATTCGAAGTGACCCAATCATCGCTGAGTGAAGTTATGTGTCTATGGTTGTAGCAGATGTACCATCATTAGGGTGAGAGGTAAATCAATTATAATTCATTCTAGGAGGCTATCTTGATCAGAAAACTGTTAACTGTCAAGATTTGATTAGTAGCAGTATTGAGTGATTTGTCATTGTTATTAGAATTGTAATTCCAAGTACATATTTAGTGAAGTATATTGTAGAATATCTGAGTTTGTTTATTAATTGATTTTAATTACTGCTAATTGAATTAGTTGTGCTAAATTAAAGCTCTCTTGTAAACTTGAGCCATACTAATTACCAGATTTACTTTAGTTGTGGTTTATTGGTGTTATTTAATAAATTTTAGTCTCATTTTGTAATACAGTAGTCGTTTTTGTTACAAATAAACCCCGCATGGTGGAAAACTGTTACAATATTTTGGTGGTCAGATATCTTTAAAAAAACTTTCAACTTCCCATACAGCTTAGTTATTCTCTAGTGTTGTTTGGAAATTTTTGAGGGAGATTCTTAAATATTAGATATTTAGACAGGCACTAACATTTTTATTCTCTGTAGATGCCTGTTATTCCACCCTCGATTAGTGCTTTGAAAAGGTATCAGCTTAACAATATAGACATATTGTAGACACAAGTACGTTTATGCACAACTCCCCCAAGTAGGCTCGGCAGACCATGAGTTTTTGTTTGCAGAAAATTTCTACATGATAAATTTAAAGGTAAATTGTATTATATATTTAATGATATATTTATATATTTAATATATAAATTGTAATTATATTTATATTGTAGTCTATTATATTTCACATTACATTGCAAAATAAATGCGAGTGAAGTTGAAGATTAAGAGCCCTCTTAACCCAAATATACTCATACTAAAACAAAAATTGTAATTGATACGTCAATTTTTCATTCATTGTACTAATATATTTTGTATCCTCGATTCGTACTAGAACCCACAGTTGCCACGTATTATGTATATTTATCTGGCTCTCAATAAATACACAATTCTAACCAATGGAGTGACAAGTCACAATGGCCGACAAAAGTTTTAAAGATATTCCTTTCTCGAGCAATAGATTGAGAAAGAATATGATGTATAGGATACCTGCAATAGTAAAGCCTTCCATAGAGCCTTCAATCAGGACTAAAGTATAGACACAAAGGCAGCATTCCTTGACATGGTCGTTTTCCGGACATTCTATTCTCACATTATTTTTTGTAGCGATTCTTTGGAAATTTGCTGGTTTGCGTGACTCTTAAAGAAAATCTATGAGAAGAACAAGAAATTTACTCCTTTAATAAGATATTCTCAGGCGCCATGTAATTAGCAAGGCCTACACCAGAGACGCTGCAAACTAGCTTGACGCCAGTACAGTGGAAATGGGATTAATGATGTACTCGAATCCGAAACATAAAAATTGACGAGTTTTCTGTTGCAGACGTAATGAAATCTGAATTAATGCTCGTAGATGCCCTTCCAGATGAAAATTTTAAATACTGTATTCTTAAACTAATGTGATAGGCTCTGAAAACTAGCTCTGAAAGAGCATAACTATTGAACTTAGAGTAGTTCTACAGTCATCCATAAATCATAGAAAACGGTGAAAAACATGAATTTTGTCGACTATTCCAATCACTTTTCTCTTATTATTGTTACGGGTTCTATCTCTAAAATAATGCTGGCAACACTTTAATTTTATCACTCGCACTTTATTTACACAAATAATCACAACACTCACTGATCAGTAATGTCTTACAGAAAAATAAGCAATCGAAAACAGATAAATCGATATTGTTCAACTAATGAAGAGATTTCAATAAACTGTACAAAAATCAATCACTAAAAGTTAAAAGGTCGATCCAATATTAATTAATAACTGTACAATAAACTGTCCAATAATATTCAAAAAGAAACGTCGAAAAAGAACAATTAACACTCGCAGTAATTAACATGAATTACTGACACTAATCAGTTATATCACACAAAGGAATCAATCAGAAACAGATAAATCGATAATTTTCAACTTATAAAGAATTTGTTATATTACTGTACAAAAATCAATCATTAACCATTAAAAGGCCAATCTTAAATTAAATAATAACTGTTCAAAAATTCAAGAAGAAGCGTCTAAAACATAACAGTTGAAGCACTACAAGAATTTACGAGTCACTGTATAAACTGTTAAAGAAGCCTGAATAATAATCTGTCACAATATACTGCGTTTATCACATAACACATTAAACGTTCGTGTAACACAGTTTGTATGGCGCTTATTGGTAATCCGGTTTGTATGAGTGGGAACTGTCACTGTAACTTTATCACGTTAACGTTCAAATCTCAAGTGACATGTTTATGAGAGCTTCTACTTTATGTACATTTTCAACATTCCAGAAAGAACGAGAGGATTTCTATTTTTCTATCAAATTCCAAAGTGAACAGATAAGACATTCTCCAATTTTCGAGACCATTCCATAAAAGTCTCAAGTAAACATTCTTGAGGTCTCCAGATGAACCGCATTGCGAGGGGGTATGGAGAGACTAAACAAACATGCCAATTATAGCTTTGACTGGAAGACTTATTGACACAGGCAGATAATGCTGAAAATTACTGTCCATTCTTCCTTGCATTCCGTAACACTATGATACTAGTCAGCAGTCTCGCTTTGCTCGCCTTAACCGTCTAGCCAGGGAGTTTCACTTCCCAAGTGAAGGGAATTTACACAAAATCGAGCTAGCAGGCTTGCTTCGCTTGAATTTTATGTGATTTTTTAATAAATTCGGCTTAATGTAAAAACCATACCTTTTAGCGTATTGTTACGGGTTCTATCTCTAAAATAATGCAGGATAAATAATTACAGTAAGTGATAGCCGCGAGGCGTAGCAGGTATCTGTTCAATCAGATAGAGATAAGGTGCGTTCTCGTAGGTCCTGTTTGTAAGGGTGACCGATTGGATTGGCCAGCAAAAAAGACACTGTTTTCTGATGTAAAATCACTTCCCGGTGGTTCGGAATCCACCTAAAACTGTAGGTCCAACTCATCAATCACCATCATCCAACTCATTACCCACGCACAGGTCTCAAACCTATGTGGGCTTCATCCTCAGAAAAAAATAATTAAAAAAAAACTTTAAATTAACATGTACTTTATTTACAGAAATTACTTACAACACGCACTAATCAGTTATGTCACTAGAGAAATCAATCAGAAAAAATTGTTCTTTAACGTTCAGCTATTAATCAGTTTGTTATTTCACTGTACAAAAAACTAGTTACTAACTATTAATAGGCCAATCAATATTTTAATAAATAACTGTACAATATTGTAAAAAGAGATTTCTATAAAAACCAGTTGAACAATTAATAAAGAAATGAACACTTACGAAGCACAGTCTGTCACTAAATAAAGGAAGTCTGAATAATACTCTGCGTTTATCACTTTACGTTCGTATAACACTGTCTGTATACATGCTCACGTGATTGCACGGTCTGTATGAACTGTCACTGTATAACTGCCACTGTTACAAACAAACGTCAAAGAAGTTTGAACAATGAACGACTAACTATTTACAAGAGCATCCGCTCACATAAGTTTTTGTGACATTCTAGGAAACACTAGAGAGTTCTTTTACTTTCGAGATTTATCTACACAGGTCTATTCACACAGATAAAAGTTAACTGGAACATTCTAGATGTAAACAGCGGGCCGCTTAGTGCAGTTGGTTGGGGAGTAACAACTTGGTCGTTTCAGCGGTCGTGGGTTGGAAACCCGCTCCTCCGTCTGGCATCTATGTATCATTTTCTTCATTTACCTAATTACCCTCGCACAAGTCTCGGACTCATGTGGGCATCATCAGCAATAAAAAAATATTTGAAAAACTAATAGTGCCTGTTATCAATTTAAACGGAAGTGCTATTTTTTTTTTAATTGCTGATGATGCCCACATGAGTCCGAGACTTGTGCGTGGGTAATGAGGTGATGATTACACATAAATGCCTGACGGTGGAGCGGGATTCGAACCCACGACCACAACAGCAAGCTGAAGTTGCGACGCCCCAACCAACTGCGCTAAGCGGCCCTATTGACACAACAGACAGTGAAGAGAAATATTTTTCTTCTCTTCCTGGCGTTCCATAACTGTACTTTTTAAACTTTTTCAGCACGCGTCCAAGGCCTCAACTAAACCTGATTTTTGATTTGATTTTGATAATATTCATCGTGGAGATACATATAATGCATATAGGATTCGTCCAATATTGTACAATCATATATTTCAACAACGAACCGATCCAGCAGCAGGGCGAATCCCGAAATTTATTGCGGTGGGGGATATCAACTGAGAAAACACTATGGAGGGGGATATCACCAAAAAATGGGGGATATCCTCACCCCCGTATTAAAAAACACAAATATCACTTTTTAACCTCAGTTGAGAATTTCGGCGGGGTGCACCCACTTTATCACCTTCCTAGAACTGATTCTGTTAATGAGGCAATAATTTTTTAATTCTTCCTATTTTCTTCATTATCCTTTGCTTCATGAATAAGCATTTCTTGGACTCGCACTTCTAAGTATTCCAAAGCATTGCACTCCATCTTTTGGATGCACTTCTAGATCAAGCATTGTCTTTCCTAGGAGCGCATGCACCTCATCACCCAGTTTATTTGGCACAAGTTCGCTTTGTGACGTCACTGAGTCCAAGTGATGAGCATAAAGGCAGCGTCAGAAGCATTGATTCGCCCGCTGACCGAGTAACCCAGCCACAACAAACTTGGCCAAGTTCAACCGACCAATCCAATGTCATTCATTAGGACAGGCATTCATCGCAATGGCAAAGGCATCACTGTCCGATTTAAATAAAAAGAAACAAGAACATCATGCACCGAAATGCCGGCTTGATATTTTCGACTGTTAGTAACATCCATCATCTTCCAATCAATTCCACTCTCATCTTTTATTCATTAATTTATTTCATATAATTATTAGAAATAATCTTCGTTCTACTTGGACGATCCTTTCATTCAAAGCTGATAACGTAGCTATAGGAGGACTTTCTTAGTAGTGGCAAAGGTGATATTGTGGAAGGTATCCATAATGAATAATAAGACGAAATTGTCACAACCACATTTTTTTAAATCTTTGAGAAACTAGTTTCGGTTGTTAGACCATTATCAATCTCAATCAAACTAAAACTAAAGTACAGAGAAGCTTAATATATACTAAACAAGGAATGATACTATTGGCTAAGCGAGAAAGAGGCTGACCTTCATCGGAGGTTGTGATTGACTGACAAGTCACGCCCCCTGGTGGGAGGAGTAACAAGCAAAAATACGAGTCAAATCAATAACTAAAAACTGTGAACATCTAGAAAGCAACAAAGAAGAAAAATTGAATCAAATTAAAACTAAAAAATTAGAAGCTCACTGAAATGCAGTCAAGGTCAACCGAGAAATACACGAAAGAACTGTTTTTTAAATGTAGGCTGGAATTATGATGAAACCAAGTTAGTTGTATTGAATTGGTTAAAATAAATTTGGTCATTTGAACTAGTATTGGAATCGTTTTCTACCAACCTATTTATCTCCAAAGCTTCTAAAATGTTCAATTGTCTGCCTTTGCCAATCAAATGCAGAAATTCAATATTTTCCCACCAGGGGGCGTGACTTGTCAGCTAATCACAACCTCCGATGAAGGTCAGCCTCTTTCTCGCTGAGCCAATAGTATCATTCCAAGTTCAATATATATTAAGCTTCTCTGTACTTTAATTTTAGTTTGAGATTGATAATGGTGTAACAACCGAAACTAGTTTCTCACAGTTTTAATAAATGTGGTTGTGACAATTTCGTCTTATTATTCACTCTAGGCAGAGGCTATTCTGTCGTGCTTTTGAGCGTTGTTGAAAAATAAATAATAAGTACTAGATAATTGTACCAGATAAGAATAAATGGGTATTAATTTTTCAAAAATACATTATTCCATTTATGGTTCATGTTAGTGTTCATCTACTTTGTCTATTCATTTTTTTGGGAGGATGAAGCCCATATGCGTCTGAGACCTGTGCGTGGGTAATGAATTGGTTGATTGTGATTGAAGAATTGGACCTTCAGTTTTAGGTGATTTCCGAACGATTTTACAGCAGGGAACAGAGTCTATGTTCATCTACTTCTGATAGTGCAACGAGATCAAAAGTAGCAGATCGTTTTATTCAATGATTAAGAGAAGCAGTTAATTATAATGTAGTGGAATTTATTGACAGATTGAATAAAAATATTGCTAAATTAAAACTGATCTACTTACAAATTCTAACCGTAAAAAGAAGCCATGAATGGCTGATGAAATCTTGCAATTAATGGATAGTAGTCGAGTCAATAAACACAATGTAACAGAGTATAGAAAGATAGATAAATACATAAGAAAAAAGAAGCCAAAGAGAATTAATGGAAATTAAAACTAACAATATACGAAATGTGTTCAAGTTCTTAGGTAAACGATTCATAAAAACAATGATTTATTGAATTTAAGTTTCCACTTTACCCAATTTATAAACTACATTTTTATTAATACTTGTATTAAATTACCCATTTTTAAGTCTCAAATCTAGCTCTCAACATCGAAAATTCAAAAAATTTCCCATAATGTGGACTACAATGAATGGATTTAAGCTTTTCTAGGCACGATCTAGAATCTCTTGGAAAACAAAACCAAAATAAATTTTTCCCCCCGGGGGGGCCCCAAATCACCCATAACCCCCCCCCCCCCCATTGAAAAATTTTCACTTTACGACCAGTGCTAGTTGATTGACTGTGCACATTATACACATTGTGTTTACGCATATTACGCGGCTTGTGATCAGACTGTGCTTTGTAAGTGTTCCATTTATTGAGTATTTAACTTTTTTAGACATTTCTGTTTACTTAATTGAACAGTTTATTGGTCAGTTGTTCATTTAATTATCGATCGGCCTGGCCTATTCATAGTAATTAATTTTTGTACAGAGATTCAATTATTAGCTTAACGTTAATGATCTGGTTTTTTTTCCTTATTGGTTTTTCTTGTGATTGTTGTATGAAATTGAATATTATAGAATTTTAAAAAAATCAAAATAGGTCTATCTCAAATTCCATGTTTTTTTCTTTTAATTTGTAAATAACGTAATTTGTGTAAAGTGCGAGTGTTAAATTGAAAGTGTTGCCAGCATTATTTTAGTGATAGAATCCGTAACAATATTGATCATGGGATTGGACCGCAAGTATTTACTTTAGAAGACTTTCTTATTGGATGCGATTTAGTAGTCAGTTTATGAAATAAAAAACTGGTCTTGCATATCGAAAAAAAACATACTTGAAAGGAAGGATGCTACCTAACAATCATGGAAGATACTTCAGCTATGCAGTAATAATGACATCACCCACTACGTCACAATGAGACCAAAAACAACATACAGGTATATGACGTCACACTTTAGGATATCACGATTATCGTCATTGTTCATGCTGGTCTCCATCAGCATAATATTATAATCATCATCATCATGATTCGTGTTTCATTTTTTAACTCAGTTTTGGCTACTATTTTTTGCGTTTCTTTTCTCATTGCCGGTTTTTAATAAGGCTCCTACGTAATTTCTATTTTTAGATATGACTTTTCTCGACGATTCAATATTATAAATTACATTAGAAAAAACTATTAGTGAGTGCCATCTTTTATATCTTTGTTCATAGCGATCACAACATGAGTCAGATGAGGATGAAAATTTGAGACGTTGTTTATAAAGAGTGAAGCATGGACATTATGGAATGAGTCTCATTTGTAGATTTTCTCTTTTTGTGCTTCTTTTTTATGAAAATTATTGGAATTATGACCAGAAGTAGTGATTTTGTTTTGTTAATAAGGTTATCGGACATGTGATTGAAATTTAATGGACCCAGGGGCGGATCCAGCAACTGAATTTGGGGTGGGGCACCGTGTGGGGGGCCCCGGAAAGGTATTTAAAAATTAGACCTAAAATTGTGAATTTGAGGGAATTTTTATTCAATTGGAATAAAACCTACCTTCTTTTTTTCAAATCCTCCTTTTTGTAGAACGTTTTTAAAAAATTTCCAACAAAACTGGTTTTTGATAAACAAATTTAATGCCTGCATGATATAATATTATACTGTTATATAATAAAATATGATATAATATTATAAGACCTGATTCATGATCATATGCCTTTACAGCGTCCTATATTGACAACAGAAATTTAAACTAATGGATACACAGTCTGAGTGAAAATACAATAATATTAATAAGGTAGAAAATTTAAGTTCAACTCATATTGTAATGCTTGAATCTCACATAAACATGAAGTAGGAATACCACATTGAAATGTCCATAATATGAATTTAACTAGAACGGAATTTATTGGTTTACAAATAATATAAAATTAAAATCTAAAAAACACCTTTAAGTGAAAATTATCACTCACGTTATGGCGTGACGGCCGTTTCACTCTGATGTTAAGAGCATCGTCAGACGACCCACAGTATACTACATCAGTATACTAACATCAGAGTGAAACGGCCGTCATGCCATAACGTGAGTCATAATTTCCACTTGAAAGTGTTTTTTTTTTTTTATTATATATTAGTGAAAAAAGATGGATCTTCAACATCATAAAATTATATAAATTCTATTCAAAACTTAAATGAGCATTGGCATGCAGTTATTACAGAAAATAAAAGAAATAGGGAAAATATATAGTAACTTGTGTTACTTCCAGTATATAAAGAATCATATGGACATACCATTGTTTAAAGAAAGCTGCGATCAATAAAATAAAATATCTTATTTTATTGTATGACAAGGTAATATAAATTCTGAGAGCTGACTAAATTTATAATATTTATAAATACAAGAAAAAATATTTATTACCTTTGTAATGGTATGATCACAGAATTTATTATACTACCTTTATAATGAGGATTATTGCTAATACAACATGGAAAAATGCCATGAAATAAAGCTTGATTGGAATTGAGGATGCAACGGTTGATTCAAATCCAGCTAGATATTCATGATAATATTACGATTTTGAACCAGCCATCAAATTGCAGCAGTAGGCAATGGGAAATTTTATTATGACTGCAATTGAGCTAACAGTAACAATAATTTCTAAACTATGAGAAACTGGAAAAATGCTTGATTATGAGAGAAAAAGCAGCAGAAATGCAATCCCTGCAACGGTTTTGCAAATCGAATACTGCAGTGGAACTAAACAATATAAACAGAATGATACAGGACTTGGTTATTCTTACCGCAAAATAAATACAGTACCACAAGGAAGCTTCACCAAGGAAATTGGGGACTTACTGTGCTGGTTCTTAATTGCGGAGAAATTGCTATTTGGTAACTTAAAAATTACTGGAACTTAAAAGTTACTGGATGGTAACTTAAAAATTTGAGAGGCAAAGGCGCGAATCCAGGAGGGTGATAAAGGGGATGTATCCCCCCGAAATTTTCAACCGATACTAAAAATAGTTTTTGTTTATTATGGGTGTGGGGGTAAAGACCTCTTTTAGGTGATCTCCCCCAAAATATTCTCTCCTGGTATTCCCCCTGATGAAAATTGTTAAATTTTACCCTAAAAAGGCAAATAAACACTGAACATCAGACATCTTTCCGTTGTTCCGTTTTGTTTATTTTTTTCAATTTCAGAGCCTTGACTCTAAATTAATCCATCTGTTTAGGACAGGGACGATTTTAAATCAATCAATTGAGGGAAGTGATAGCCGAATGCCGTAGTAGGTATCTGTTCAATCAGAGATAAGCTACGAAACTCATGGGTGCTCTTTGTAAGGGTGACCGATTGGATTAGCCAGCAAAAAAGACACTTTTTTCTGTTGTAAAATCACTTCCCGGTGGCTCGGAGCCCACTTAAAACTGTCGGTCCAACTCATCAATCACCATCATCCAATTCATTACCCACGCACAGGTCTCAGACCTATGTGGGTTTCATCCCCCGAAAAAAAGATCTATCAATCAAGAGAGAGAAGTTGATGATTGAAGAATGATATAAAAAGGCAGAAAATATCTTTATAATGTTATAAAATAATAAAAGCTGACATTTCTGAGGTAGCTTAATAAAGATGCATTGAAAATACCCAGAAAATGTCATTTCCATTTCACTAATAAAATGACGAGATACTTTGGTTTAATAGCAAAAAATTGAATGCTACATCAGAAGCTCTTGCTATACAGATAAGAGTTTTGTAGGAGAAAACGGATCCTTACTCTAGGAGCTGATTAATCAACTCAAAATTTGTTTTAAATTTATTCATTTGAAAATACAAATACGGAAGCATACATCATACATTATTTACTCTTAAAACCATATCGTATGATTTGTTCACATTATTCAATTTACAGCGAATTCTTTAAGTAATTTTCATGTATTTCATGCTCAGCTTATCTTCTCATCCTCCTCCTTTATCTCATCCTCCTTCCCCCTCTCCTCCTTCTCAATCCTCCCTCTTGTCCTCCTCCTCCCCCCTCATAATTTCTTCCACCATCTCCTGCCCCCATTTTTCTTCCTCCTCCCCTAAACCAAATCAAATCAAATTCTTTATTGCCAAAATCCTGTTAATAACAATCAATAAATAGGGTCTTTACCCCCAATCAAATGGGGGTCTTTACACCCACACCCATAAAAGAAATAAGAAGGAATGTTACGATAAACATTAACGGGTCGTTACAGAAATCAAAATGGCGAAGAATTTCAGAAACTCCTATGAATATCCAATTAAATATTACTGGAGATATGACTTTGATTGATAGCCATTCCAACTATTTAACTCTACTTCTCTGGCATGCTAGTTAATCACGATAATATGAAATAAAGAATATTGGTCTCAGTAATAATGAAGAGAGGCAGAATACTTGATACCAATCAAAACCTATAATAATTACTTACTAATATGCATAAAAAAGTAATCGGTCCTAAGTTTTATTTTCCTAGGAAGAACAAGAGATCGTTAACAAAATCTGATTTGATTTTAATCATTCCATTATTATTGAGAAGATTATTCGTCTGTTTACTACGCATTTAATTCGTTCATCACGATTGCAGTGATTTTATCTTTGTGCATCCACACTGGACCAATCGTGTATTATTTCGCCCTTGAAATAATTGTGAGCTTAATGCGTAATATTTCAAGTCGTGATGGAAACAAGTTTTTTGTTCTTCAGAATCCGCTCTTCTAGTATCATCAAAATATTGCATTGCAGCATCCTTTATAGCTTTGCCATCTTCGTTCTTAATGGCGGCTTTTATTGCCAGCGGTTGACAGTCGGTAATTGCAAATTTAACAATTTTATTTAAAAATATAAAATTGCTACTGACGTGGTCATGGGAGACCTCCTTGGCTGTAAAAAAATAACGCTCTGACGTCACTAAATTTAATTGGATCAACAGCTTGCAATCGTCTTTAAAAACTAGTGAGGTCATGCAATGGAAGTACAGGTAGCTCTGGAAATATTAGCCATTTATTTTATAGGTAGTTTTAGACTTTATTTAATTTAATTTTAATTTTAATTAAAATTCCGCTCAGGGGAAATGGAGAGAGAGTGTTGTTTTTGGTTTTATATTATTATTATTTTTTAATTTGTCATTCTCTACTTATTTTTTCTATGTAGTCTAATTCAGCATATTTCATTTCCCTCTCTTCTCTGTTGATATCTATTGTATGCTCTTATTGTATTATTATTACTATATTTTTATGTACATTTGAATTATTGCTGAACTTCTTAATAATGTAAAGTAGTTGAAATTTTTACTTTATTTTGGCTTAAATATGTATAGCAGGCGCTGCGGTAAATCGCCGAATGCATGAATTTATTTTGACTGTTTAAAGTTTTTTATTTTGTTTATAAAATTGTGCTAGCCATCACTACTGGTTCAGATGGCTAGAAGTTCCAGAAAAAAAAGTTTTATACTGTGTCTCTTTTTTTGTAAAACTTTAATGGAAATGGAAATAAATTACTTCCATGATCCATTCGTCTATTTTCTGCATTCTTGGGCCAGTATTGTTCATAATAAAATGATTATGAGAAAATTTTCAAAATGAAAACAAAAAATGTCAGGAAAAATTTTAAACTTATTTTCCCCTCCGTCCTACCCCTTCTCCAATAAATTTCCGATTTTGGGGGTCATAGCCCCCCCCCCCCCCTGAGACCACCCTCTATTGAGTGTCCAACTACATTATACTGTAGATGGTTGCTCTCAGTCTCTATCATTGATCTCTGGTATGTTTTAGATCTTTGGTAATGGCTGGAAAATGATCATTTTGTTGTCAGCTAATATGTAGCTTTTTTATTGCTGATGATGCCCACATAGTCTGAGACTTGTGCGTGGGTAAAATGATACACATGGATGCCAGACGGAGGAGCGGGATTTGAACCCACGACCGCTGAAACGACAGCAAGCTGAAGTTGCGACGCTCCAACCAACTGCGCTAAGCGCAGTGTAAGGTGTAAGCTAATCATGCGAAAGATTGAAAACCAGTGTCATATTCATCCATGCTTGATTTGCATCGTATTTCCATAGAGATATGTAAACTACAGTATGTTTTTGGTGAAGCAAGTTTGACCAACTTAATGTCATAAGCATTGAAAGCATAGTTTTTCTTAATTGGGTTGGATTTCAATTCAACTGTCATGAGCATTGATAACATGGTTTGGTTTTTAAAATATGAATAGGACTAATTAGAACTTCATAACGTAGCTTCAAATATGATGTCATTTCACTCCCTATCTTCTCGAATAATTTTGCATTATTGAATGAAAAATCGGCTAAAAAGAAAACTATGAGCCAAAGGCATTGTCTTTCTGTGTAGTGGTGAAGGTGATAATTATTGTGCAAGATATCCATAATGAATAATAAGCCGAAGATGTCATAACCACATTTATTAAAAATAGTGAGATACTATTTTCGGTTGTTATACCATTATCAATCTCGAACAAACTGAGCTTGTTTAGATTGATAATAGTGAGTATCTCACTATTTTTAATAAATTTGGTTTAGATTTTAATAAACCAATTATTTAAATTTTTAATAAACTTAGTCTTATTATTCACAAAGGCATCGTTATACTAAACTTCTAGAAGCATAAATGAAAAGCATCGTTTACCCGGAGGAAAAGCTGAAAAACGTTGTTATTGAGCATGAATGTGTATGAGCAGTTGAAAATAGAATTTTCTGTGATTCCTAGTTTGGAAGTGGAAAGGTACATCAATCAATCATGGAAGAATATTACTCTTGGACATCACGATCGAAGTTCAAAAGGCTGCACCTTGCTCCATGCAATCAATGAATGATCGTGAGGTGCTGAAAATTATAGATCTTAGATGGAATCGTTTCAGAATATTGATTTTCAATTAGCTCAAGTGCCCTAGCACTTGGCTTTGAAGCTGAAGTAAGTTATTAATCAAAACGCTAATGTTTTAAATAATGTAAATTACAGTAATTACACAAAAACAGGTTCATGTCTTCCTTTTCCCAACGCGGAGATCACTCTGTAGCTTATGAAGCCCAACCGTACACAAAACTGTGTTCGTACATCACTTTTTATTCTGCAATTTGGGAATCCACCCCATGATTAGATTGATGCATCTGTCTGTAAGGCAGACTAGTATAGATTTAATGCTACTACGTGTAATTTGATACTACTACTACTAAACGCTTCTTCTTTTAATCTCTAGTTAATTCATTTCAAGAACTTGTCGTTTGAGAAAACCGTTTACTATACACAATTAATTGGCGGGCCGCTTAGCGAAGTTGGTTGGGGCGTCGCAACGTCAGCTTACTGTCGTTTAAGCGGTCTTGGGTTTGAATCCCGCTCCTCCGTCTGTCATATCTGTGTAATCATTCACCTCATTACCCACGTACAAGTCTCGGACCCATTTGGGCATCAGCAATAAAAAATTAAAAAAAAAAGGTTCACGGCTGTGGAATAAATTGCCAAGAAATATAAATTTCCGCTTCCTTTCAAAGATTTAAATCCCTATTGAATGTGCACCTGCTGAATGATGATTGAATTAACCTGGTTTTTAAATTTATGTTAATTTGTGTTATGACATGTACATGTAAAATCTGTCGCCTGCATCATTGGGGTTAGTTTTTTCCAAGTATTTTCATAACAATATAGTTAAAACATTTCTTAGAAGATGTGCCTGAAGAATGCATTGGACAGCAAAAGACTAAGTGGCCTAGCAGCATTGAACATTTAGCAAAAAATTAAATTCACCAGCAAAGATGTGAAGATAGCGCATTATTGCAAATATATTTTAATTAATTAGTTATTTTGAATCTCTGTGGCTTTCATTCATGTGGTGAATTGAATGGATTCAATGTAAATAGAGCTGGAAAATTCTATAAAAAATGTTTACAAGTCTTTAAATATCGTGATTATTGAGATATTCTCCCCAATATTTGCAAAATTTGTGAAATGCTTGTTGGAAATATTTTCAGCTAATAAATAGCAAAGACTGTATGGTGTGTGAGTCAGTTCGCCTCCTCGAAAGTATTAAAATTTCCTTTTTAATACTTTTTGGAAGGAAAACTTATAACTTTTCATTAATAATAAATTTCTTCCCCTTCCACTAGACATACTTGACACTAACTATGTGACCATGTGAGACATGTTAATAGTATGAGAGTTGACAGCGCAGTGGGCAGGTTGCAATTTTTTTAATATATGCAATGATATTTTTCAGTGACAATAGAGCAGTGACTGGGATGGTATCGGGCTATGTCCAACTTTCTACTTGGGGAAAACCGAGGGACAACCTTTCGCCTGGGAGGGAATCGGGCTACTGCTGTCTTCACCCGAACTGACCAGGGAAATTCACATAAATTCTCTATTATTCATTGAAAAAGCATCAAACTACTTGAATACATGGTTTGATTTCAGTGATACAAACGGGTTGTTTACACTTGTCAAGATAAATTTGAAGAGTCATGTTAAATTTATAAATATTGTTAGCATAGTAGAAAATTTGAATTTACAAAAACTCAATATTTGCGTGGATGATCTGCATGGAGAAATTTCCGAACTGAACCAACTATATGATCACACATATTGCTCTCAAGGTTTTTCAGAATTATCTACTGCACAAAAATGGCAAAAAATATTCAATAGATGTGATAATGAGTTTACCAATATGTGTAAAGTTAGATCATATTGTTTCGGATTCTAACTCTAAAATAATGTTGGCAACACTTAAATTAACACTCGCACTTTATTTACACAAATTATCCACAACACGCACTAATCAGATATATCTTCCAAAAAAAAATCAATCAGAACAGATTATTCGATAATGTTCAACTATTCAATAATTGTCCAAACTGTCCAATAATTCAAGAAGAACGTCTAAAAATAAAAATAAAACTTACGTAGCACAACTCCGTAATACAATAATAGCTAAGAGTAGAGTCCACTTGTACAAAATTAAAAAGAATTCTCACTAATACAGTCACAATATCCTACGATTGTCACTTCAACTACAAACGTTTGTACTATGAACGGAACTGCCACTTGTTATGTCAACAAGTTGTAAAATGTAGTAAAATTTCATCTGGGGTATTTGTCCTGCGACAGCTCGCTAGATTGAATGACAAAAAGTTACTTTTTACAGCTTACCATGGGCTCTTACTGTCACATATTAGGTATGCTATCTTAGTATAGGGTAATTCATCAAAACAAAATCTTGATAGGGTGTTTAAGATCCAAAAGAAAGCGGTTAGGTGTATAGAAAGAGTAAATAGATTAGATTCATGTAGGCCGTTGTTCAAGAGACTTGGTCTCCTAACTGTACCCTGCTTATATGTGTATGAAGCTACTTTATATGTAAAAACGAATGATATTAACCAAAATCTTGATGTACATGATTATAATACAAGAAGCCGAGGAGATTATCACTTGGTGAGTCACAATAGTAGCTTATTCAAACAAAAACCTAGTTATATTGGTAGGAAATTCTACAACAAGCTACCGCAGTTTTTGAAGAGTCTTGAAAATATAGAAATATTTAAAAAACAATTGAAGAAATATTTAGTTGATAAAGCTTTTTATAGTGTACAAGAGTTCCTTTCACATCAAAATTAAGCCTCAAAATTGTGGTATCTAGTGTATAATATTGTTGATCTGACTTGTCTTATACTCCTCAATTGGAGTCTCCAAGACGTAATCTACAAAAACAAAAAAAAAACGAGATTCAAACAATGAATGAAACTGATGTTCACCTAAGCGTTCGCTTTAAATAGGTTTTATCATGATCCAGAAAGACGGAGAAGGTTCTAAAATGTTCTATCGAATTCTAAAATAAATAGATAATACATTCTTCAATTTTCCATAAAATTCCATGAAGTTCTAAGTAAACATTCTAAAGGTGTCACAGATAAACTACAAGGCGAGGAGAATACAGGAGAAGATTAATTAATCGCTTCCGAAAATCAATATTGACACAGGCAGATAACACTGAAAATCACTGTTCCTACTTTCTTTCCGCATCCATAACAATATTTACTGTCTATTCCTGCCACTTCAGCGTTTGTAGAGAGGGTTTTCTCGGTACGGTAATGAACAGCAAATGGAGAGATGGGAGGAACAAAGCATCTCTGAATCTCAAGAATGAGGTTATGATTTATTTCAACTTAAATGTTGATTGCAAAGATACTTTGCATTGTTCAGCAGTGACAATGATTTGTTGAAGTTTGCCAAAAGCAATAATAAATATGTTTTTAAATATAGTAAGTAAAAAAATGAATTGTACTTTATTTGACACCGTGTACTCTTTTTTCTCGCCTTTTTTTTGGAGGATGAAGCCCACATAGGTCTGAGACCTGTGCGTGGGTAATGAGTTGGATCATGGTGATTGATGAACTGGAACTACAGTTTTAGGTGGGTTCCGAACCACCGGGAAGTGATTTTACAGCAGAGAACAGTGTCTTTTTTGCTGGCCAATCTAATCGGACACCCTTACAAAGAGTGCCTAGGAGAACGCAGCTTATCACTATCTGATTGAACAGATACCTGCTACGGCTCACGGCTATCACTTCCCAATGACCAATATCATTCCCTATCACTATCACTGACCGTATGATCCTATCCCAATGACCCTATCACTTCCCTTTGATAACCAATGTACTTTAATTGGCAACAGAAAAGGTGGCAACCCTACTTGCAATAACGACTACTGCATATTTTACTTTTGCAAAACGAACATGAAACTAACAACGTCTGACCGCAGACCACACACTGTGTCTCAATTATTTATGTTCCATTCCCTACATCAAACTTCTCAATTTCTTCATTACTATTTTTAAAACTATACTATGGCTAATTGAATCATAAAATGGATTGTAATTAAATTCACATCTTAAGTTGAACATCAATTAATTCGCGCTCAAATTCAGAACGAAAGATGTTTCTGTATAAAGTCACGAAGCATCGCGGAATGTGGGAAATTCGAAATAAACAGGGTTAATGGAAGGAAATTACACAGTAAGTGAGAGAGATTGAAAGGGGGAAAATCGTGTGAGAGAGAAAGGGTGGTTGAATGAGGAAGAGAGAATGATAGAGAGTGAGTGAGAAAGAGCGTCAGAGTAAAGGAGAGGGAAAATGTGTGTGAGAGGAGGTAGAAGGGGTGAATCTAGTAAAACCTTTCAAAAGTGCGTAGATATTCAATGAACAGAGGGGGTAAAAATAGACTAATGCAGTATGAAGCTTATTCGTGACCGAACTCCTATAATCTACACTAATCTAAAACGTTAGAAGCTGCTATATAAAATAATTACGCATCTATTGCTAGCTGTCTTTTAACTATTCCGACAATAATTTGAAACACATGTTGAAGCGTGAGTAAGAAATAAACAGAAAGTACGCGCGCGCTCGCGCACACACATAGATAGCTAACGAAGAAATTAACTGCACCGAACTTTAATGCGTTGTTTCTCACGTTGGTACAGTACTTAAAACGGACGTAATTAACGTCACGTTTCTACGTGGAGCCCGTCACACAAGTTGGGCCCTTCTTCAGTTCCCTCTTTTTCTATGTTAATGCCAACACTTTGGAGGAAGGGGTGAACCCAGTTTTTTTTCGGGGGGGGGGGGAACAAATAAGAAATTATCACCGAAAAAATGTTTTCAATTTATATAAAAGTCACAAATACAGCTTTTTTAGTGTGTTTTTTTAATATCGGGGATTCATCCCATTGTTACTCTCTCCTCAAAATCCCTTTGTCACTGTTCACTTCTCAAAAATCACTGTACTGTACATCACTTGAACTATGAGATCTGAGAGTTGCTAATATCAATAATACTTTTATCATTCAAGTACATTGTAAATTTACACAAATAAAGCCATCTGAATCTGAATCTGAATCCTCAGTTTGCGCCTAAGTTTGAGGCTTGCTTTGTTTTGTACTTGATGCATGAAACATATTCTTACGTTGTTCACATATTAGTTCAGGCAACAGGCATCCTGTTGGGAAGTGATAGCCGAGTGCCATAGCAGTTATCTGTTCAATCAAAGATAAGCTACAAAACGCATGGGCGCTCTTTATAAGGGTGACCGATTGGATTGGCCAGCAAAAAAGACTCTGTTCTCTGCTGTAAAATCACTTCCTGGTGGTTCGGAACAAACCTAAAATTGTAGGTCCAACTCATCAATCACCATCATCCAATTCATCACCCACGCACAGATCTCAGACCTATGTGGGCTTCATCCTCCGAAAAATAATTTGTCACCCGAAGTGCTGACTGATAACATCATTATTCACTTTCAATGTAAATCCCGTTAAAAAATCAATCAAATTTTTCAGAATTTATGCCAAGTTTCGATTTTTGCAATCCTCAGGGGTAGGCCTATGCACACAACTACGTTCACTTTAACCGTTACCGTTATTTTTGAAGTTTACTAAGAAGTTTACGATTCATCTAGTCTTTGATGGATGACAGAAATTTATGCACCACTATGTGTTATCTTTACTTTACCTTATATTTTTTAAACTATATTATTAAGAGGTGTTAACAATAACTTACACGCATATTCTATCTGATGCTGGCCTCTTTTTGAAAATTATCGTCCTATTCAATAAATTCAATATAGGGTTGAATCTATCCTGGATAGAAATACAGGGTACGGTACATTAAATTTAATAGTGAGAGAAGTTTATTGGTATTTTGATAGGCTATCATAAATCTACAAGAGACAGAGCATCCTATCCTTAGTCTATTCATAACTAGCTCTTGGTTGTAAATTTACAATTTTCCACTAAACGGTTAAGGGTGATTAGACGAGATATGACTGAAAAAACATATATTATTGCCGCACTAGTTGGGAGGCCATGTTTTAGGCTCTTTATTTTGTTTAACCATTAAACCCGTTAATCTTTATTTTGTTTATGACTGGTAAAATGATCTTCACATGAAAAAATTGGCTCCTACTTTGAAAAAAACTATATTTATGAAGAGCGAATTGGCTCAAGAGCTCATTATAAACATATCCTGAAAAAACTAGAAGCCACTCAAGCGATTTTTATGATTTGTTGCCTGTAAAATTTAAAACTATTCTGCTAAAAGCATCATTTTACAAAATATTAGCACTATAATAATTCATATAAAATCACCTTTTTGACAATTTCTTAAATTTCACTTAATAGATGAAATTACTGCCCTCATACTTCCGTATCTTATGCAGGGGCGGAATCGTGAACTTGAAGCAATTAAAGGTTATTAAACTTGAACCAAATTGTTAGATGAACAAATTTAATTGTTCACGTATTGCCTTTACAACGTCCTATACTGCCAAAACAACCAGAAACTTCATTTTTTGAGTGTAAATAGAATATAATTCCCGAGTATAAATAGTAGCAAATGATTTAATGTAGCAAAAAAATTAAGTTCAACCAATAGTTTAATGTTTGTATTTCAAATAAACATTAAGTACGAATATGACATTAAAATGTTTATAATAAACTTAGCTAGAAAAAATTATTTCATTTGTCAAGACAGCAGCTATCATTGAATAATAACACAGATATTGTCAATTTCTACTAGTTTTTATTACGCAAAACCAGGTTTCAATGCTCATGGCATCATCATCATCAGTTGCATGTTGAGTTAGGTTAAAACTCAACATGCAACTGATGATGATGACATGAGCATTGAAACCTGGTTTTGCGTAATAAAAATTAGTAGAAATTGACAATATCTGTGTTATTATTCAATCATGGAACAGTTCTACAATATCTCTGAAAACAGTGTTAAATTTACAGCAGCTATCAATTGAGTTAAAATATTTAATTTCATAAATAGATAATACTAGCTATTGTGCCCGTCCTTCGTATGGATTATGTTTAGAAATAAGACTAACTATGTTTCGGCTTTTTTGATAGCAACGATCATGAAGTTGTTAGCAGCTTGGTAAACAACTTAGAACGTAAACAATTCAGTGACAGTTATCAGAGAGAATATTTGAGAACAGCTGATTGATATATCATGATAAAAATTACGTTATTTGTTCTTATGTGGTAATTAAACTTGGAAGAAATGTATCCAAAATCGCACAATGCTTGGTTTTTAAACGTTTATTATTCTGTTAAAAAAAAGTTAATTTAGTTTTTTATAGCTGAAGACATTGTCGAAAAGGTTTTCAATACTGATAAATTAAATTAAACTTGGAAGAAATGTATCCAAAATCGCACAATACTTGGTTTTTAAACGTTTATTATTCTGTTAAAAAAAAGTTAATTTAGTTAAAGTTTTAGCTAAAGACATTGTCAAAAAGGTTTTCAATACTGATAAATAACTTAAATTCCGATCGATGCTCTCGTTTTTCGGGAGAAGGCCGCGTAAATGCCTTCGGGGCCGTGGCAGACAGACAGAAATTGAGATAAGACTTGTTTCGGCTTCTTTAATGTATAAAACGTAAAAATAACCAAAAAATATATAATTCTGATAAATGTACAGACAAAACTCTAATTTTATTTATATAGATGAAACCTGGTACAGTGACGTAGCCAAGATTTTGAAATAGGGGGGGGGGGGGGGTCGTCGATTGACCGGAGGGGGGGGGGGGTCTGGGGGTACTTCCCCGGAATTTTTTTGAAAAATAGAGGCCCTAGAACGGTCTTTTTTAGCTATCCTGGCATTGAAAATTAACACCAACGTCAGTGCTTTGTCTTATTTTACATTTAATTTAATGGAAAATTATATAAAATTTAGGACCGGAAGGGGGGGGTCCGGACCCCCAGGACCCCCCCCTGGCTACGTCACTGCCTGGTAGCTGACTAGATTTCACACTTGAGAAGAATTATTTCTAAAAAATCCCTTTATCATCTTTATAAACTTAACTTTGGGCAGAGTTCTTGTTTCCAGGGACAACCATTGTTCCCTTTTAGCTCTGCTTTACATTCACCCAGATATCACAATCATTGATCACCATAAATCCTTAGTAAAAAAATGTTGGACTGTATTTTGCCTGCTATGGAACTATTGTTCAATAAACAATAGAGATTTATTAGGAAAATAATTACATTGTGAGGTATTTGCTTGTTTCTAGGAAGTATAAAAATAATGGAATACAGATTTTAATAATCTTTCAATGTGTATCGTTACATCACACAAAGCAGTGGCATAACTACAGGGTCAGTCTAGGGTAGAGGATGACCAATGATGTTGGCGGGAGGGTTAGACTCTCGGTACAATAATTACAATAGTAATTTGTAATTTGAAATAATAGACCTCTATCGATAAATTGAAGAAATATGCATTGCTATTTATTTGAAAACGGGGGTTCGGGGTACTACCCCAGAAAAGTTTGGAAAAATTACATCTCTAAAACCACATTTCAAGTGATTCTAGCTAGACATTATTCTAATTTAACACTTCAACCCACGATATGTGTCACTGATAACTCTCCTTCTTTTTCTTCTCCTTTTAATTTTTTCCTCCTCTTTCTTATTTTTTTATTTCCATCTTTCCTCTTACCAATTTCTATCGTTTTACTTCTTCTTATCTCTTTTCCACTTCTTAACTGTTTTCTGTAATTTCGGTTCCTTCATCTTTTCTTCTTCTCTTTCTTTTCCTTTCTCATATTTTTCTCCTTCTTCTTCTGCGTTTGGGGGGGGGGGAGGAATTCCCCCTTTCCCCACCACCCGTGGATCCGCCATTTTTCTGATTCACACATAAAATACTTGTGCTTAAGTAATTAGGAGAAGATGATGCATCAGGCTATGGTAGTCTTATATTATTAGGTTGGTTCCTAATCACTAGGTAAGTGAAAATGTCATTTTGTACCTAGAATATGTATTATAATTATTGAACACTCATTCAAATTAAATCTATATTAACTGAATTGAAGAAATTCTCTGACAAGTGCTGCGACATACAAGTTGTAATTCAATGCTCTGCTCTATATCAGGGGTCTCCAAACCTTTTAGCCTTCAGGCCAAAATGATTACCACAGTAGGTTCCGAGGGCCAGAACCGTTTCAAAAATCTAAAATCTAAAGTTCACGAACTCAACACCTTGGAACAATTTGAAATTTACAAACACACCACACACAATAAACAAAACATCCTCAACGAGCAGTTAAATTTTAAATCACACAAACTTTTTGACCACATTATACAGAAACCACAGCTCTTCTAACCAACAAACCAACATCGATATCTAGGATGCCTTGAAGATGGGTTTCAACAACTCGAAAACGTTTGGCTTACAAAGTAAGTGAAATACTAGCCTACTTATTTTTAATAAAATTTGACTGCAAACGTTTAATTCACTTGAAAAGTTAATATTAACAACGCAGTTCGTCATGGAACAAGAAATCCAGGAATTTAATTGATATTATGGTAGCTAGTGTATAAGAGTATAATTGTTGATCTGACTTGACTTATACTCCTTAACTGGAGTCTCCAAGACGTAATCTACAAAAAGAAATATGACTATTGAGGAAAAGAAGTACTATTAGATTTATTCAAATCTAGTGCTTTAGACCCTATATTCAGAGCCAATGAACTGCCGTATAGTAAGATGTAACGAATTCACTGCTTCCTTTGGCTATACTGGCCCTGGTCCAAGTCGATCCAAGAAAGTGCCTTTCCCAGAAGTTCACGTTCAATGCCACCGGTAGTGCGGTCAGTCGGGCACTTGTTCACTATATGTCAAGTCTAAATATAGTAGACTAATGCTGGTTATCTTGCAACTCCTTAACGAAAATCAATTAGACCTAAAGAATCAAATTAGGTAACTTCACATCATCAATTAGGTAGAATCAATTAGTCAAAAACATAGATTACATTTGGAGTTATCCAAGATTGGTCAAAATGGATGGAACATCCTTGAGTGTGTTATAGTATATTACGTTACAAGTGCGGGAAATGGTGTTTACCGTATGAGTATGATGAGTTAACGCACGAGACGAAGTCGAGTGCGGTATTATCATACGAATACGGTAAACATCTTCCCGGACGAGTTATGTACGATATTTTTCGTCATAATAGTCTAAAATATAAAAAAAAGATAAACTTTGAGCTACTACAGCAAGCATCATCGAACATAACCTCAAAATCAATCACAGCAGTAGAATACTAAAAATACTTCTGAGATCAGCTGTTTTCCAAATTCTCTAACAGCTAGAATGCGGTAATAGTTATTTATGTATTAAGAGCGTAAAGTGCGACTTTATCGCTCGAGCCAAAACATTTACTGCGCGACGCACAGCGGAGCGCAGTAATTTTGCGAGAGCGATAAAGAAGCTTCACGCGCGAAATACATACAATATTTTTCCTACAACTGCAGTTCTGGATTCCAACACAATAAAACATTGTAGTTTGTAACATCACAGACCGTGCTCGGATTTGGTTAGCGTTCGACTTTTTTGAGGTTATGTGAATTTCACGGATTCCAGGATCCACCAATGAGAAGTCATCAAAATCAAAACAGAAGCGTAAAGAAAACAGCTGGCGAGCGTAAAGTACTTTACCGCTTGCTGAGCAGTAAAGAGGTATTTTACAATTAGTTTTCAGTACGTAAAGAACTACTTTACGAGCAGTTGTAGGAAAAATCCATTACCGCACTGAAAAAGGATGCGGTAATGAAAATCAGCTGTTCTTTCTGTAAACAGACGTTTACCGGCTAGATTCAATGCTCGGTAAAGTGGTGAATATGTACAAGTATGACGAAATAGTTATTTTCCTAAAACTGTTCGTAAAGTAGTTCTTTACATACTGAAAACTAATTGTAAAATACCTCTTTACTGCTCCGCAAGCGGTAAAGTACTTTACGCTCGCCAGCTGTTTTCTTTACGCTTCTGTTTTGATTTTGATGTCTTCTCATTGGTGGATCACTGAATCCGTGAAATTCACATAACCTCTAAAAAGATAAACGCTAACCAAATCCTCGCATGGTCTGTGATGTTACAAACTACAAGCTTTTATTGTGTTGCAATCCAGAACTGCAGTTTTAGGAAAAATATTGTATGCAATTCGCGCGTGAAGCTTCTTTATCGCTCTCGCAAAATTACAAACCTACAACTTCAGTTCTGAATTCCAACACAATAAAAGTTTGTAGTTTGTAACATCACAGACCGTGTGTGGATTTGGTTAGTTCGACTTTTTTGAGGTTATGTGAATTTCACGGATTCCATGATCCACCAATGAGAAGGCATCAAAATCAAAACAGAAGTGTAAAGAAAACAGCTGGCGAGCGTAAAGTACTTTACCGCTTGCGGAGCAGTAAAGAGGTATTTTACAATTAGTTTTCAGTACGTAAAGAACGAATTTACGAGCAGCTGTAGGAAAAATAATTTTCCATAGTATATTATACACTATAATTTATTTTTGGAGGATGAAGCCCACATGGGTCTGAGACCCCTTCATTAGAATTGGATGATAGTGATATATGAGTTGGACCAACAGTTTTAGGTGGGTTCCGAACCACCGGAATGTATGTAATATGAACTTTATGAGTTGAAGAAATCGAATAAATAGGAAAATAAGACTATAGGCTTTTTTTTTTGAGGATGAAGCCCACATAGGTCTGAGACCTGTGCGTGGGTAATGAGTTGGATGATGGTGATTGATGAGTTGGACCTACAGTTTTAGGTGGGTTCCGAACCACCGGGAAGTGATTTTACAGCAGAGAACAGTGTCTTTTTTGCTGGCCAATCTAATCGGTCACCATTACGAACAGGACCTTCGAGAACGTAGCTTATCTCTCTGATTGAACAGATACCTGCTACGGCTCGCGGCTATCACTTCCCTAAGGGCTATTGAAGGGATTAAAGATTTGTGAATTTAGGAGCCATTTGACTCTATAATCTAGACTCCAATTATAGATCTAGAATCAGTCTAGATCTATATAATTTAAACTAGTGCCAACAGTCGTGATGAGAATTGCGTACATAACCGTAACTCCGTGGGTTACGATATAACTAACCTAATACATATTGTCAAGCTTTTCTTGAATAATATTACAAATGCAATGGAAAGTCATCAACCATCATCATCATTCAACTCATTATCCACGCACAGGTCTTAACCCATGTGAGCTTCATCCTCCGGAAAAGTTAACCCGGCTCGAAAACCATTTTCATCTTTCACCATGTTCATGAACATTATCTTCTAGTTTTTTCTCAAATATTCTTAGCTACCTTCTTTCCTGCATTTAATTTCTACCATGCGTAGGCCTAGTATTTTTTCGTTTCGTTGTATATCTTGTTGTCTTCAATGACTCACGCATGGGGCGCATTTATCATTTTGAACGGTCACAAATCAAATCGAAATAGCATTAAAACTGTTGAATCTTTTATAGTTGAAAATATTCATTCAGCTTGAAAGAACATCGGTATTCATTTTACTTGACAATAAATTGAATGATAACTTTTTATCCACTATTATTTTTAACGCCATACTTATTTGAAATCAACTCAAACTAGAGAGTGTCATAGAGAAAGAGCTTCTAGATTCTTCAATGTCGAGGAAAGAGCTCACAGTCATCATACTTTATTCTATTCTAAAACTAAACCAAACTAACCGGAAATGGATTTTTTCTAATCAATTAAACGTGGAGTACTCTACACACAAATTGATCGATATATTTCTTTCTCGTGTCCTCTTTGTTTCAAAATCCTCCATCCAAATCCTGACGAATGACAGAGTAAAGTGAAGGTTGTTGAATCAGCGGATGGTAGAGGGGAGACTCATCTCAATTTCCTTCGTAATTGGCGACTCGAATCCTTTTTGACAGTGCCCGTAAAATTAAGGCTCACGCTTCTTCTAGGTACTTTTCTTCCTTCCTTCCTTTTTGGCTTTTTCCCTTCATCAATTTCTTCAAGCTTCCAGACGTTTTTCTAACCAGCTTATAATTCCTTCATCCTGCACAAATGTTAGTTTTGTACCAAGAATCGTTTCATAGCCTCAAATCGAAGGTCGTTTCTGAACCAAATTTATAGCTAGAGGAGATGAGCTCTACGTTTTTTCTTCGTGTTCCTCTGTTGGAAAAAAAACTACAGTCTTTGAACGTTTGACTCGAAATTCTCCGATTTTATGCCCGAATTGAAGATCATCCGGTAATTTAGTTGACAATAAAATTGCATCAAAAATAAAATGTTTTTTGGTCACAATTATTGATTTCTTAAAATTAATAGCTTGTCCTTATAATGTGATAAGACGGAAGTTAAAATTTATATCTATAGTTCCACTACTAGATATACTTACATATCTTCAAAACTACTGTTTCATATAGTTAAAATTTTATATCTACAGTTCCACTACTAGATGTACTTAAGAATCTTCAAAACTACTGTTTGATATAGTTAAAATTTTAGATCTATAGTTCCACTACTAGATATACTTAAGGATCTTAAAAACTACTGTTTGGTATAGTTAAAATTTTAGATCTATAGTTCCACTACTAAGATATAATTGAGGATCTTCAAAACTACTGTTTAAAATAGTTAAAATTCTTGATCTATAGTTCCACTATTAGATATACTTGAGGATCTTAAAAACTACTGTTTAATATAGTTAAAATTTTAGATCTATAGTTCCACTACTAGATATACTTAAAAACTACTGTTTAATATAGTTAAAATTTTTGATCTATAGTTCCACTACTAGATATGCTTAAGGATCTTCAAATTATCTGTTTGATATCGGCCCAATAACAAGAAAAATACATTTTTAGGTGAGTTTAAAGACTTTCAGTCAATTTTGAATTGAGAATAAGTAATATTTCACTCGCTCTCCAGGCCGAACGTTTTTGAGTTATAGAAACTCATTTTCAAGCCTTGAAGATGAGTTTCCATAACTCGAAAACGTTCGGCCTAGAGAGTGAGTAAAATATTACTCATTTTTAATTAAAAATTGACTGCATGTGTTAAATTTACCTAAAAGTTAATATTAACAACGCAGTTCGTCATGGAACAAGAAATCCAGAAAAAATACTTTATTCAAAATATGGGATATTGAACAATAACTGCTAGATTAAGGAATAAAATTACCAACTTCTAGAACTCAGAAGCATGGTTCTGTTATGACACAGTTTTTGGCTAGGCCGTTCCAAAAAATGTAAAATAATCAGTATTTTCAAATAATTACTGTATTAGATCTTTCCCCAATATCCCGACCATTCATGTAAAAAATATCATATTTACCGTGCCAAGTTAAACCTTCCTTAGCAAGTAGGTAGTCTTGCTAATTCCTTCATCAATTACAACAGTAGTTAAAAAAACAGTAAAACAAGTAAAACAGTAGCAGCTCAGTTTGGTACAGTAGATAAAAAATGAGGAAATCAAATCAAAAACCTAAATCTAGAAAATCCTGAATTGAAAGTTTAAAAAGTGTGTAGAAAATTCGAGGAGAGATCGCAATGCAAAAACTCAGGTCGATTTACAAGTCATGATATAAAACAGTAGCTCAGTTGAGTACAGTAGATGAAAAAATTAGGAAACCTAGAATGTCAAATCAAAAACCTAAATCTAGAAATTCCTGAATTAAAATTTTAAAGTGTGTAAAGAATTCGAGGAAAGATCGCAATACGAAAACTCAGGTCAAAATACAAGTCATATTATGTTAAAAATAGCCCAAGCTATGCTGCTGAGTATATGTTAAACTGAAATAAGAAAGGCAGACGATTGGCGTTTTGATTGATTTTATAGCCGCACAAACGCTTTGTAAAGCAGATGACTGTGGCTAACCAACTGTGGGTTCTTCGATCAGAAATCGATAAAAGATTGTATTTGGAAACCTGTCATTATTGAGTTATGTTCTTCAAAAATCTATTAAGAGCTCCAAAATTGAAATACGGTTTCTGCTGACCACCAAACGGCGCTTACAATTTTCAAAAAAGAGGCGGTCAAAACTGTTTAATCAAGACTGTCTCAAAAAGTGCAATAAAACTAGCCTACATTGAATGATAATAACATTCGTTTTGTATAATTAGCTCTCATTCCAAGATTAAAGTCCATTGTGAACAATACTAATTAGAAAAACTCTTGTAACAAATTATCAGAAAATAATTCCTGGATTTCTTGTTCCATGACGAACTGCGTTGTTAATATTAACTTTTTAGGTGAATTCAACGACTTGCAGTCAATTTTTATTAAGAATAAGTAATATTTCACTTACTCTCTAGGCCAAACGTTAAATGAATCTCGACAATTCGGGAACGTTTGGCCTAGGGAATAAGTAAAATATTACTTATTCTTAATAAAAATTGACTTCAAGTCGTTGAATTCACCTAAAAAGTAAGGAAATAATTGTTACAGTTATCGGTGTCTCAGAAATTCTACCTTATGAAATCATTCTCCATTGTCTGTCTCCGTTAATAGGTTAAGTGTAAGAGAGGGTAATCTTTCCTAACTTCGTCTTATCATGCAAATGCATCATCAAGTTTTTATAATCTCATTTTTAGTCGTAATTTCATGTTATAGATAAACAGTTTATTATCTACAGTATAAGCAGATTATAGATAAACAGTTTATTTTATAATACTTGACGATGCCTATAATTATATTGTATTTTATACTTGTAACTGTTGAATTATTATTTGTATGAATAAAGTAATCAATCAATCTCCTCTGCATTCTCGTACAAAAACTATCCCCAGCTACTCAATTTTATTTTCCCCCTAATCGATTTCCCTGCTCCCTCTACAAAACTTTCCAACTTTATATTTTTCAAATTTTTGCATTAAAATGCAAATACAGGTAAGGTACAAAAACTATGTGAATTCCCTAATGTTTTATTGATCACTAATCTTCTGGATGTAATAAAAAAGTAGTATTTTCATGAGATGGTAATATTCCAATTATTATCAGGAATAATTTCTTCACCCAACTTGACTTTCATAGGTACCTCTCACACAATTTATAGCAGCTCATGCTATTCCAAGTTCTACTCATACAAAATATAATCTGCAACTGGTAAGATAATGGAAAGTAAAAGAAAAAGGAGGAGGAGGAGGAGAAGGAAGAGGAGGAGGAGGAGGAGGAGGAGGAGGAGGAGATTAAGAGAATTATAAAGCGGAAGAAGGGGGTGAAGTGGGTGAGTAGGTGTTGGATGAGTAGTTGACAGTGATGAGACAATTGATTGATTAACAAATGATTGACAATGATTGGGCAGATGATTTGGTGAGGCAATGAAAGGAAGAATAAAAAAGAAGAATAAGAAGCAGAAGAAGAATAAGAATAAGTATTATAATAAGAATAAGAATAAGAATAAGAATAAGAATAAGAATAAGAATAAGAATAAGAATAAGAATAAGAATAAGAATAAGAATAAGAATAAGAATAAGAATAAGAATAAGAATAAGAATAAGAATAAGAATAAGAATAAGAATAAGAATAAGAATAAGAATAAGAATAAGAATAAGAATAAGAATAAGAATAAGAATAAGAATAAGAATAAGAATAAGAATAAGAATAAGAATAAGAATAAGAATAAGAATAAGAATAAGAATAAGAATAAGAATAAGAATAAGAATAAGAATAAGAATAAGAATAAGAATAAGAATAAGAATAAGAATAAGAATAAGAATAAGAATAAGAATAAGAATAAGAATAAGAATAAGAATAAGAATAAGAATAAGAATAAGAATAAGAATAAGAATAAGAATAAGAATAAGAATAAGAATAAGAATAAGAATAAGAATAAGAATAAGAATAAGAATAAGAATAAGAATAAGAATAAGAATAAGAATAAGAATAAGAATAAGAATAAGAATAAGAATAAGAATAAGAATAAGAATAAGAATAAGAATAAGAATAAGAATAAGAATAAGAATAAGAATAAGAATAAGAATAAGAATATGAATAAGAATAAGAATAAGAATAAGAATAAGAATATAAGAATAAGAATGAGAATGAGAATAAGAATAAGAATAAGAATAAAAATAAGAATAAGAATAAGAATAAGAATAAGAATAAGAATACGAAAAGAACAAGAACAAGAATAAGAAGAAGAAGAAGATGAAGAAGAAGAATCTACCTAAGATGTAGCAGGGGAAAAACAAGAAGAAGCAAAGGAAAAGGATGGGAATAAGAGATGGAGGAGAGAGAGGAATGAGGAAATGAGAGAAAAGAAAGAAAGGAGGAAAAAAAAGACAAATAAGAGGAAGAGAAAGAGTTGAGAGAGGAAGAGGAAGATGAAGATAACTATTTGAAGAATACAGAGAACTTTGAAAATAAGTATAATGTGTTAAGTAATAAGTATTAATAAATTATAAGAAGGATAAGAAAGTATAAATAATTTTAATATAAAAAGTGAAAATATAATATAAAAACCAAGGTAACTATCAACTGTGAAATATTAAGATATAATGCTATAATTATTTTTTCCATCAAATATTTTATGAAATATGGGAGTACGAAGTTTTCATTTTTCGGGTTTTCGGGGAAATTTATTTCACCTACAAGTTATTTTAAGCTTTTGATAAATATTTTTTTAATGAAAGACACATTGAGGAATAAAATGACATATTTTTCATTCCGATCAAACAATTATTTTTCTCAAAAACGTTTTATTAAAACATGCAAATTTCAGTTTAAAAAAATTATTTTGAAAAAACCAATCGTTGAATTGAAATAAAAAATGTGTCATTCTTTTCCCCAATGTGTCTTTCAGTTATAAAAAAATTATCAAATGTTTAAAATAACTCGTAGGTGAGTTCAATTGCCCCCAAAACCCGAAAAATTTCAACTTTGAACTCCCATATTCCATAAAATATTTGATGAAAAAAATAATTCGTCATGGCAATAGTCAACATTCCAATACCTTAATAATATCCAATTCAATGAACTTCGAAAAGAAATTATGACCAAAGACCCTGCGCACAGCCTTAAAACGAATAGAACCTTCTCCATCAATGTGAGGAGCTCTAAAATTTGGGTCGACTGAAAAAGTGTAAAAATCAACACATTGATTTACAGGTTTCACTGGATATAACTGTTGACTGTAACAGATTACTGATGCTGTAGATGACTGCTGATGGACCAGTGATCCAATTAGAGAAACATCGAAGGTTATGTCAACTGAACTCGCATTTTGGAAGGCAACGGTAATTTTAACCGGAATTCCTGAGAATTCGAAATCATTACGTCGGCTAGAACTGCCGATTGGGGTCAGTGTGACCTGAGGCGCCATTAAGCAAAAATTAGCTCAAGATAACATAGAAGGTAGTTTTGGTTCGAGTAATTCCTCACCAAACGAATCTGCGATTTGTAACTGTTCGCTTCCTCTAGGAAGCTGGATGCTCCAAACTAGAATCAAGTGATAATGATGTCTCAATTTATCTTAATTATCGGCATCACCTCTTAGCCATTTGCTTCAGCTTACATTTGAGCAACAGGTGTGTGTTGGAATAATTAATCACGTGGCTGAGTTCAGCGCCATGGCGGGCGACTTGTGATACAAGATAATCAATACGATAATAATACAATTGTTTTGGACAATGTAACATATTAAAAATTTGTGAAGAGAGCAGTTTTGGACTTGAGTCTGTTGCTCCTTCATAGTCATTGAAATTTTGTCACATTAAGTAGATAAATGATAAATAAATACAAATGGAGGTAGCAAGAAATTGTAGCAGCTGCTTCAACTGATTTGATAGATAGCAAGGATAATTAAAGACCAACTCTTTTGTTATTTTTGGTCTTTTGTTATCCTTGATAGAAAGGGACATTTATTTGTTTTCACTCCAAAAAACAGCGGAGAGCCTTCAAAGCCACCTTAATTCACAAAGATTTTTTTCTCCCTTGGTAATAGTTGGATTTGAGTTGTTGAAGACTACCAATATTTTAAATTTTCATTTGTGCCGCTTCCATCAAGTTTTTTGATAGAGGAGTGTAGAGAAAGACAAAAATTGAAAAATAAATCATATCAATAATTTAAAAAAATTAATTATATAAACATTATAAAAGATAAATGTAGTGTCCAAATTGAATGGATGTCAAGACTTCAAACTTCAAAAAGTATTTTCAATGAACACTCTTCTTAGAAACAAACCACCTCCCAGTAAAGTAAAAGCAAATCGAAAAACATTAAAATTACTAAATAATGAAGACCACCAGAAAACTAGTGAATTTGAATGCTTATTTATATAAATATTCCAATAAAATGGAAAAGATATTATCTCAAACATATAATCAGAATCTCTTGAAACACAAGATTAGAAGCATTTTGATGGACTTTGAAGGGATTCGAAGCAGTTTGAAGCTCTTCTATTTTATTGAATAGGATGAAGAAATTGATCGTGTATAAAAGCACAAAACAAAAATGGTGTACATATGTGACCACTCATGACAAAGAGGCGGGTGCGATATCGCACGTTTACGTTTTACTACTTTTGCGGTATGTATTTTTTTTTCTTTTAATTAATATATTTCTGGCGAATATTTCTATTATTTATGTAATTCGCATATCGATAATTTGAAACCTATTTGAAATGTGGAGGTGCCTAATAATATGATCCTCAAATTTCTCAATAGTCTAAAAGGGTAATTTTTCAAATTTGACTACGGGGAGGATAAAATTGAAAAGAATACGACTAAATGAAAGCCTAATAGTTAAAGTAGATTTTTAGTAAATAACCTTTTTTTTCTTTTTTTCGGAGGATGAAGCCCACATAGGTATGAGACCTGTGCATGGGTAATGAATTGTAATGATTGGAGTTTGATGAGTTGGACCTACAGTTTTAGGTGGGTTCCGAACCACCGGGATGTGATTTTACAGCATACAACATTGTCTATTTTGCAGGCCAATCCAGTCACCCACCCTTACAAAGAGCGCCCAGGAGTTTCGTAGCTTATCTCTGATTGAACAGATATGTGGCGCACTCGGCTATCACTTTCCTGACTGTGACTGTGTTTTCTATTCTATAATCGAATCACATATAGTTTACGTATAGTAAAAGTCATGATTAATATTTGAATTTCTATGCAAGACCTTATTTGGCGTGATTTTAGAGGCTAGAAATAAATCTCGTTGCCATCAGATCGAATGCGTGTGGTAAGAGTACTGCCTGCATGCCTTTTTAAAAAGCAAAGGCGTATCGGATATCAGATGGAATCTTCTTCGGCATCGCGATGAACAGAATAAGAAATTCAGACAGGCATGGCTGGCTTTGTCTTCCAATAAAAAAATAGCTGCGGTGCGTGTGCTATTAGATGCCACTACTTTGTTGGCCCTGGGCCTTTTTCAAGCATTTCATCTGTTCACGCACATCTTCTATTCCGCATTTTTTGTTTTCAATCACTTACGTTTTGGTGGAAGACAAGGAGAAAGTGGCGGAAGAAGAGAGATGATGGGAGGTAGAAGAAGAGAATGAGACGGAGGAAGAGAGGAGAAGGAAGAGGAGGAGGAGTAGGAGGAGAAGGAGGAAGAGGAGGAGGTAGAGGAGGAAGAGGTGTAGGAGTAGGAGAAGGAGGAGGAGAAGGAGGAGGAGAAGGAGGAGGATAAGTAGGAGGAGGAGGAGGAGAAGTAGGTGGAGGAGGAGGAGGAGAAGTGGGAGGAGGAAAGAAAGGAGGAGTAGTAGAAGGAGGAGAAGGAGGAGGAGTAGGAGAAGGAAGAGAAGTAGGAGGAAGGGGCGGAGAAGGAGGAGGAAGAGGTGTAGGAGTAGGAGTAGGAGGAGGAGGAGTGGGAAGAGGAATAGGAGGAGGAGAAGGAGGAGGTGGAGGAGGAGAAGGAGGAGGAAGAGTAGGATAAGTAGGAGGAGGAGGTGGAGGAGGAGAAGTAGGAGGAGAAGAGGGAGGAGTAGTAGGAGGAGTAGGAGGAGGAGGAGGAGGAGGAGGAAGAGGAGAATGATGAGGAGTAGGAGAAGGAAGAGAAGTCGGTGGAGGGGGGGAGTAGGAGGAGAAGGAGGAAAAGGAGGAGGAGAAGTAGAAGAAGTAGGAGAAGTAGGAGGAGGAGGGGGAGGAGGAGGAGGATGAGGAGGAGGAGAAGGAGGAGAAAGAGGAGAAGGAGGAGAAGGAGGAGGAGGAGGAGGAGGAGGAGGAGGAGGAGTATGAGGATTACGACGAGGAGTTGGAGAAGAAAGTGGTTTGTGAGATGACAGGAAACAAAATAACCGGTCATGAGCAATACAGAATAGAAAAAAAATGGAGTAAAATTTAAGGGAATAAAGAGGTAGGTTAATTGTGGATGTGAGAAACACGATTTGTTCACTTGGTCCTCCCATTCATTCCGTCTTCTTGTTTCTGTATTTACTAAATGTAAATCCATCATGAATGTCATATACTTGAGAAGTGCAATCTCACTATAGTTATCAAATCTCTGCTATATGAAAAAAGTTTTCTTCAATACTAAATAAAATATTTAAAAAAAGACCTGCAGATGTAGGTAATTGTCAGTCCGTGACATAGGAGAAGACTGATTTCAGAAGTATCTATTTTCATAATTGTATTTTCCACTACAGTTCTCATCTGTATTACTCTGCAAATGCATTGCTTTTAGACCTTTGTGATCCAATGATGATGATGATCATCATCATCTATTATGGATTAGGCATCTAGTTTCGGTGCCCACCTCGGTATTTTTTTTTCGGAGGATGAAGCCCACATAGACCTGTGCGTGGGTAATGATTTGATGATGGTGATTGATGAGTTGGACCTACAGTTTTAGGTGGGTTCCGAACCACCAATGTTATTCCAACGTCTCTCTCTTCTTCCCTCCTGCATTAATTTCCATGCCTGAAATGGAAGACGTTTTGGAGTTATTGGAAGTAGATTATTTGTCAAGTTTATGCTGTACTTTTAAATAGCATATTCTAGTGGTTGAACATTCCTCTTAATGATCTCATTCAGTATGTGACCCAGTCGCGTCTATCCCTGAACGCTGCGCAAAAATCTCTTGCTGCTGCAGCTTGGATGTGTGAGTCGTCATTTTTTGTTTTTGTTCATACCTCACTTCAATAAGTCAGCAAAGGTCTTGTAGAGCTTCATTCCGATTTCTTTTCAGGCTTTACCTCTCAGAGCACAGTGTTTACTGCCACAAATCCTGCTAAGCTTCGCTACCTTATGAGGTGTGTCTTTTTTATGGATGGATACATTGCAACCAAGATATTTAAAACAACTCACATGTAGATGATTACTATTTTGGAACGCAAGGGTCATTCAACCGAACATTCTATCACTTTTTTCTGGAAGATGAAGCCCACATAGGTCTGAAACCTGTGCGTGGGTAATGAATTGGATGATGGTGATTGATGAGTTGGACCTACAGGTTTAGGTGGGTTCCGAACCACCGGGAAGTGTGATTTTACAGCAGAGAACAGAGTGCTGGCCAATCCAATCGGGCACCAAAGATGGCCCAGAAGTTTCGTAGCTTATCTCTGATTGATACCTCCTACGGCACTCGACTATCACTTCCCCAACTGTGACTGTGATATCTATATAAATAAAATTAGAGGTTTGTCTGTACATTTATCAGAATTATATATTTTTTTTTATTTTTACGTTTTATACATTAAAGAAGCCGAAACAAGTCTTATCTCATTTTCTGTCCGTCTGTCTGTCACGGCCCCGAAGGCATTTTACACGGCCTTCTCCTGAAAAACGAGAGCATCGATCGGGATTAAAGTTATTTATCAGTATAGAAAACCTTTTTGACAATGTCTTTAGCT
This sequence comes from Conomelus anceps, assembly GCA_948455865.1. Classification (NCBI taxonomy): domain Eukaryota; kingdom Metazoa; phylum Arthropoda; class Insecta; order Hemiptera; family Delphacidae; genus Conomelus; species Conomelus anceps. The sequence continues at coordinate 54,791,854 of OX418221.1, forward strand.
ATAAAAAACTAAATTAACTTTTTTTAACAGAATAATAAACGTTTAAAAACCAAGTATTGTGCGATTTTGGATACATTTCTTCTAAGTTTTATTACCACATAAGATAAAATCACGTAATTTATCATGATATATCAATCAGCTGTTCTCAAATATTCTCTCTGATAACTGTCACTGAATTGTTTACGTTCTAAGTTGTTTACTAAGCTGCTAACAACTTCATGATCGTTGCTATCAAAAAAGCCGAAACATATTTAGTCTTATTTCTAAACATAATCCGTACGAAGGTCGGGTACAATAGCTAGTACTATACTATAATCGAATGACATATAATATAGGTTATATTATAATCCAATTACTTATCCGTACCTCTGAATATTTTTTAGAAACAAAATCTAAACTATAAGTTCCAATGATTTCTTTAACTCTCTTTGTAGTGGCGAAGGTGATATTGTGGAAGATATCCATAATGAATTATAAGACGAAGTTGTCACAACCACATTTATCAACCAGATGAATAATGTTGTTGTGATAACTTCGTCTTATTATCAATTTCCAATGATTTCTATTTAAATACCATGACGGTTACAAAAATCAATCGAATCAGACCTCTGTTTCTTAGTGTGTGATGACTATTGAACCAGCATCTCAATCATTCATAACTTGTTACGTCATGAATAATAATCAAGTAGTCAAAATATGAGCAAAAACTACCGACAAATTTTTGCAAGCAAGCTAGAGTGCCTTCTTCCTTTACCTCACCAGGCTATGCATCTCCAGCTACTCTATTCATACATTATTGCTTTATCATCAGTTCCTGAGAGGAGGCCCTCAAAACAACGAGCTTCGAAGTATAATGCTCCGACCGCTAGGTGTTCGTGTCGTGGAATTTAGCGTAATCTTATCGAGCTAGGTCATGGACGAACTTTTCGCTTTTACAGTCTCTCATCATCACTCACTCACTCATTCATTCTATCTCTTTCTCTCACACACTCTCTATCTCTCTCTCCCTTCCCCCCCCTCTACCCCCTCTCTCTCTCTCTTTCTCTCTCTCTCTCTCTCTCTCTCTCTCTCTCTCTCTCTCTCTCTGGTTAAGTGTCAAGAATGGACGAATCCTTGTTCAAACTTCGCTATTTCATGTAATTGCATCACTTACATTGTCATTACTGTAATTAATATCATACAAATGAGATCATTGTACATAATTCTTTGCACTATAAAAATAGTATTTTCTGAGTTCACTACTGTATATATCTGTGTGATGTTGATAATTTTGATTTTAACCATTCATATACAAATTTATAAATTTACATGAATAAAGAAATATAATCTAATCTAATCTCTCTCTCTCACTCTCTCTAAGGTTAAGTGTAAGAGAGAACCTGCGAGTCTAACTTCGCCTCAATAAAGACAAGTAATCAATCTACCTATCTATCTCTCACATTCTTGTTTTTACCCATGCGAGTGACCTGACTCTTTGGTATTTATACTTACAAATAATTAATCTAATTTCTCTAAAGGACTTGATTTGTCAATATTATTTAAGGCTAATTGTAATTCATTCAGAATATCACAAGCATAGATTGAATTTCACAGTGAACAAAGCTTGAAGATTTTTTTCAAATTCCTAGTTCATCCAAATAATACAATACTCAGTTGAATATATACGAAGCATACAATACTTATAATCAACATTAGAGCATAGTTTTTGCCAGGCCCGCAGCTGGGTCTCGGAGGACCCTGGGTAGGAAGTAAATTCCAGGCCCACTTTTCTCAAGTGAATGACCACTTTGCAAATTTAAAGTACCTTAGGGAGCCTTTCTATGATAATCTCCCTAGTAATCTAAGTCGTGAATGTTTCTTACAACTAAGCCTGCAATGGTAATGTAACGATTTATCGAAGTATATTGTATTGAATAATATTATGAATTATTTTTTTATTAATTTTTTTTTTTAAATAGACGTATCTGCTTATCATCTGGAGAGAACATTTACTCCTCATGAAAGCAGAACTCCAGATGCTGAGATAGATGGAACCACACAGTTAGGACTTCTAGATAATATCCCTTTAACTTCCCCTAGAGAAATCCACAAAGAATAAAATATATGACAAAAAAGGACTAGGAATCGAACTCAGAAAAATGTATTGGTATGTACTGGTAAGTACAATATGTATGTACTGGTAAGAGGATCCAAGCTGTCAATATACAACAAAATTATTCTCTTATAAAACAGCTACTTCTAAAACAGCTAATAATTATACTAATTATACTAATTACAGCTAATAATTATTAGTACAATATGTATGTACTGGTAAGAGGATCCAAGCTGTCAATATACAACAAAATTATTCTCTTATAAAACAGCTACTACTAAAACAGCTAATAATTATTCTCTTATAAAAGCCTGTATGGTATTAAACTTTGGGGCTGTACCAAACCATCTAATGTACAAGTTAAATAGATTAGATTCATGTAGGCCGTTGTTCAAGGGACTTGGTCTCCTAACTGTACCCTGCTATACGAATGATATTAACCAAAATCTTGATGTACATGATTATAATACAAGAAGCCGAGGAGATTATCACTTGGTGAGTCACAATAGTAGCTTATTCAAACAAAAACCTAGTAATATTGGTAGGAAATTCTACAACAAGCTACTGCAGTTTTTAAAGAGTCTTGAAAATATAGAAATATTTCAAAAACAATTGAACAAATATTTAGTTGATAAAGCTTTTATAGTGTAAAAGAGTTCCTTTCACATCAAAATTAAGCCTCACCTCAACTAATTGAACTAATTTATATAATAATTATGGTATCTAGTGTATATGACTAGTGTTAATCTGACTTGTCTTCTACTCCTTAACTGGAGTCTCCAAGATGTAATCTAACAAAAAAAAAAAAAAAAAAGGAAATTCTACAAGCTACTGCGGTTTTTAAAGAGTCTTGAAAATATAGAAATATTTAAAAACAATTGAAAAAATATTTAGTTGATAAAGCTTTTTATAGTGTACAAGAAATCCTTTCACATCAAAATTAAGCCTCACCTCAACAAATTTATATAGTAATTATGGTATCTAGTGTATATGACTAGTGTTAATCTGACCTGTCTTATACTCCTCAACTGGAGTCTCCAAGTGTAAAAAAAATAAATTAAAAAAATAATAAACGTTTCAATTCAGCAATTCAACGTTTTCAAAACAAAGTACCGAGGAATATAGTGAATGCTCCATGGTTTTTTTTTGTAGTTTACGTCTTGGAGACTCCAGTTAAGGAGTATAAGACTGGTCAGGTTAACCAACATCAGAAACGCTGATCTTCAAGTGGAGACAGTCACTGCAGTGATAGAGAGGTTTGCGGCTCAGCATGAAGAGAGACTCCACCAGCATGACAACATTGAGGCAATCCAGCTGCATGACGTTGTGATCTGGTCCAGAGGCTCAACAGAATAAAACCACATTAACCAGTGAATGTAGGTAACCATTAACCAGAGATCGAGGTAGCAGTGGTACTGTGCATACGTTGTCTGAACAGGCTCTGCGAATTTTGAAGCATAGAATTTTAATTCGAACGGATAAGTAGTATTTTTGTTTATTATTATTAGTATTTATAATATCTTAATAATTTACATCATTAACTTGTCTAATATAAGTTAAAGTATTTAAATAAAAAGTCAAATTCTATTTTCGAGGTTAGGTGTACCGATATTGATAAATTTTCTTGTAATTAAATAGTCTCAAGTTGACAATTGTAATAAATTAAGTAATATTTCATTAAACATTTAACTAAAATCAATTGAAAACAATTTTTAGCTAGGAAAATGAGTCCAAACAAGGCATCTAAATCTAATTGTTCAACTAAAACTCAAGTAGCTACGCGATCTCAGCAATTATTAACGAAAAAATCTCCAACAGCTCTTAAAGCTACTGTAGATGTAGAAGAAAAGGTTGCTAAACTATTGAGTGATCACACCAAATTGAAAACAAAATTAGAAACATCACTAAAAAATTCTGAGGAAGAACGAATAGGGTTAGTGGATCACATAAAATCTCTGGAAGTTATTGTAAAATTGCAGCAGGAAGACCATAAAACTGAAATACTAAATCTCACGAGTCAATGTAGGTCTATGTCAGAGGAAATCGAAATATTAAAATCAAAAATAAACTTGGCTAATGTAAGATCTGAACCTCTGATCAATACAAAAAAAGTAGAACCTAAATCAAATGGGGAAAAAATAAATAGAAATGGTCAAACAAAAACGTATAGTCAGGTTTTGCAAACAGCAACCAAAACTAAAGTAAGGGCAAATAACGATAGGAAAGGTAGAGTACTGCTCTTGACATCCAGTCATGGACGAGACTGTAGTGACCTACTAAATAAAAGATTAAAAAATAAGTATGAAGTTCAGAGCTTTTTCAAACCAAGTTAAACGCTATCGTAGAGTCAGCACAGGAACAAACTAAAGATTTTGGAAAAAACGATTTTCTAATAGTACTGGGTGGCTCAAACAATATAAATGAACCTAATCTAAAACATCTTCCTGAAATAAATGAAAAAATTAAAGAGATTGTGCCACTCAGCCAAAAAACTAATGTAATAATAAGTACAATTCCGTATAGGTTTGATAGGCCAGAGCTAAATGAAGCCATTAAGTCAACAAATAAATCAATTCATAATACAATCAACAGCCTAAAAAATAAGAATTCTAAGCAGTTGGGGATTTGTTTTCTAAATGAAAGGCTGAAAAAACAAAACTTCACTAATCATGGTCTACATCTAAATCAATCTGGCAAAGTAATATTTTGTAATAGGCTGGCAGAGCTGATTGAAAGTCGTTTGCAATCTACTGTCAATAATTCTCCTAAACAATCATCTAACGAACCTTTTTTAGTAAAGTGGCTCAAAACCGGGAAGGGAAACTAGTTTCAGATGATAAATTCATATCTTCAATTGTATTAAAAGACGTTAATCGATCAAAAAATCAGGATAGCATTAGTGGAAGGAACTCTTGTAGCAATCTGATAGGCTCTCAAGATTCTAAGAGATTAAGTAAATCTACTTCAATATGCAAAAGCAACGATAAAGTAATAAGGGATGATAGGGAAGTACCGGTACTCACTGTGTTCCATCAGAATATTCAATACATTCGTAACAAAATAGATAGAATCGGAGTATTTTTTAAAGAAGAGGCTCCTGATATAGCTATTTTCACAGAGCATGGTTTAAAAGAAGATGAATTGTCACAACTTAATATTCCAAACTATTCATTGAAAACGTCGTATTGCAGGACATCTCATCGAAGTGGGGGAGTAGCTATCTTCACTAAAAATGCTAAGAATATGCAAACATTTAATTTAGAATATGTAGAGAAATTTGCTGTGGAAATGGATTTAGAAGTTACTGGTTTGAGAGTAAAAATCGACAATAATTTCGAAGTAGCGGTGTTAGGTATTTACAGGTCACCAAATGGGGAATGGAACAATTTTTGTGAACTATTCAATAGGCTTTTAGAGATTACTACTACTCGTTTTACAAACGTTATTGTAGCGGGAGATTTCAATACAGACTTTGCAACACAGAATAAAATGACAGAAGATTTAAGGGATATTATATACATGAATAACTTGGAAATAAAAGTTCATGAATATACCAGAGTCACAAGAACATCACAAACAATAATTGATAACATCCTTACTAATATAGATTACTCTAAAACAAGATTAGGCGGCTCGGAACTATCTGATCATGACTATCAAATCTTAGAGGTGGGGTTGCAAGGTCATAAATCAATTAAAAAGAGTAGAGTAATGAAAGAAATTCAACAATGTGAACAGGGGAATATCGATTGTTTGAAGCAGAATCTGCTACAAGAAAACTGGAGTAGGGTTTACAATAGCAATAGTTTAAATGACAAATATGATAGTTTCATTAATATTTTAAGGTTTCATATTACTATGAGTTGTCCAGTTAAAAAAGTCCCTGTAAAGAACAAATTAGACAAGATTGAAGAGTGGATAACTGATGATATCCTTGCAGAAAGAAATAGGGTTAAAGATGCATATGATGAATTCAAACTATCTAGAAATATGTTAAGTGAAGATAATTACAAAGCTCTAAAGAAAAATTATACAAGACAAGTGAAAAGAGCGAAATGTAAGAAAACAGCTGAAATTTTGAATAATAGTGTGTACTTTAACACAGCAGTGTGGGATGTAATAAACAAAAATAGGCAAGTAGCTCATGTAGATGCTTATACTAGTGTCCCCAGAATAATTAACGAAAATAAAAAATATATTGATGATAGTGTAGACATTTGTAATTTCTTTAACAGATATTATCAACTGGTTGCTAAGGATCTTCAAAAATCTCTTAATACAGGTATTAGTGATGCAAACATGAGGAATACTGAGGGGATTCAGAACGAATTAAAATTCCACCAAGTATGCCAAGACGAGTTGTCAAATATCATTGATAGTTTAAATAATAAAAAAACTGTAGGAATGGATGGGGTATCCAGTAAAATTCTGAAAGAATGTAAAGATCAATTGTTAGACCCTTTGATTCATCTGATCAATCATTCATTAGAACAAGGTGTTTTTCCAGATAATTTAAAAGAGGGGAAGATCTTGCCAATCTTCAAAAGTGGCGATAGAGAAAAGGTAGAAAACTATAGGCCCATTAGTATTTTAAATGTAATAAGTAAAATTTTTGAAAGAGTAGTTCTAAATAGGTTACTTCTGCACCTTCAAGAAGCTAACTTTATCTGTGATGAACAGCATGGCTTCCAGAAAGGGAGATCAACAAAAACAGCCATAGTTTCTCTAGTTGAAAAACTAATAGATATAATAGATTCAGGTGATAAAGCTACTGCAATCTTCTTAGATCTGTCAAAGGCATTTGATTGTGTTAATCATAGAACTTTATTGGAAATACTGCAAAATGTAGGTGTAAATGGGGTTGAACTGAAATGGTTTGAATCATATCTTATTGGGAGAAAACAATGTGTAGAACTAACTACAGTAGTTGGTAATAGTATAGTAAAGAATAAATCTAATAAATTAGAGGTGCAAGCTGGAGTGCCTCAGGGGTCAATACTAGGTCCATTGCTTTTTTTGTTATATGTCAACCGTTTACCTAAAGAATTAATTAGTGGTAGAGCCCTCTTATTTGCTGATGATACATCACTCATTTTCAGCAATTCCATTCTAGATAATTTAGAAATAAGTGCCCATATAGGTGTGCAGTCCATTGTCCAATTTTTAAACCAGTTGAAATTAACTATAAATAGTAAAAAATGCCAATACCTTCAATTCAAAAACAAACATAATTTAAATGAAGATAGGGCTATAAACGTGTTTGTAAACGATAATCAATTAGACCAGGAAGAAAAAATTGCATTTCTAGGAGTTACGTTGGATAGACGATTGACCTGGACTCCATACATTGAGAAAATATGTAGTAAAATTTCATCTGGGGTATTTGTCCTGCGACAGCTCGCTAGATTGAATGACAAAAAGTTACTTTTTACAGCTTACCATGGGCTCTTACTGTCACATATTAGGTATGCTATCTTAGTATGGGGTAATTCATCAAAACAAAATCTTGATAGGGTGTTTAAGATCCAAAAGAAAGCGGTTAGGTGTATAGAAAGAGTAAATAGATTAGATTCATGTAGGCCGTTGTTCAAGAGACTTGGTCTCCTAACTGTACCCTGCTTATATGTGTATGAAGCTACTTTATATGTAAAAACGAATGATATTAACCAAAATCTTGATGTACATGATTATAATACAAGAAGCCGAGAAGATTATCACTTGGTGAGTCACAATAGTAGCCTATTCAAACAAAAACCTAGTTATATTGGTAGGAAATTCTACAACAAGCTACCGCAGTTTTTGAAGAGTCTTGAAAATATAGAAATATTTAAAAATCAATTGAAGAAATATTTAGTTGATAAAGCTTTTTATAGTGTACAAGAGTTCCTTTCACATCAAAATTAAGCCTCACCTCAACTAATTGAAGTTATTATGGTATCTAGTGTATAATATTGTTGATCTGACTTGTCTTATACTCCTTAACTGGAGTCTCCAAGACGTAATCTACAAAAAAAAAAAAAAAAAAAAAAAAAAAAAAAAAAAAAAAAAAAAAAAAAAAAGTGAAGAGAAGTGCGCTTATGTGTTTAATGTACAAAAGGTAGTGATAGTGTAAATTTCAAAACTTAAACGTAATCAAATGGGAGTAAAGGGGAGTGATGGCTGAGTGCCGTAGCAGGTATCTGTTCAATCAGAGATAAGCTACGAAACTCCTGGTCATCTTTGTAACGGTGACCGATTGGATTAACCAGCAAAAAAGACTCTGTTCTCTGTTGTAAAATCACTTCCCGGTGGTTCGGAACCCACCTAAAACTGTAGGTCCAACTCATCGATCACCATCATCCAATTCATTACCCACGCACAGGTCTCAGACCTATGTGGGCTTCATCCTCCAAAAAAAAAAATAAAAATAGTAACCAAACCTAATTATTGTATTAGTAGCGTCTTTACTTAGAAAAATTAGGAAAGAATGAATAGCTTATTGGTTTCTAACTAGGTACTAATTCAAATAATGAAAAAAAATATTTTTTAAATATCTTTTTCATTTATTTAAAAATTTTATTTTAAATTGAAGGGTTTAACAAAAAATCAACTTCATTAATTTAATTTTTTAGTTAAATAGCTAAAACAATTAAATGGGACGATAAGACCTCGAATTCAAATAAAAGAAAAGTTTAAAATAAAAACCCTAAAAAAATCGTTTTTATAAAATCCCCCCCTAAAAAAACAAGGCTTTTTGTATTTTGTATTTTTCATTAAATTTTTTTAAATATGTTATTTTATTTTCTCTTTTATAGTTAAATATAATACCTATATTTTTTTCATTTTTGGTTACCTAAGGCTCATTTTTTCTCTTTTAAAATTATAAAATTCTTTTAATGGCTTTTTTTTAACATTGGTGGTGGCGCAATCAGTTAGGGCGTTATCTCTGATAGCCTTGGATATGTTATGTCATCATCCGACTCATGTCCCACGCACAAGTCTCAGACTCATTCGGACATCATCTGACTAAGAAATAAATGTATTTTATAATGTTTTAATATACTTTAGACACCTGTTATGTATTCGATCCCTTTGTTTAAATCAATATGCTTGCACCTATTGGCCCTCTACCAATGCAAAAATGATTGAAAGTGAACAAATAATATGTCTATGTTCATGATAACTTCTGAAACATATTTTTAACAGTTCTTGAATTTCAAGATGAACTATATCTCTTACATTTTTATTATTTTAGAACTGTTAAATATTATAGTATTTCTCATTTTTATCTGTTCTAAAATCATAAGTATTAATGTTTTGCAAGTTAATCATTCAAGATTTAGCTTATCTTTGTTACGCACCTTTCCGGTAAGACTAAGCTTAATAAGCTACTTATGTATAGCTGAATTTAGCTAAGATTTTATCTAGCTATAATTTTGGTATTTGCTATATATTTTGCTATCAGATATATTTTTAACTATCATTAGCTATAGCTAATTGAACGTTATTTTCAGCTATAAGCTATATTTTCAGCTAATTTTGATTCAGCTATAGGTAAGCTAGCTATAGCTAATATTTGTCCCTAACCTGTAAGACAATACACTCAAGAGAGTATCAACCTCTTCAAGGACTTCATTTTCTCATCCCATCACTTCGGTTTGTCAAAAAAAAGAAAAAAAGTCAAGTGGAGCGACAATGGTGAGATGAAAAGTCGTGGAAATCATTTCAGGTGATTTCTTGTCCCCTTCTTTGCACGGTCTCCATTTCTCCACAAAGGTAGGGTCATGGATGGTCGGTCCAGATAAAGACTTTTCTGAAGGATAGACTAGGTGCAACAGAGAGTTCTTCGATTCCCATTGCTGCAGAAGATAGTGAGAAATAAGCTTTGAAGTAAATAAGCTTCACTTTTCAATTATATTACCTCCCGCCCAAATATAGGTTTCTAAAGCTTAAAAATATATCTATTCCGTTGCTTTCTCAAGTTGGCTTTAATGCAGGAAATAGACTTGAAATGATGAGCGGGAAGTGATAGCCGTGATATCAGATAGAGATAGGCTGCGTTCTCCTTGGCACTTTTTGTAAGGGTGACCGATTAGATTAGCCAGCAAAAAAGACACTGTTCTCTACTGTAAAATCACTTCCCGGTGGTTCAGAACCCACCTAAAACTGTAGGTCCAGCTCATCAATCACCATCATTTTCATGAGCAGTTTGATACAGTCTTACATGATTTAGCACAGAAATATTATAGGATTATAATTGCTGGTGATTTCAATGTTGATCTGAATGTAAAGAACCCCATGAGTGAGGCTTTCAACGACCTCTTTGCTGTTAATAACTTCGAAATAAAAGTAAGAGAACTCCCAAAAATTACGAGAAACACGCAAACTATCATTGATAATATTATCACCGGTATAAAAAACAGTGTGGTTACTGTGAAAAGTTCTGAACTGTCCGATCATACTTTCCAGTCGATAGAGGTGTCAAGTGATCAAGTTGGCTCCAAAGAAGGCATAAAGAAGATTACTAAAAATGTGAGAGATGTTAATGATGGCAACCTGGCTTGTCTGAAGATGCATCTGTCTAGAGAAAGCTGGGAGAAGGTCTATAATGAAAATAATCCTAACGAAAAGTATGCAGAATTTATAAAGATTTTAGATTATCATTATAATGTATGTTGTCCAGTAAAAACAATTATTGTGAGTGGTGCAACTTCTGAGAATAAATGGATTACAGATGATCTTCTACGTTTACGAGATGATGTAAGAGATACCTTTAAACAATTTTCACTTAATAGAGATTCAGCAAAAGAAAAGGAGTACATCACATTAAAAAAGCTTTATGTGAATAAAGTTAAAACGGCAAAGAGTGATTTCGTAGCAGATACTTTGAGGGACTCAAATAACCAAGCAGTATGGAAGGTCATAAATCAAGAAAAGGGGGGTCAAGCATCAATAACAAGAACAGATACATCGGAGATATTATAACAGAGGCCGGTACCTTATTGAAGGGCGGAAATGAGGTATGCAATTGAATGAGTTTTTCCAAGAAGTAGGGACAAAGATGAATTACTCACAGGTGAATAATGTAAATTCTTCTTTTCATTCTCTGGATGGTGACTCAAGCAGTGTCGGAAAAATGATTGTTGCCCCTTTTACTGAAATGGAAATTGGTCGAATTTTGCAGCACTTGAAAAGTAAAAAATCAACTGGACTTGATGGAGTTTCCACAATAGTAGTCAAGTTTTGCAAAGAGTACTTAATTGCTCCACTATAGTGAATTTATCTTTGGAGAACGGTGTATATCCCCAGAATTTAAAAGAATCTAAAATTGTACCTATTCACAAGCGTTGGGATGAGGGTTCAGCAAATAGCTTCGGACCAATCACTATAGGTAATATATTGGTAAAGTAAACATCATAATTAGTAAATAATAATTGTGTCTATCTGATCATTTATTCCAATGTAGGCTATTTGGACAATAAAATCATAATAGAATAATATGAAATTGAAAGTTGATGATTTGATTAGCCTACTTGAATTTCAGTGTTACCATTTTATTTGTTAAATATTAGATAGAATCACGATTCAGATAGTTTAAGGATCGCAGGATATTATGCAGTTATGTTTATAGATTGGTGATCATCTTAGTTATTTTAGTATATTTACTCAATCTTCTTGTAATGCAATGTCTCTAAGTTTTAAATTGAAATGTAGGTCCACAAATTGAATACACTGTTCCAGTAATCATGTTTTATGTAAAACCTATCATTTTAATTCAGGATCCTGATTGAACTCATTGTATATTGCGTTGCACTTAAACCTAACATTGCATCCAAAGTATAAGTCGTACATTAAAATAAAAATCATGAAAAAATCATTCCGTTATTTCTGTACAACTTTCTCTACCCAAAAGATGAAAATTTTGGTAGCCGACTCACTTTTTCATGTCATGGTTTGAAACTTGGACAAAAATATAACTTTAAACAACTAATTAAAATATATAGAGGTAACCATTAACTTTTATAATGCCACTGTTATTGTTAGAAACTAATTTTCTATACTCATGCCAAGTTTGAAAGTTATATCTTAATCCTAAGTGTGTTAAACTGCAGTTTATTTGGAGAGCGCGCATTGAAATTTTCTGCTCTTGAAAACACGATTTCGTCTTTCTATCCACTACATGGCGGACTTTGCTTCACCTCCTATAATACTACGCTAGTGCATACGCCCCTTCTATTGGTCTTATGGGTTCGTTGGGTTAAATTGTAATTAGGAAAGTTTTTTTTCACCAAAGAAATTATGGCGTCATAAGCTGAGCTCTGACTTTCCAGTCATATGTTTCCTACATGACTGCAAGGCTCAGACTACGACTACACGGTACGCGCGGAAGTTTTTGCGTTCCAGACAGCGTTAATAACGCCGTTAATGGGCCTCACATATGATTACTGTAGTTTTCATATAACTTGGCAGCAGTATGTTTGGTTCAGATGTAGGATGTCCCATCTGCTACACGCTGCCAAGTTATATGAATACTACAGTAAAAACTGTTTCTCTTTTATCAGCTGTTCCTCTAAGGATAGATTTCTCCTTTTTGTGTCCTTCAGCGAGTTTTTACAGGAATGAGACCTAGCGCAATCGTATTTTTGCACCAAAAAGCTTCTATATTCGTAATTTCATCAAAATCGTTAGAGTCGTTTTTGAGATAGTGACTGGAAATACGTACATACATACATACATACAATTCCTTGCTCGTTTAATAGAATAAGATTAATAGAATAAGATATAGACTAATGGAGACTAATATAATCATCTGGGGTTGCAGAATTGCAGTTCCATATGTAGTCCAGTGAATTAATCGACTGAGAGAATCAATACAGTAGTTGATTGATCTGTACCAAACATGAAGCTAAATTCAACCTATCGACTATCGATAGCCTTAGTCACTAGTTAATCGGTTCGTTGTTGAAATGTATCATTGTACAATATTGGACAAATCCTATATGCATTATTATGTATCTCCAGGATGAATATTATCAAATCAAAATCAAAACCATCATCCAACTCATTACCCACGCACAGGTCTCAGACCTATGTGGGCTTTATCCTCCAAAAAACAAATGAATGACAATTACGTGAAAAAATAAGGAAATATGAAAATGGGAGAATGATATGGAGAAAAATACGTAATAAGAAGAAACAATTTAGCATCGAATACAAACATTATAAAAAATTTGTTGAGTGTTTACTTCAATAACGTCTTAGAAATTCGTTCACGTGAATTTCGTGTTGGTTACAGTGTTAGAGACACTTGACTGCTACTCCAACGGCCGGTTGCACGAGAGCCAATTAAATTTAATTCCTGTAGAATGACGTCATTCTACGGAGAATTAAACTTAATTAGTTGCACAAAGAACAATTACAAGCGATAACGCCGATTAGGCTAACCAGCGTAAAATATATTTAACCGCCCTATCGCTGAGGATTAAATCTCACTAATGCCTGTTAAGTTACATTTTATAGGTTATGTTTATTGTACCAGAACAAGGAACTGAAAATTAGGTCGTAGATGTTGAAAACCTTTCAAAATGAATAAAATCTATTAAGAATATAATAAGATGGAGTTAGTTAAATAATGATTCTAATAATTCACAATGAAGTGATCCTAATTTATCTTTTTCTCAACTTCAGAATCAGCTGTTGATCAAATTACAGTGTTGCCAGATTTTTTCCGTTTGTTTAATGAAAAGTAACTAATGGAACTTTGTGCAACAGAAATAAAGCTGTTACACTTACGACAGTTAGTTAACTGACATTAAACTCCTTATTTAATTGGCTTTCGTGCAACTGGCCGCAAGAGTCCCAAGTTTGATTTCCGAACAAGGTATGTAATTTTTGTATCATTATCTATCGCATTACGCAAGCACAAGCCTCTGGCTCATTATTGAATAAATATTGTAGGTACTCAAAAATGAATTGTGAAAAGGGAAATAAAACTCATTGTTCATTACAACCAATTATATTGATTAGGCTATTTATGATAGAGCTAGCTATGTGATAGTTAAAATAATTGAAATATTTATTATTTTCAAAAAACAAGTACCTACAATAGAATGAAAAATATAACAAAGAATGAATATACTCCTCACCTAGACACAAGTATGAGAGGCGCTTACAGGTTTTTACAATTTATTATAATTCCTTATAGAGTATTTCAGGAGGAATCTGCAATACTGCACAAGCTTATTCCTCTAATAAAAATGATAGAAAAAGTACAAACAAACATAGGTCTGAAAATGCTTTATTAGCAAGTTACGGCTGGTGAAAGATATCGCCTGGAATTCAGCTCCTCCTGTGAAATTAAGTCATACTGAAATTATTAGGACGATAAATAAGACTAATGTGGTCTTTTTTTAGATTACATCTTGGAGACTCCAGTTAAGGAGTATAAGACAAGTCAGATCAACAATTATACACTAGATACCATAATTACTATATCAATTAGTTGAGGTGAGGCTTAATTTTTAAGTGAAAGGAACTCTTGTACACAATAAAAAACTTTATCAACAAAATATTTTTTCAATTGTTTTCAATTATATTTTCAAGACTCTTTAAAAACTGCGGTAGCTTGTTGTAGAATTTCCTACCAATATAACTAGGTTTTTGTTTGAATAAGCTACTATTGTGACTCACCAAGTGATAATCTCCTCGGCTTCTTGTATTATAATCATGTACATCAAGATTTTGGTTAATATCATTCGTTTTTACATATAAAGTAGCTTCATACACATATAAGCAGGGTACAGTTAGGAGACCAAGTCTCTTGAACAACGGCCTACATGAATCTAATCTATTTACTCTTTCTATACACCTAACAGACAGTTTCAAACAGATTGAGAAATTGCAACTTCGAACTTCGGTGATGTATACAAATTTTTATCACGCATATTCGAAGTAATTTGGCTAAATTATATTTATAAATGCACTTTTATTCTGACTCACGCACCTCTATGGTTCCTTGATGCATTGAGAAGGTAGCCCCTTGCAATTTTCTCCTTCAGCCGGTGAAGTCAGAACAACTCTTTTAGAGGCCAGGTTGAAGATGGTTTTACGGGTTTTTCATCAACATATTATTTATTTTAATCATAGACTTACATAGTCAGGAAGGTACTCCAACTTTAAACTGGCAACTTGAAACTGGCAACTTGAAACTGGCAACTTGAAACTGGCAACTTTAAGATGAAATTTGTTGCCACGTTTAAACATTAATCTAACAGTTGAGCACAAACAAGAGCTCCTCTACAACAAAAATTAGGCAAGTGAAAAACGGAAGACAGCAGAACAGGAAGACAGCCATAGTTACTGTGGTTATCACTTTAACAACCATAATCTTAACTCCTAATTTTCGGATAAGTTTAACTCTTTTTCAAGTTATTTAGTTATGATTGCACATTACATTGGTCGATTCTAATATTCTAGAATTTAATTGCCAATTTTCAATTTTTTTTTTAGAAAAATGTGTTCTGACAGTACTCACATCATTCAATTACATTTCGCTTTCTTACGATAATGAATCATTTCTTAGAATAGTTTGAACATGATATTGTTAGGAAATGCGAAGGAAGGGGTCTATCAATAATTCCTGCTTATTTTGTTTTTGGTTTGGATTAAGTATTTTTGAACTTTGTAAAATTCCATGTTTCCATTTTTTTTATTGCTGATGATGCCCCATGAGTCCGAGACTTTTGTGTGGGTAGTGAGGTGAATGATAACATATAGATGCCAGATGGAGGAGCGGGATTCGAACCTACGACTGCTGAAACGACAGCAAGCTGAAGTTGTGATGCCCAACCAACTGCGCTAAGCGGCCCGCCAACTGTACTATGAACTTTTTAAATTTCAGTATAGGAAACAGTTTTGGGCTGTCAACGCCTGTTTTTCCACATCTGTTTGTAAACAAATAAACGGCATGACATTCTATCTGTGACAGACATTGTGCTTCATGAGTGTTTAGTTTATTATTGAGTGCTTTAACCGTTATTAGACTTTTCTTATTGAGTCATTGAACAGTTTATTGTACACTTATTATTAAATTATTGATCAGTCTATTGACAGTACTTCCGGTTACAATTGATAATCAAGAAGCATGTGTTGTTCTTTTGTCTTCACTTCAATCCTCTCTTCATCTCTTACTCTCATATGTCAAATGCATTTCTGGTATGTTCAAGCATTTCGAAGATAACACTCATCTGTTTTGATAGAAATATCTGGAATGGAAACTTCCTGAAATGAAGATTTCTAGAGCAAACAAAGCGGCCGTGCATGTCAGCAGAAAGTCAGTTTTAATTCAGTAGGGCTCGTGATAAGTTTATGTGGTAATACTTTGACAATAGATATTCTTCATTTGTGGCAGTATATAATAGTGCTATTGCAATTCCGCATATCAAGTGTGATTGATGATAGCCTGTGACAGACATTGTGCTTCAGGAGTGCTTAGTTTATTATTGAGTGTTTTATCCATTCATTAGACAGTTCTTTTTGATTCATTGATAGATTGACCTAAAACTGTAGGTCCAACTCATAAATCACCATCATCCAACTCATTACCCACGCACAGGTCTCAGACCTATGTGGGCTTCATCCTCCAAAAAAAAAAAAAAAAAAAAACATTATTTTATTAGATTATTGATCAGCCTATTGGCAGTTGACTAATTAGTTTTGTACAGTGATAATCTTGTTATAGATATATTCATTATTAGTTCAACTGTTAGTTTCTTAATTGATTTTCTTTTGTGATAATTCGGAATTTGATTTAGTTATTCAGAATTAACTGAGTGCAAGTTTTTAGCCTAGTAGCCTGCAAGCACACGTTTAATAATACAATCAACCTAATCACGGAGTAGTCCGAATATTCTCTGCGCCTGCATTAAATTGTCATCCATTTTGTTCTGTTATGGCCGTGCATCACTCAATGCACACGTGGGATCATTCGCTCTAGCGGTGCTCTAGGAAGGTCGCTCATTCACCTGAGAATTATTATTGTCTGGATGCCATATCTTGGAAAAACAAGGCTACACACAAAAGAATTCCAGGACCACGTTTGTTTTTTTTTCGCCCAGAAAATGTGACAAAACTACGCTAGACTTTGCGTTCATGAAGTAGACACAATTTACCTGACACAATGGGTCGCCATCTTATGTCAACCGCTTCGGACTGCTCCACTTTACATGCCCAAAACTGTCAATAATTACTTTTGATATGTTGAAGAATGATGTGAAAGACATTGGCTTCTTATTGTTGACCAGATGTGATACTTTGTGCAACGAGAAAAGAGCTTGGTGAAAAACGCAACAAAAACCGTAATATAAAAACCTACTTTGAAAAGAAAAATTCAAATACTGCAAAACTTGGGAATTCAAAACTAGGCACTGTAATTCTAATTCTAATTATGCCCAATGACATTTAACTTTGAAACCTGTATAAACAATGATCCAATATCAATGATTATGATTCAATAAGAAACTTTATTGCAATAGAGCAATCTCAGCTTTCGTTAGACATGTGTATCTCTCCTTTTGGATAGTAAATTATTGCTCTAGAGCAGGGGTTCTCAACCTTGGGGCACGCCCCCCTGGGGGGCGTAGAAGAATTTCAAGGGAGGCGTGAGTTGTTTAGCAAAAAAATAAATAAAAAGTAAAACTATCTGAAATTTACTCAATTTTGTGGTCCCATGTAAATATTTTTGACATCATCGCACTTTTTTGTTACAACCCAACATTCAAAAACTTGTCAAGGAAAAACAGTGCCAGCCCTCTCATTAATAATGTGAACGTTTCTGGTATTACGTGCCAACTTCACATGATCCTAGATTAACTCAAATATATTTGGTCTGTATTTAATTCTTTTATTGCATCTATTCTAATAATAATATGTTCCAAATTCAGATGTGTGTAGTAATACTAAATTTTGTGTATGAAATTAACTATATTTTTATTTAATAACCAGCTTTGGTTTCATATTTCGATTGTAGCTTACTACTTGTATTGATCAAATGTGTTGGTGTTGGGGGGTGGGGGGGTTAGTAGGGGAGGTGTGGACTGACAACAGTGTTTAAAGGGGGGTACAGAATTGAAACGTTGAGAACCCCTGCTCTAGAGCAATCTATCAGTGGACGGGTCTTGAACCATAATACAGTAATTATTTATTATGAACCGAGAACATTTGAAGGCACCAATGAATTTTAAAAATTATTAAATAATTGCTTAATTACCTCTTGCAACTCACTTTTCCTAATGTATTTACAATTTTTATTGATTGAGTCTTATTTGCTTCTTCTTGTATTACTTTTCTCCCTTGTCATTTCATTACTACGATTAGGTCTATTCATTTGTTATTTTTTGTGTCTGTTGATGTAATTTCTATGGTTTACAATTATTGGATCTATTTATTTGCTTTTTTATGTGTTCGTTGATGTAATGTTTATGGTTTCTCACTTTTTCATCTTCTTTCAACATTACTTTCATGCAAAACTCCTCAATGGTCTTCAACATCTCTTCCTTCTCCTTCTCTTGTTCTTTTTCTTGTTCATCCTCTTCCTTTTCTTCTCTTGTCCCTCTTCTACTTCCTTTTATTTTCCTCTCCGTTTTTACATCCCTCACCTCTTTTTTTCCTCTTCTACTCCCTTTTCTCATTCATTTCCTGTTTCCTTGTTTACTTCTCTTATTATTTCAACCTCTCTTCTCCTCTTATTTTAATAATATCAACCCAACATCATTCTTAAGGCACGCGATATCAGTAACCTCTTTCAACATTATAATTATGTGCTCCACTTATAATATTTTCCATCGGCTAATCCTGTACCTTTATTCTTCTTTTTATAAACTTTAACTTCTTTACTGTCTTGTTTTCTGTGCAAAATCTATTAATAGACACAACTGGGTTCAAAACCCTGCACAGCGTTGTCTGACCAGATTAAAGAACCGGTATTTTGTGTAGCTTTGTTTTGATTTAAACCGGTAGCTTTGTAGTACCTGACCATATCAGGAAGTGCACCTTCCACATTCCCACTGCAAGATTGGCTTGCACTGTGAGTATAAATTAACATCAGACACAGATCGAATAGCAATTTTTCAAATATAAAAATAGAATTTGCTTCTTCACACAAATTTGTCAACCATTTGGAATTTTTGTCTCAAATAAATAAAAATTGCATTTTCATTTAAAACTAAATTTGAACAAATACATACACATGTAAGACTACTATAAGGCTAAAACTACCAAAGATTTCATTTTTATAAACATTTTTTGCATGGAAATTAACCTACTCTACTACGGCATGCCATGTTCTAGAGTAGAATATAATAGAATAAAATGACTTTTATTTGTTGACGTGGCGAAGTTTGGACAGTAATGTCCACTCTACCACTTAACCACGAAGCCAGAGTAGACTATGTTTGCAATTAAAATGTTCAGGATTCAGAGTTTTAATATTAAGTTAGCTCACATATTGTTTGAAATTATTGTTTCTATGTTTTGTCTTCCTGTGTTTATTAGCCAGTGATGTACTTTGATTTTGAATTTCTTGCTGTATGGTATTTCCCGTATGTTTCTTGGAAGTCGATTTTAAAGTTTTGGTGCTAAGTGATTGTTGTTTTTTTTTGTAGATTACGTCTTGGAGACTCCAGTTAAGGAGTATAAGACAAGTCAGATCAACAATATTATACACTAGCTACCATAATATCAATTAGTTGGGGTGAGGCTTAATTTTGATGTGAAAGGAACTCTTGTACACTATAAAAAGCTTTATCAACTAAATATTTTTTTCAATTGTTTTTTAAATATTTCTATATTTTCAAGACTCTTTAAAAACTGCGGTAGCTTGTTGTAGAATTACCTACCAATATAACTAAGTTTTTGTTTGAATAAGCTACTATTGTGACTCACTAAGTGATAATCTCTTGCCAAAATTTCTTAGCCAAATTTGCAATAAGAAGGTTCCTGTTTCTTGTGTTGTGACTGTGGTTCCTATGTTGAAAATGTGCTGTGTTTTTGTGTACTCTGTAGATTATTTCTTTAAAATATACCTTTCTTGCATCCATTACACCGAATTCGTTGAAAAGTTTATCCGATGGATAACGGAGTCGTTTTTTAATAATTATTACTTTGATTATTAGTTTCTGCACTTGTATAAGCGGGTCAATGTGTGTTTAACTTCTTCCACCCCATCCTACTATCCCATATGTCAATTATCTTGACCAGAAGCATAGGCAAAGTAGTCGCTTTGCAAATTACTTTATATGCACAGAGAGCCCTCATAAGCTGTGCAAAATACTTCTGCGTCATTCTTCCCCTATAGATTGTTATTGTAATAAAATAATAAAATTAAATGTGCCCTTCTTTCTCACCCTTTTTCTCTTCCCTCATCATTCCTTCTACCTTCTCCTACCTCCTTCTTTCTTCTTCTTAACCTCCTCACACCTCAACATCTCTACCGTGGCTAAACACAGCAGAATTCGCGGATCGCCAAGCATGCTGTTCGGCGACTAGCCGCTGAAATGTAACCGCGCGCAGAATTTAATAACTTCAAAGCGGCAGGCCAAGATAGCAGGCGCATCGGCAAGCGCAAGGAATGGGTAGCAGGTGAAGATAAGATGCAGAACTATGCACTTGCGGAACAAGCAACACACACTTTTAGTGCCGCTGCCTCTATATTGCTATAATTATATTATATATAATTATATTATTACTACCACTATTTTATTACTACTGCGAAATGGATTACAAAGTGCTTAAGGAGACCCTGCCGCTAATTATTTATTATTAATTATAGCCTAATAATAATAACAGTTTAATAATAATAACAGTTTAATAATAATAACAGTTGAGTATTCGAACTAATAGGGACTGAAACCCAATATTGTATTACCTTCGGACTAACCGGTATGTATAAATTTCAAATAATAAATTCAATAAATTTGTAAAATTTAAAACTTAATTACAATAGTATTTCATTTATTCAAAATTAAAATTTCAGTTTCACATTCACTTCGGTTTTCAAAACTGTTACGCACTCATTTCAAAATAAAATGAAAAAAAAAATATATACAAAACAAATCAATCAGAAACGAATAAATCAATAATGTTCTGTCGAATAATTTGATAAAGGTGGTAGAAGAGGGTCGAATTTCATTTTCAATTCAATTGCATATTCACAGTAACCAAAGTAAATAATACTGGAATTTTAAATTTTAATAAATAAAATACGGTATTTTAATTAAATTTTAAAATTTACAAATCTATTAAATTTACAATTTATTATTTGAAATTTATACATACCAGTTAGTCCGAAGGTAATACAATATTGGGTTGTAGTCCCTATTAGTTCGGATAATCGGGACTCTACAGTTATTATGAAGAACCCGACAGGGCCTTATTGAAATCGTGCCGTCGTCCGTCCGTCTGTGCTTCAGCGCTTGAAAGGAGGAGTCTAGAAACTTGAATATTGGTATATAGCTTCCTCATAGTACAAGTGAGATTGCTATTGAATATAAAAATAATTATGATGTAAAACATATTCTACTATAGGCTCTAGGTTACTTTTGGATTTTAATCAAAACATTGGACAGCTGGCTCATTTCGAATACAAGAAAATTGAAGAATATTACGAGAGCTAATCCTTAGCACAATTATCCACTTTGTTTTTACAGTGCAAGTGTTGACGTTTTCATTTTGATTTTCTTGAAATCTTTCTTAAATTATTTTAATTCATTTAACTGAAAATAAGAGAGAAAATATTAAAGCATGGTTTATATTATGAGATCTGTTGAAAAAAATAAAATAAACAAAACTCTCTTTCAAGAACTGCCGATTTGCATGTTTTGTGGATTGGGAAGCATATGATGTTTACATAAATCAAAGCAGTTCAATTGTGCATATACTTATCAGCACAACTGATAATAATTACCAGTAGTTCTGTGCAGTGGCAGACCTGGGGGGGGGGGAGGTGCTTTCGGGCTTAAGCCCCCCCAAAGCCTCCAAATCTTTTTGTAAGAATGTAAATTTTTTAGTAATATAATCAGTTTTATATATAAAATATATTTATTAGCATGAATTACCTAATTCCACTACTAAGTCTTCAATTGTATGATATCCGTTAACGTTTTAATACTGTATAATGTCTTATTTTTTTACATTTACATTGCCTGCAACCAAACAACACAAAGAGTTTTGATTTTTGTGCCTGCCCCGTTTATCTAGTTTCATTGAAACGATATGCACTCTAGCGAGGGCGCGCACACAGTGACTAGCGATGAAAACAATTACAGTGTTGATCTATCAATCAATCATTTATTGCCATAAACATTGCAAATGCTAAAACAATCGTTATTTTAAAAATAGTCAAAATTAGCTAAATTGAAAAAAAACAGTAAGTTCAAGGAAATGATCACAGTCAAATACTATACTATTCTAAAATTCTCGGACCATCACTCCAAATCTCCATACAAAAATTCTGTGTCCCCCATCATTATTCATTCATCTCGCCAGTAGAACTTCTGTGTAAAATACTTTGCAAAATCGTTTTTGTATCTGGGTCCTAAACTTTTTAACATAATGCCAAATGCTGGTAGAAAAAGTAGATTACTAAAAGAATATAACAAAGGACTGGTTATTCCAGCAACAAGAAATCGATAATCATTTACAAAATTTATCCTAATAATGTCTTTGTAAAAGTGTAAAATAGCTATAACAAAATTTATATGTAATATTCTCCTTACCTCATGCGTCAACTTAATGATACAATATAATAATTTTCAATCTTTATAGTGTCTATATTCATGTTAGTTCTTGAATTAAAATACCTGAAGTAAAATTATTTTATTCCTATTTCATTAAATCACACTGTATTTTGTCGTTTTCTTACTACTGTATATATTTTTCATCTTGAACTTGGCAATTTAATAAGTTAGAATAACTATAATGCTATTTTTATAATAATTGTTTCCTTTCTTTGTAAATTTCATTCTTGGGTGAATTCCAATCATACTATAAATAACTTCTTTATATTATAATATGTTTCTTCTCTCTAGAGCAAAAGTAAAACTAAAAATATCGGATCACCACTAAAATGCCTTTTGTATGTGACACTGTTCTTTCTATCTTTTGTACTGTTATTTGTCTATCGTTGATATGTATCTTATACCGCAATGGCCGCATAAAATTGTACTCAACTTCTAATAGCAACTGTCACAATAATAAAAATATGTACCTGTTATAGATGTCACTGGCAGCACCTATAGAAAATTGTGCTGCTAGTATAATTCTGAGTTAAAGATTAATTAATTGTATATTATATTTTGTTTGTAATTGTTTTTGTTTTTTTTTTTTTGTTTTTTTTTTATTTTGTAGATTACGTCTTGGAGACTCCAGTTAAGACAAGTCAGATCAACAATATTATACACTAGATACCATAATTACTTCAATTAGTTGAGGTGAGGCTTAATTTTGATGTGAAAGGAACTCTTGTACACTATAAAAAGCTTTATCAACTAAATATCGTGAAGGCAGAATAAACATCATTTTCATATCATTTTTCATTTTCAATTAGATAAAAGTAAATTCGTATGGCTTTTCGTGGTGGGGAGACCCTTACGGGTAGTTCCACCTCGCCGTTTTTTTTAACGACTGCTTTTTTTTATATGCAACCGGGACCGACGGCTTAACGTGTCCTCCGAAACACGGAATACAATTAGATGAACGATGTACTTAAAAATAAATCCATTTCACATTTTTAATCTGCCTTTTATTTGCGTTACTGAGTAATCTGCATTAATTTTAACGTATTTCATTAGTAAATTGAAAACTCTTCATAAAGTTTTCATACTCTTCTTTTCTCTATGAACTCTGTCTTCTTCCTTGAACCACCTTTCTCATCTCCAACCCTTATATACTCACAACTTCGCTTTCTTCTCTCTCTTCTTCTACTAATCGGTCTCATTCCGTCCTTTTCTTACTCCTCCTAAAACGCGTTTCTCTGTTTCGCTCTTCAATTCCTTTCCTTTTCTCTTTACAAACATTTTCTTCTCCTAATAATCTAAGCCATTAAACTCAATTCCTGAAAAAAACAATGACTTTTTCACTTAGCATTTCCAATTTTAATTTCCCTCTGAGGAAAATTAAATTAGTTTCCTTTCTTCCTAATATACAATCATGTTTTCTATAAAACAATTATCTCGCACTACTCCAAAGCAAGTGGCTCCTACTTGGTGTTTGGTTAAAGTGCTGTTCAATTATTTGTTGAATTGAGAAGTACATCATGGTAAAATGCTCCACGCATAAAAAATCTGAGTAGTCTCCTCCTAACCATAACTTACTCCACTTTCTTGTCTCTGTAATTTCGTCAATTTTTCTGTAAGAAAAGTTGAAAAAGTTACTACAAACTATTCCTTTAAATCTCTTCACGTTAGAAATGCAATTATTCAAACGGCTGGTCATTAAGTTAGCAAGAAATGTGGAATTTCTTCTGTATTGGAATATAGTGTTGGGGCTGGATTTTTCAGAACAATAATAATTTCCTTCTAGCACTTTTCAAAGTCCATACTTGAAAACTGAGTGTGTTTATACCATCGCATAGGATACAACGAACTTAGACATGGCGAAAAAACTGGCTTCTGCGATAAGCAGCTACTACAAAAAAATTCTAGGAGTAACGATTGGTTGTTACTATGCGGTTACTTCCAGTCTCTGAAATGGCTCGTTCAAGCAGCTTATCCTAGAATTATGAAATTTATACCATTTCAGAGAGCAAAGAACTTTTAAGTAGACTGAGTCGCTACTCGTTATAATTTAACATTTCTTCTTAGTTCTCACGTCAGATAATAGTTGAACCAGACAGGCTTCGGTTTTGGTAGACATTTTTTTTCGGAGGAGAAGACCACATAGGTCTGAGACCTGTGCGTGGGTAATGAATTGGATAATGGTGATTGATGAGATGGACCTACAGTTTTCGGTGGGTTCCGAACCACCGGGAAGTGATTTTACAGCAGAGAACAGTCTTTTTTGCTGGCCAACCCAATCGGTCACCCTTACAAAGAGCGCCCAGGAGTTTTGAATTGTACCCTTAAAGAAGGCAGGCGCGCGAATCCTGTGGTGAAGATGAAAGCGATATATTTGTGTTTTTTATTGGGGTGAATTCAACGACTTTCAGTCAAATTTTTCAAGAATAAATAATATTTTACTTACTCTGTAGGCCAAACGTTTTCGAGTTGTTAAAACCCATCTTCAAGGCCTTGGACGTTTGGCCTACAGAGTAAGTAAAGTACTACTTATTCTTAAAAAATTTGACTGCAAGTCGTTGAATTCACTTGAAAAGTTAATATTAACAACGCAGTTCGTCATGGAACAAGAAATCCAGGTACCTATCAACTCCCGAAAATTTTTCTTAGCTGGTTCCCCTCTCCCCTTAAAAATGTATGTATTTGTCCCTGAAAGAAGGTGATGTCAAAATGATTTTAAAGACGTAATAAGTGCTAAAATAGGAATAATGAGAAATTAATGTGCAAATCTAGACACAAAATGTAATTTAAACTTGAAAAAGTTATTGATAACTGTCAGTTTTTATTAGGATGAAGATACTGTTTTTCCAATGTAGCTAGACTATTGAGGAGGCTGCTGATGGATAAATATTACTCAATTTTAGAGTTACTTGAAGAATAAATTTACAAATTATTATGATAATAATACATGTATGTTTTTTTAATATAGGCTATCGACTCATACTCTGGTTTCTACCAAATGTTTTTAGGATGTAATTATATCTCATCTTTTCTTAGCTTATCTTATCTAGACCTGAGAATGTTAACATAAATCAATGTGAAAATTAGAAATTACTCAAACTCAAATTTAACAAGAGCTGTAAGTGTAAGCAGTTTGTTGTTGACAGCTTTCTGGAAAGCTTTGTTTTCTTCGTAGTGATTATGTTCGTTCCATTACTGATGATGCCCACATGAGTCTGAGACTTGTGCGTCGGTAATGAGGTGAATGATTACACTTAAATTCCTGACTGTGTAGCGAAATTCAAACCCACGACCGCTTAAACGACAGCAAGCTGAAGTTGCGACGCCCCAACCAACTGCGCTTAGCGGCCCGATAACAGTAACTGTCTTCTTAGTGTATTTGTCAGCCTCAACCACCAATCTGCTCAAATTTGCACAGAAAGAGGGGCCCGAAACCTCTGCCTGTCCCAGGACAAAGTTGCATAGAAAGTTCATACACTTGAAAAAGGGTCTTCAGAAACTGAGCTACCGGGCGGGCCTGCTAAACTCTCAGCCGATTGCAAGCAATTTTTTCAATCTGTAATTAATTGGTTAAACTTGTCGAATACAGAAAACCTTTCTCGACGATTTAAAGCAGAATAATTCCCCCCCCCTCCCCAAAAAAAAAAAATCCCACAATTTTTACAGTTCAATGGCAACATTTCAGTAGCAGTGTTGTCAGCAAGATGACCTTGACTAGTTGAACGAGCGTAGCGAGTTCTTAGTTTTGACTCGTGGCTTCGTTTGTGTGTAATAAACTGACAAATTAATGAATTATAATAAATTAATTGAACTCAAAATAACACCTTGTTTTTTATAGAATCCATGTTATATCTTCTGATAATATATTTATTTCAATGCCCTGATAAATGGATATATAAACAGCTTTTTTTATGTGGTAAATATATGTACTTAATAGATACACTGATTCCATTGCCCTGATATATATAGGTATATGATTAGCTCTTTTTTTTTAAATATATCATCTATGTATTTACTATTGTGACTCACCAAGTGACAATCTCCACGGCTTCTTGTATTATAATCATGTACGTCAAGATTTTGGTTGATATCATTCGTTTTTACATACAAAGTAGCTTCATACACATATAAGCAGGGTACAGTTAGGAGACCAAGTCTCTTGAACAACGGCCTACATGAATCTAATCTATTTACTCTTTCTATACACCTAACCGCTTTCTTTTGGATCTTAAACACCCGATCAAGATTTTGCTTTGATGAAAACCCCATACTAAGATAGCATACCTAATATGTGACAGTAAGACCCCATGGTAAGCTGTAAAAAGTAACTTTTTGTCATTCAATCTAGCGAGCTGTCGCAGGACAAATACCCCAGATGAAATTTTACAACATATTTTCTCAATGTATGGAGCCCAGGTCAATCGTCTATCCAACAAAACTCCTAGAAATGTAATGTTTTCTTCCTGGTCTAGTTGATTATCGTTTACAAACACGTTTATAGCCTTATCTTCATTCGAATTATGTTTGTTTTGAATTGAAGGTATTGGAATTTTTTACTATTTATTGTTAATTTCAACAGATTTAAGAATTGGACAATGGACTGCACACCTATATGGGCACTATCTAAATCAGTATCATCAAAACAACCGTCGTTTTTTGTTGCCACCTTCCCCTAGGATAAGCTAGAAATGAGGTTCCCTTTCCAAAGTTAGTTGTTTGCAAGCGAGTTTTCCAGTCCATTGGGCTCACTAGTGATATTCATAGTAATGTTGTACTACTTGGCAGCTTGATTTCCGTTTATGGTTGGTCTGATACTTACACGAGGCTCCCATTGAGCGTGTTCGGGAACCCAAAATGATCCAAAGAATAAACACGGGTGAATGGCTATAGAAAGAATTCGGATGCTTGCCTTCTCAACATCCTTGATTCCTTTTCAGTGAGGATGTGAAGACCCGAACAGTAGGCTGTAAGTTGCTGTCTACGTTCCTCAGTCATTAAATCATACTAATGCACCTGGCAATCAAGATGATACGCCGAAACTGTAGTCGAACTGGCCCTAGTACCGTTGTTGATTGTCTTTGTTTGTCGATTTCTGCCCATCATCTCCTTCATCCTCCGTCCTTCTTCCTCATCCCACATCCTCTACCATCATACTCCCTTCCGAACCTAACCCGTTATCCTCCTAGCAAATTGCCGAAATTATTCACATTCTCGTCGACGTCTTCCGATGATTGATAGATACTCGTATAAAGCACTGGCACAACAGACATTCCTCATTCGGTGAAGTAGGCCAGTAATAATATCCTTCAAGATTGGGGAATGGTTTCTATGAAGGTCATACTGTACGGAATGGTGCTAATAAGGCGATCTAGTGGAATATACCCCTATTGAATCGAATAATTTTACAAGTTTGTTTGAAGTGAGTGAAAATTAAACAAACTGACAAATATACAGAAACAGAATTTATTAATTTCGAATTCATTTAAGAGCTATTAATCTATACTGAAGACATTCCCAATGGCGGATATTGACAACAGTATTGAATAGCTGATGGAAATCTTCAGTATAAATTGGGTTCGGAACCCACCTAAAACTGTAGGTCTAACTACTGCGAGCCGTAGCAGGTATCTGTTCAATCAGATAGATAAGCTGCGTTCTCGTAGGTCCTGTTTGTAACGGTGACCGATTAGATTGGCCAGCAAAAAAGACACTGGTCTCTGCTGAAAATCACTTCCCGGTGGTTCGGAACCCACCTAAAACTGTAGGTCCAACTCATAAATCACAATTATCCAACTCATTACCCACGCACAGGTCTCAGACCTATGTGGGCTTCATCCCAAAAAAAAAAAACTCATCAATCACCATCATCCAACCCATTAGAATGACTCATTATCTTAGTATGGGGTAATTCTTCAAAACAAACCCTTATAGGGTGTTTAAGATCCAAAAGAAAGCGGTTAGGTGTATGGAAAGAGTAAATAGATTAGATTCATGTAGGCCGTTGTTCGAGAGACTTGGTCTCCTAAATGTACCCTGTTTATGTGTGTATGAAGCTACTCTATATGTAAAAACGAATGATATTAACCAAAATCTTCACGTACATGATTATAATACAAGAAGCCGAGGAGATTATCACTTGGTGAGTCACAATAGTAGCTTATTCAAACAAAAACCTTGTTATATTGGTAGGAAACTCTATAACAAGCTACCGCAGTTTTTGAAGAGTCTTGAAAATATAGAAATATTTAAAAAACAATTGAAGAAATATTTAGTTGATAAAGCTTTTTATAGTGTACAAGAGTTCCTTTCACATCAAAATTAAGCCTCACCTCAACTAATTGATATAGTAATAATTATGGTATCTAGTGTATAAGTTTTCTAAGTAAATAGATTAGATTCATGTAGGCCGTTGTTCAAGAGATGTTCAAGAGATCCTTAACTGGAGTCTCCAAGACGTAATCTAAAAAAAATTACCCACGCACAGGTCTCAGACCTATGTGGGCTTCATCCTCAAAAAAAAAATTAATAGCACTTAAAGGAATTCGAATTTAATAAATTCCATTTTCTGTATGTTTGTCAGTTTTTTTTAATTGTCAGGCACTTCAAACTAACTTGTGAGATATGAGCCGGTATGACCTAGTTAAAAATGAATGCTGCTTTAGAGAAAGTTCTCCATAGTCTAGTGGTTAAGGCGCCCGACCGGAAATTGGGAGGTCAGTGGTTCGATTCCCGGTCGTAACTGATATTTTTGTACAGTATCATTCATCGATTTCCTTCAGCTATTCAATACTGTTGTCAATATCCGCCATTGCGGAATTCTTTAGTATAAATTAATAGCACTTGAAGGAATTCGAATTTATTAAATTCTGTTTCTGAATAATTTTAGTTGAGGGGTTTCCAAGAAAAAACGAATAGCAGGAAACAGACAATATTTTTATTACCTCCATAATAAAAGACAAGTATTTTTTTAAATAAGTTGGGTATGAGTAGGCTGTTTAGTAAGTAGTAGCAGGAAGCCGATAATGTAGGTGTGCCTTTTCTTTAGTTTTTTGTATGACCCTGCTGGGGCAGGATACCCTATTCTTTATCAACATTTATTTTGATGCTTTTGAGCATCCTGAAGTCTTTATACTTGTATTTGTATAAAAATAAATATCGGGAGACCGAGCTCCGCTTGGGGGAGGGGGGGGGGGTTAAATGTTTGGGGCAATGATCTGTATCTTGAAGATCGTAGATGATGCTGTGGGAAGTGGATTAACGACGCGTTATGCTGTGAAGCGGTCCCACCTCATCTCTACATTTTCCATCATAAGCTAGTGCACAAGCAAATCAATAATAATGTTAATTCTAATTGGTAAAAATGTTCTTTTAGACACTACATATAATATAAATAATAAAAATAAAAGTGGTATCCAATCAACCCAACCACCACCTATCTTGAAAAATTACAGTTCTGCGAGCTGGTAAACTCGAAATTCAGATTGTTACTCAAAATACATAATATGTATTTTGAGTAACAATCTGAATTTCGAGTTTACCATCTCGTAGAACTGTAATTTTTCAAGATAGGTGGTGGTTGGGTTGATTGGATACCACTTTGTAACCCCTCACTCAAGAACGGCTTCTCACAACTTGTCTAATTCCTTTCAGCTCATTTTGAAACGACCCAAATTCATACTTGTAACATTTAGCTTATAATTTGTAATTCTTCTTGGAAGTGTAATGTAGGCTTTCTACTGTACTTGGAAAATGTAGATTTTTTTAAGAACTTGGTAAAGTAAATTCGTATGGCTTTTCGTGGTGGGGAGACCCTTACGGGTAGTTCCACCTCGCCGCTTTTTTAACGACTGCTTTTTTTTTATATGCAACCGGGACCGACGGCTTAACGTGTCCTCCGAAACACGGGAGTGGCTCGAGAAAAATATCTTGTACTCAACTGGGATCGAACCCAGGACCTTTGGCTTATCAGACCAGCGATAAGAACTTGGTAACTACTCAAAATAAAAATGCAAAGTTGGTCTCAAATTGTAGGTAATATCTTTCTCTTCCACATCATTGACATTAAAATCTAAAAAAAAACATTTTTCAAATTGAGCTATTATTATTAGCCAAATTTTCATGAGTTTTATAGTATTTCCGATCTTCCTAGCTTGCCTAGACCCAGAGTTATTGTACTGTAATACAAAATATCCACAAAATATGAAAAAAATTACAAATAATGTTATTTTTTGTTTGGTTAAATTGTAATTAGAAAAGCTTTTTTAACCGACTTCCAAAAACAACAAGGTTACTATATTCGACCTGTTTTTTTTTTTTTTTATGTTTGTACATCAATTATTTGAACAATATTGAACCGATTTCGATGAATTTTTTTTTAAATGAAAGAGCATCGCTCAGCGGTGGTCCCATCCAAGTTTCGCAAGGATCGGCCCAATACTTAGCCCAATATTAAACAAAAAGGAGCATTCTTCGATGTCTTCATTTCAATCAAGTTTGAATAGGATAGTTCCACACATAACCGCCAATCGGATAACCGGTGTCGTTTACCAGGCCGATCATTGTATCATATGGAGCGCTTTACATCTAGAAGGTTTTCGAAATCACATGATGCAATACAATTATGCCGGGTAAACGACATCGGTTACCCAAAGCTGGTTCAGTGTGAAAGAAGTCTTTAATGTCACGTTTTGACCAATCACATGAACTTAATTTGAATCGAGAATAAGAAGAATATAATATTTCTGTCCATATGTTCATATGAAAATTGTAAATAATTTAGTTGATGTAATTGAGTCACAGGAATAAGGTTATTTAGTTTCAATCATAAGTTGGAGAATTTTGAAAAACAGCTGATCTCAGAAGTATTTTTAGTTTCCCTGCTGTGATTGATTAAGAATATTTATTCGCCATTATCGTACATGTGCGTACAATAGGCTATTTTGAGGTTATGTTTAATGATCCTTTTGTATTAGCTCAAAGTTTATGTTTTTTATATTAAAAAAATATATATGACTAATATCACAAAAAATATCGTACATAACTCGTCCGGGAAGATGTTTACCATACGAGTATGACAATACCACACTCAACTTCATCTCCTGCGTTTACTTATATTTTCAGTAAGCACAATATTTTCCACACTTGTTACGTAATATAGGCCTACTATTTCAGTGTAGGTATATTCTGATAGGGACCACATCAAAATGAATCAAAAGCCATTTCACTTTTAAGAAGCCTTTCGCTATTATAATTTTCCTAAATACAATATTCCACATTAAATAAAACGTTGTAGAATTTTCCTTAGTTTATCTTTTCTTATAAGTGGATTTTTAGTTACTTAACTTTCGATGTTATAAATTAATTATTGGCTTGCTAATTCGATAAATATTTCATAATGTAGGCTTTAAGAAATTTCTCATGTTTTCAAAGTTTGAAAATTCAACTAAAAAGCTTAAAATAAAACATATTTTAAAACAAAAAAAGAAACCGACTTCAGTGAAATGATAAAATACTCACGTACTAAAAAGTTTAAAATAAATTATTTACTTTAAACTGAGAAAATTTTAAATTTCATACAAGTAATCTTTTGAAGTCGGCGCCAAATTTCCCATAACCTTCTAAAATATAACAGAATTACTCTGTGATGTTTTCCATGACGAAATAATTAAACAATCTAATATCAAAACTGACACTGTATTACAGTAAAAGTGAGTGTGAATCACATTTAATTGAAATACAGTGTTAGTTTTGATATTAGATAGAATTTCTTATCAATTACTGTATTTCAGTAAAAGTGAGTGTAAATCACATATTTAATTGAAATACAGTGTTAGTTTTGATGTTAGATCGAATTTCTGATCAATCACTTCCTGGTGGTTCGGAACCCATCTAAAACTGTAGGTCCAACTCATCAATCTCCATCATCCAATTCATTACCCACGCAAAGGTCTCAGACCTATGTGGGCTTCATCCTCCAAAAAAATACAGTGTTAGTTTTGATATTAGATAGAATTTCTTATCAACTTCATAAAATATTTGGCGCCGACTTCAAAAGATTACTTGTATGAAATTTAAAATTTTCTCAGTTTAAAGTAAATAATTTATTTTAAACTTTTTAGTACGTGAGTATTTTATCATTTCACTGAAGTCGGTTTCTTTTTTTGTTTTAAAATATGTTTTATTTAACCAAAGAAATAATGGCGTCTTCTGAGCTCTGACTTTCCAGTCATATGTTTCCTACATGACTGCAAGGCTCAGACTACGACTACACGGTAAGCGCGGAAGTTTTTGCGTTCCAGACAGCGTTAATAACGCCGTTAATGGGCCTACCATATGATTAAAAACTGTTTCTCTTCTATCAGCTGTTCCTTTGAGGATAATTTCTCCTTTTAGTGTCCTTCAGCGAGTTTTTACAGGAATGAGACCTAGCGCAATCGTATTTTTGCACCAAAAAGCTCCTATATTCGTAATTTCATCAAAATCGTTAGAGTCGTTTTTGAGATAGTGACTGGAAATACGTACATACATACATACATACAATTCCTTGCTCGTTTAATAGAATAAGATAGATTCTCTCCCTGAACAACTTTCCCCCATAAAACATGATCCTTCAGTGATTACCACAGCATTAATTCTTATTTTTCATGCCTTAACTTGATTAAAATTAAATTCATTTATGTTGAAATAGCAAAATCTTATTCATAAATCCATCTATCTATTTGTATAGAGTTTATATTCATTCCATATATTAGGCTACGTTGTATTTTTATTTCTATAATAAATTTTATAGTTCAAATCTTGTGATAATTCTTTTTTCAAATGACATGAATAAAAGTCACTTATCAACAACTTATCTTCTAAATTTTATTGACAGACTCTTCCTTTCGTCTTGAGGTCTTGACACTTTTCTGTATATATGTTTCTTCACTATCATTGTCTCAGTAAAAGATGGATGAAAAGGATTGGTTTTGATACCAATTTGAGGCTTTATCTCCGTTTTCTATTTTTCTTCATATATGTTGTATTAATTATTTGTAAAATCGTTGACGTTTTACAAGATTAAATATTAAAATTTTCATTAATCGTCGATGACAATCGGTGGAATTATTTTTACCTTACGTTATCCACAGGGCTTGAATCAGTATTGAAGATTTGAAAAGCCCAAGTTGCAGGAAAAAGTTTGCGCTAAACCAACTCAATATTAGTTGATACTAGTTCAATTTATTTTATTTCTATTCTCCAACTCAATTTTAATAATTTATTTGAATGAGAACACAGTTTGGGTACTTTCTATTCTCCAACTCAATTCTTACCCAGTAATTCTTCTTTTCCATTATCCTCACTAGCCACGTGTAAACGTGCATTGATAGAAGTAGAGGAAAACGCATTCTTATATTTCTTTCTCTCCTTCTCATTCTTCTTTACCACCTCCTCTTCTTTTTTCTTCTTTTTTTGATACGAATGAGTGGGAGAAAGAGCAGCATGATAAAGCGAGTAGTGAGTAGGTGAGAAAGAAGAGTGATAATTATTTACGAGTGAAAGAAGAACGTACGGAAGAAGAAGGTGGGGCCATTAGACGAAACGAATGTCCTTGAACGACCTTGCACTCTTCTACGGGTGCATTGCAACAACAACAACAACAACAACAGCAGAGGACCCGGCTCGGAACAGACACGCCTCCATTATCATCACGTATGCAAATCCATGCTAGCATGCTTATGTCCGAAGGCATTGGCCATGGGTCATACCATGCCTCGACATGTAACACTTGCTTTTGGAGCAAAACACAATTTCGTGTTCTTGTAGTGCCAGCTGACAATGTTTGCATAGATTGCATGTGGCTTGACAATCATATCATATCATATCATTTAGGATCGTCTCCGTGAGAAACAATCTTGATTTTCTTATAATGGCTACTAGCTATTAATTTTACATCAAAATCGGCCCTCAAAACAAATAGCACCTATGTAGTACTTGGCATGCTGAATAACATACTAAAGGTCGTCGGCAATAAAAATTTGTGCTTCAGCCGCCATCTTGGAAAATGGCGACCAAATTTTAGTTTTCCCTAATTTTCTCGAAAACTATACACCGAATAGGAAAATTTTTCAAATAAAAAATGGTCTTTGAATTAATATCTACATTTTTTGTTCGTTGCATTTTTTTATATCTCCAACTCTTACGCCATTAAATTGAAATTTAAGTTCCTTACTTAGCTATATCTACATTAGAAGAACGTTTAGACACATGAAAAAGGGTTCATTTTCCAATCCCACAACCCAAAATCTTCATTAGCATTGCTTGTAATTATTATTATTTTTTTTAGGATGAAGCCCACATAGGTCTGAGACCTGTGCGTGGGTAATGAATTGGATGATGGTGATTGATGAATTGGACCTACCGTTTTAGGTGGGTTCCGAACCACTGGCAAGTGATTATACAGCAGGGAACAGTCTTTTTTGCTGGTCAATCCAATCGGTCACACTTACAAAGAGCGCCTAGGAGTTTCGTAGCTTATCTCTGATTGAACAGATACCTGCTACGGCTTTCGGCTATCACTTCTCTAAACTTTTACTGGAGATACTGGAGGAATGCATTTCACTTCTGAAAAGAAGCTTCGTCTGCCAAGATATTTATTTTTAAAAGTGAAATGCATTCCTCCAGTAAAAGCGAGTGAAAATCATTTATTTAATTGAAATGCAATGTCAGTTTTTATATTAAATTGTTCATCAAGTATTTCGTCATGGAAAACATCACAAACCAAAAGCTTTTTTAGCATTGCTTGTAACTAATTTTCAATAATGTATTGAAGTTAAGGTCCGTTACATTTTTCATGTTTCCTATAACGTGACTCGAAAGGTTAGGGTGAAACGTGAAAACTCCCCCCCCCCCCCCAAACCAAATTCAAAATAAAAACCAAACGCTCCCATAAAATTAATCAAAAATTTTAAAATTTACTCTTGGTATTACACATTTTTGTGATTGTTTGAAACAATTTTCCGTTCAAATATTGTTTGCAGACAAGTTTTCAAAGTGAGGCCTGTATTTAAGAACCTTAACCTTTTCTCGGAGGATGAAGCCCACATAGGTCTGAGACTTGTGCGTGGTTAATGAATTGGATGATGGTGATTGATGGGTTCAATGTTGATGCTTCCTTGGCTCTAGGGAGCCTTTAGAGTCTTTAGTGGAAGGGATTTCAAGTCTCTCTTGCCTTACCAGGTAAGTGCATGAACAGGGGCCTTAGCCCTTTGCGGGCGAGAGGTATTTTGCGGTTTGAGTCTTACTGGACGAAGCACGGTCTGTCACCGGCTGGGCCATCTCTCACTCCTGGTCGAGGTGCTTATTGGGCGGCAGTGCCACACGGACGAGAGTACACGAAATAAAAAAAAAATAATAATGATATAGAATAAGACTGGAATTTAATTAATTGAATTAATTATTTTTTTATATTGATTAATTAATATATTCGCTGCCACAACGTGAAAGAATAGTCTCCTGCCTTAGGCCGAAGCTATTACTATTATCATAATTCAATTACTATTATAAGTACCTATAACATAAAAAGGTACTGCGCATATGCATATCACAGCAGTGTTAATTTAATTTAATTACAAATTAAATTCATAATAGTATATTATACTTACTCTTGGTTTAGTTGTATGATGTTTTCATTTGGTAATGAAGAACGCTTCCTCGCTGTGTGAGCACTGTGCACTGCATGCAAAGGAATGCGGATTGTGACTCAACAGTTGGAGACAGCGCACTCATAACTACCGGAAATAGTAAGTAAATATGTACACAAGATAGCGCCATTTTTATTTTGTGCCAGTCCCAGCTCGGGCTTCGATTATACAGACAAGAAAATAAAGCCGGTGAGACACTGGGGTTCGACCCAATGAGGTAAAACGATGTTGCCGGTGAGACACTGGGGTTCGTCCAATATGACGCAGATAGTGGAAAACATCTCGTCCTAGTTCTAGAGCGACTCCATGCCGGCAACAGACCGTGCTTCGACCGCAAAGGGTTAGTGATGCTCCTCCATCAAAATACTGTCGAAGTAGTTGTCAAATGATTATATTGAACTCCAAAACTCATCAATCACCATCATCCAATTCATTACCCACGCACAGGTCTCAGACCTAGGTGAGCTTCATTTTCCACAAAGAAATAAAAGCATTACCATTGCTTATTGTAGCCTAGATTTGATTATAAAACCAACTTCAACCATGTATAACAGGTTTTTGCACACCAAATAAAATGTACATGTTGAAAAATAAAATTTACTATAGATAAATTTCCTTTTTTCCAATTTCCTTTAATTGATTTTCTAATTCAAAGTTTTTATTGAATTATTCAGTTGAAAGTGGATGGAACAGTTTCAGGCTGAAAGTCTGTTGTTGCCTTCCAATGTGTATGTAGGTGAATGTATATAAAAACTCAATTAAATCATTCCACATACTACACTTTAGGCTCCTTTCAACATCATTTTTTTTGAACAGTGGCTGATGTAGAAAGAATGATTATAACAATGAAGAAAACAGCATTAAAAATATTTATTGTGCCACTGAACAATCGGACAAATTGGTAGCCGTTGAATTATTTATTATTGCGACAAAGTTACAAAGGATGTGAAGGCGCAACAAACTCAAGTACAAAACTGCTCTCTTCACAAATTTTGAATATGCTATATTGTCCAAAACATTGAGGTTATTTTAACGCTGAAAATTTAGATTTACTGTTATGAAAATACTCTATTCGAAAAATAATTTTCACTTGAAAGCAATCAATTTGATAGATCACTCAATTGTTATTATTATTATTATTATTAAAAACCTGATTAAATTAAATTTAAAACTTAGCAAATCACCCCAATACAAGCTAAAATTAGCTTCTGGGGTTGCCACCACTAGAATTATTATCATAATTACTATTTATATATTGAATTTTGTTAAATTGTTGTATATTATTTATTAATTGCATGTACTGTTATTTACATTCAATAAAGCTTAAAAAAAAAAATTATTATTATTATTATTATTTAAGAATGATAAAATCTTTATTTCGTAAAAATTTGAGGTATAAATAAATTGAATTTA
Organism: Conomelus anceps; assembly: GCA_948455865.1. Taxonomy (NCBI): domain Eukaryota; kingdom Metazoa; phylum Arthropoda; class Insecta; order Hemiptera; family Delphacidae; genus Conomelus; species Conomelus anceps. Next base: position 54,829,809 of record OX418221.1, read on the forward strand.
TTATTATTATTATTATTATGATGATGATGATGATGATGATGATGAAGGAGGATGAAGAAGAAGATAGAAAAAGAAAAAGATGGAAATGAAGAGCGACAGAGAAAGAGAACCAAACCATCGAGCGCCTGATCCAATAGGTGAGCGAAGTTTAAAACCGTTAGCTAGTAAGCTAGTAAGGCCATGTACCTTAAGCCATTAGAAATGAAATGGACAGGTAAGCATGCGAGTGGCTGCAACACTATCATCAATAAGCGCAACTGTTACAAACTTGCAAAACGCTACTTGGCACTTATGAAATGAAAAGTATCAGCTCAAAGCAAAGCTCGTTGGTGGATTTTTTAAATAAATTAACTGCTTTAGATGTTTCTTATCTCTTATCAGGCTTATCCAGCATTTTGTACCTTGAGAGTGATAGAACTTGAAAAACGTAAAGTTGTGCGGAACTTCGGTGCAGTGGCGGTTCTAGTCCGGGGCAGGGGGGGGCAACTGCCCCCGAGTTTTTAAGAAGACAGAAGTTATTCTTCAATGGAGAGAATCAAAACTCATCTTAACTCTACCATGAAGGATGAAGACAAACAGACTTTCAAATTTTGACATAATTTCAATTGAAAGGAAAGTGAAAAACTATTGAAGAATCCTCAAGCAATCCTGGATCAATTTAAAAATGTTGGCCAGAGGAGATTAAACTTATAAAGAACACTAAATAAATTCCCTGAATGATCTCATTTTATTCAGTACTAAGGGTCTAAAACCTGTATTGTGAAGTTGTTTAAAAGATTTTTGAATACATAACTATGCTTTGTGCTTATAAAACTGTGTGTTGGCTTACAATTGTTAACCTACACCGAAACCAACAATTACAATCTATAAATTAATATAGAAAGGTATAATTCTCACTGCTGAATGTTCACCCCACGACCCTCCATATGAGTAAGTAAACTGTTTGAAGTTTGTTGTGTAAGATAAAATAAATAATGTATAGTAAGATGAAAAAACCAACTTGTTTTTCACGTTTCTATTAGTAAAACCTGCAGCCAGAAATGGGTTAAAATTAAGTTTTGGGAGGTTTTTTTTTTAATTTTCCTGGGGAGGGGTCCCGGCCCCCCCGCCCCGCCCACCTGATGGTATTCCATACCCCCCAGAATTCCCCCCCCCCAGAAATTAACCCCTAGAACCGCCACTGCTTCGGTACCACAAGCTTGGAACTCACCACTAAACCATTAAACATTAAATACATCAATATCAGCGTCGCAACTTCAGTTTACTGTCGCTTCAGCGGTCGTGGGTTCGAATCCCGCTCCATCATCTGGCATCTATATGTCATCATTCACCTCATTACCCATGCACAATTCTCAAACTCAGTTAACACAATTTATACATGAAACAATCATTGTAAATTCCTAATTTAATCTTAACTCTACTGTAGTATTAACAACATAAGCATATACGTACTATACCTATACTTAACTACCTATTAACCAAATACAATTTTTCTGGGAAATAAGCCCAAATGTCACGAAACCTGTTAGGGCGAAATAAAAACAACCTGCTCCTACTGAAAAAGGCAAAAAAAACAACTAAATAAAAAATGTAAAACTATAAAACAGAAGGAAAACCTCTAATTAAACATTTTCAAATAAAACATGGAAAACTCAAGAGAATGCTACGCTTACCAGCCTTTGGAAAACATTTTTGACGGATTCAATAAATCCGCAATTAAAAAAATCTTGTATAAGTATGATCACCATTCCTTTCCTTTCGTTTCTACTCTTGATTCTACTACTATTAATATTATTATATCCCTGGATTTCTTGTTCCATGACGAACTGCGTTGTTAATATTAACTTTTCAAGTGAATTAAACGACTTGCAGTCAAATTTTATTAAAAATAAGTAGTATTTCACTTACTTTTGAAGGCCAAACGTTTTTTTTTTTTTATTAATAATTTTTTTTTTAAATTTCAAATTTTCAGTCAAATTTTATTAAAATTAGCCTTCAAAAGTAAGTGAAATACTACTTATTTTTAATAAAATTTGACTGAAAGTCGTTTAATTCACTTGAAAAGTTAATATTATTATATCATTTATTCTTACTTTTGATATCAATCAACTAATCATCTATTAATCTTTATGATAAAAAATTGATAATTTGAAACTTAATTCTTCAAATTCTACAATTTTGTACTCCAGAACTTTCCTCATCTGTCAATGATTTATTACGGAATATACGGATATATATTACGGTATATATTACGGATATATTATGGAATTTTTTGTCTTCTTGGATAAATAATTATATTCTGCAAACACACTGTGAGAGAAGTGAACTTTGAAGCTGTTAAGTTATAAAGCTTCGAAACAATCCACCCGATGCGTGTATCAGAAGTGCTTTACCCTGTGCGTGAACCTGTCAATTCAAGGTCACTCGTCATCTTGCTTCTTTCTTCCTTTCTTTCTCACTCCCTCCCTCTTCCCCGCTCATTCACCTTGGTCCAAATTTTCAACTAGTTTTTCTTCTTTTTCGCCGCTTTTTACGCTTCACGTGTTCTCCACTTCCACTGCCTACTGGTCATTTTATCAAATATTACTCTACTCTTCCTTCTCTTTCTCTTACTCTTTTTCCCCTTTTAATTCACTTTCTTCATCCTCCCACCTTCCATTAACACCAGATTCACATTTTTTCCTTCATTCCCTGGGTTGGAATCCATCCTTCTATCCTATATTCCACACTCAGTGGCTGTATGCAACCATTCTTGCTCAGATGATAAGTCAGTGCAATATTTGAAATTAGTCTTCCTCGTGTCTTGTAAGGTCAAGAGACCTGGGAGCCCATAATTGTAACTTTTTGTTGTAAATTTAATGACTGGCAGTCAGTTATAAATTGTGAATATATAATAAATGTACTCACATTTGGCCGAACGTTTTCGAGTTATTGAATCTCATCTTGAAGGCCTTGAAGATGAGATTCAATAACTCGAAAACGTTCAACCAAATGTGAGTACATTAATAATATATTCGCAATTTAAAACTGACTGTCAGTCGTTAAATATACAACAAAAAGTTAATATTAACAACGTAGATCTTTATGGAACAAGATATCCAAGAATCCCATAATTGTTTTACAGGGTTGGGATCAACTGAGAAAATATTTCAGGAGGATTCATCTGTATAAAAGTTGTCTGAAAGACACAAATAAAGCTTTTTTTTGTGTTGTTTGAAAATTTCAGGGGGATACATCCTCTGTCACGTTGAGCAGAACACAGTAGCACAGCAAAAATTGTTAATAAAATAGTGCATTCTTACATTGCAGAAACAATTGAACCTATCCTATATTAATCGTAACGCTTGTCTTTTTTATAAAAAAACGTACTGCCACAAAAAAGCTACAAGGTTTAATACATTAAAAATGATTTCGATAAAAAATTCAATATGATTCGTATACAATAAATTGATTTAAGAACAATCAACTTCTTACATTCATATCATTTAAGCTCTTACCTTCATATTATTTAAGATTTACATCATAATTTTAGGCTGAAGTCATACATTTTCTTCATATATCTACAAGTTGGATTCTTACTTTTATAACATTTTCTCCTTCAAATGTATTTATTCAGTGGCGTTACAGATAGGGAGAAAGTTGAGAATTTTCGTTAAGTTTGTTAATATACATTTTTTCAAGAACTCACTGCTGTCTCACAGGTTTGCCGGTTAGCAGGGTCTCTTAATTCATATATTTATTTTCTTTTTATTGCTATAGTATTGTCATTTCATGACTACAGAGTTCTGTCCGTGATTATTTTGTTGTAATAATTATAGGACTGTAACTAGATTTAATTTATCCTTTGTGATTGCACTGTGTTGTTTATGAAAGAAAAATCAATAAATTATCAAATTATCAATTATAAAAATACAGTCATTCAGAGTTTTAAAAGGCCCCAACCAACTGTACCGCAGCGGCCTTATATACTAATTTCTATCAATATGGATTAAAATTTTATTTTTCGTGGAGAGAAGAATAAATATGAAAAAAGAATTTAGGATTAAAATTTTGTGAGAAGATTACTACAAATTCATGTTTTATTTTTTTTTAGGATGAAGCCCACATAGCTCTGAGACCTGTGCGTGGGGAATGAATTGGATGATTGTGATTGAAGAGTTGGACCTACAGTTTTAGGTGGGTTCGAACCAGTGGCGTACCGAGGTTTTAAGTGCCCTGGAGCGGAAGTGTCTAACGATGCCCCCCCCCCCCCTCCCCCCCAAAAAAATCAATCTTACACTCAACCACTTGGGCTGATATTAATATAGTTGTTAGAGATGCGAATCTCCAAGGAATGATTTTTCGCCAGGCCAGATTCTGCTTTTATCAATTTCCAAACAGCTTGTTTTGGATTTTTTCACTTTTCTATAAATTTATTTTCAGTTATTTTTACGCATTTTGCAAGTCATCCTTATGAAAAATTTTTTATATTTTGGAAATAGGATTCAAAAGTGAAGTATTTTAGTCCTGTTCTTAATATAAAAACCATTGAACTTTTTGTGGATTTATTTTTTCAGAATAAATTTAAAGTCTTCATTCAATTACTTGAATTTGTTATACCTTTTGCCACCCAATTTAAATTGTTTTGGCTTTGCTACTTTCGACTATTTGCTACTTTTGACTCGACCGTATTGCATTCTGTCTGGTTGTAACGCATTTACGGCTGAACGCATGAACCGATTTATTTTAAATTTGACATGAATTTTCCTTTTAGTCATGCGCAGCGATGTTTACATACGGTTTTTTAAAATTGTGTTGCATTTCACCCTTTTGGCCTTCATTATAGTAATACATTTTTTTGTAAGTAAAAGGTAATTTTCTCTCAAGAACGGTGCGCCCCTCAGAGCCTTGCGCCCTGGAGCGACTGTTCCACTCGCTCCATTATCGGTACGCCACTGGTTCGAACCACCTAATTATTAAAATATCATGAACTAGTGAGACTTCCTACACAAATTTATTATGTTCAATCTGAAAACTCCAGTCGAGTCCTTTATTCTTCATGTTTAGATAAATTATTTTATGACGCCTTCGTGGACTTGTGAATATATACACCACATTACGTAAGACCGACGCAAAGCATTTCTCGCAGTATAGAAAGCATTTTTGTTGGAAGCTGTGCACAATAATGGAGTGCTTTGAGAAGAGGTGTGTTATTTTCGGTAGGCCAGCGACTACTGCAGTGGTAAGCAAACAACATTTATGTTTACTTTTGAAAGGTGCTAATTGAATTGGCACAGGAAACTGGTGTTTTGCATCACTTTGTTGCACTGAACCAACCACCTGTGCATCATAAACACGTGTAAGACGTAATGTCAAGGAACTTGTTTCCGTGTGAAAAAACCGACATTTTACAAACTGTCAAAAAACAAGATGTTATAGCATGACCAGTTAAAGATGTAGGTCCACCATCTATAATCATCAGCATTCACTCATTACCCACGCACAAGTCTCAGACTCATGTGGGCATCATCAGCACAAAAAACACAGAGATGTTCTTTTTCAAGAACAGCATATAACAGTTTTACCTATGTGAGATCTTAAGATTTTGAAATCAGATAGAATTTTATAATGGGAAATGACGATAAACATTGGACAATGTCCAATATTATTACTCATTACCCGCGCACAAGTCTCACACTCATGTGGGCATCATCAGCACAAAAAAACACAGAGATGTTCTTTTTCAAGAGCAGCATATAACAGTTTTACCCTTGTGAGATCTTAAAATGAAATAGAATTTTATTAAAATAGGAAATGACGATAAACATTCGACAATATTATTATTTATTTATTTACATATTCATGACAAAAATACAATAAAGCAAAGATACAATAGGCTTTCGCCCACAACTGCTTTCTTCGCAGATTTACAACACTGAAGAAATCCTTATTTAAATAATTAAATAATATAAATCCTATTAAATAATTTACTTCTTTAAAGTTTTGTGGACCAAAACATTATTTTGAGTCCTGGAGAGTCAATCATAGTCAGAATCGGCTGAAGGGACTAGACATAATTACATATTTATATACATCATATATGTAAACATATTTACATAACAATTATATGAATAGAAACTAATATTTAAACAAATTAAATAAGTTAGTTTGAAGTGACTGACAATTGAATAAACTGACAAATATACATAAACAGAATTTATTAATTTCGAATTCCTTTAATTATTGCTATTACTTTATACTGAAGACTTCCGCAATGGCGGATATTGACAACAGCATTGAACAGCTGATGGGAATCGATGAATGCTATTTGCATTCGGTGACTGAATAATCGGTATATTTGGAATGTATAGTGACTGGATAATCGGTGACTGATATTTTTGTACAGTAGCATTCATCGATTCCCATCAGCTGTTCAATGCTGTTGTCAATATCCGCCATTGCGGAAGTCTTCAGTATAAAGTAATAGCAATTAAAGGAATTCGAAATTAATAAATTCTGTTTAAATTAAATAAATTAAAAAAATTAAATCGAGAACGTTCCCAGGGGGGATGTAAGTCATTACCCCTCTTTAAAGTAAGCACCCCTCGTTGATGCTCAACATTTTTTCATTTACATTCCATATTTGTTCTTACTTTAAAAAATTGACTCATGATTCCCTCCCCTAAAAAATAGTCTGGATCCGTCACTGCTACAAACTGAGATATTGGAAGAATAATCAGCTTATTACCTTCCCACAAGCTGTTCCGTGAATGAACATATAGATCAATAATATAGGATAATATTCTAAACATCTTAGTGTCAGTCAATCCAGAGAAGTTTCACAACTGCAAGGCAAAGAAGAAAAATGACATCAATATCAATGTGGAAAATGAAATTAATAGTTAATGAAAATTTTTTAAATGCATAAAGAGAATAGCAGTTGAAATAATATTTGGGAAGAGTGATAGCCGTGAGCCGTAGCAGGTATCTGTTTAATCAAATAGAGATAAGCTGCGTTCTTCTAGGCACTCTTTGTAATGGTGACCGATTAGATTGGCTAGCAAAAAAGACACTGTTCTCTGCTGTAAAATCAATTCCCGGTGATTCGGAACCCACCTAAAACTGTAGGTCCAGCTCATCAATCACCATCATCCAACTGCACAGGTCTCTGACCTATGTGGGTTTCATCCTAAAAAAATATTATCTACTTTTGAGAGAATATAATTTACTTTTTAGCATTTGAGATAATTTGTATTTAGAAAGCTAATAATGTATCTTATAATTTTCATGTTGATTTTCATTTTTCAATTCCAGAGATTAAAAAAAAGAAAAAAGATTCATTGGTCAAATTTTTTTGAACAGACTTGTTTCTGAATAATGATGTTCTCGAAATAAATACTACGAATAAAAGTTTTTTTTTGTAGATTACGTCTTGGAGACTCCAGTTAAGGAGTATAAGACAAGTCAGATCAACAATATTATACACTAGATACCATAATTACTTCAATTAGTTGAGGTGAGGCTTAATTTTGATGTGAAAGAAACTCTTGTACATTATAAAAAGCTTTATCAACTAAATATTTCTTCAATTGTTTTTTAAATATTTCTATATTTTCAAGACTCTTCAAAAACTGCGGTAGCTTGTTGTAGAATTTCCTACCAATATAACTAGGTTTTTGTTTGAATAAGCTACTATTGTGACTCACCAAGTGATAATCTCCTCGGCTTCTTGTATTATAATCATGTACATCAAGATTTTGGTTAATATCATTCGTTTTTACATATAAAGTAGCTTCATACACATATAAGCAGGGTACAGTTAGGAGACCAAGTCTCTTGAACAACGGCCTACATGAATCTAATCTATTTACTCTTTCTATACACCTAACCGCTTTCTTTTGGATCTTAAACACCCTATCAAGATTTTGTTTTGATGAATTACCCCATACTAAGATAGCATAAGTTACGTTCTACCTATAGACAGCGCATATTAATAGAAATGAAGTAACAGTAGTATTTCAATAATCTTTGCGTGCAACAAGCATCTTAGAAATTTATCACGAGTGTTATAGCAGAGGCAGTGGATGTAGAAATGCAACTACCATTCCAGTATGTAGAAGGTTTCTCAAAATAATCACTGGCCATTGCACCTGGACTATTCGATTTGACACAGGTACATACGCTCTCACGAAACCAGTACCAGTTTATAATAAGATGGTATAGTATCAAGTGCATTAAATGATATACTGATAAAATACCCGGCAGAGATGTACCAGCAATGCTTGCCAAGGCGACGGGGTATCCTAGACAGTCTGTGGGCCACAACCACTTTTATGAAGGCTCAAAATAAATAAACAACGCCTTCCGAATGGTAGGTAGGCAGTTTCATGGGCAATAGACGCCAGAGCTTAAGCAAATAGCTGAAAGCATGGCTCTTGTGTCATCTGTATTCTCTTGTTTTAGTTATTTTTTTAGTTTTTCTAGCTGTTTCAACGCGATCAAGATGATTGCCCATCTTAGGTATTACACCATCACTGCCCCTGCTTTCCATTATCCTCCTCACTCTCAAATTAAACCTTTTCCTTTTTCTTTGTTACTATCCTTTCCTACGTCTCTTTCTCTTACTCTCCTCCTTTCACCTTGCCAGCTGTTTTCCACTATCTTCCTCACTCTCAAATATAAAACCTACTTCTATATTTTTGTTAGACCTCCTCCTCCTCCTCCTCCTCCTCCGTCTCCTCCTCCTCCTCCTCCTCCTCATCATCATCATCATCATCATCATCATCATCATCATCATCATCATCATTAATATCCTTTTCTTCTCTTTCTTCTTTTCCCCTTCTGTCACCTTCTTCCGCACCTGTTTTCCACCATCTTCCTCACTCTCAAATAAAACCTACTTCTCCCTTTTTGTTACTATCCTTTTCCTCCTTCTCTTTTTTCTCTCCCCCTTCTCACACCTTCTCCCGCACCCGCACTATCCTGATTATCACTCTTTTTTTCCAATATTTCTCACTCACTCTTTCTCTATCTTTATTTTTCCACCACCACCTATTCAAACTGATTCCCAGCTAGTCCACTGGCATTTTACCCAATCCTAATCATGGAGCAAATCCAAATGTCTCTAGGAGCAGGATAAATTTAGGATCTATTAATGATAGGCTCATAAAGTTGAGATAGTTAGCGAGTTAGCAGGAGAGGGCTGTCCGCACTGCTATTAAAGCAAACAGACCTCCATCTCCACCTCCTTCACCAACAACAAGTTAAAAGCCAACCGAGCAAAACCATTATTATGAACATTCTTAGTGCGACGAGTTTGTCTTGTACGTGATTTCGTACTTAATACGGGTTGATGGGTTGTTGACCGCTGCTAATAAACAATAAATGGAATTAATTTGAATTTATTTTTTGAAAGAGATAATAAAATTTTATTGATAACATCGTTCATTATATCTTGGAGTGGTAGTCTAACGTACATGATTAGGATAAAAAGGAATTTGATGCTTTGTTGAATCAACGACCTTGTGTTTGTCCTTGGAAGTCAAGGGTGTTACACGGGGGATACAGGCCGGAAGTACCACTAGTAGGTACGACTACTACTATCGTACGTACCACCAAACAATAAACAATCTAATATTAAAACTGACACTGTATTTCACTTTTAAATAATGTTTTACTCACATATATTTGAGATGCTTGAGGAATGCATTTCACTTCTGAAAAGAAGCTTCGTCAGCCTGTTGCACAAGTGAAATGCATTGCTCAAGCATCTCAAATATATGTGAGTAAAACATTATTTAAAAGTGAAATACAGTGTCAGTTTTAATATTAGATTGTTCATTAAGTATTTCGTCATGGAAAACATCACAGAAACAATAAACCTTTGCAGACGGCCATTTATACAGCAATTGCAAAGCCATTCTACAGATTGACACGGTTGATCTGGACCTGCATCCATCCACATGACCAATTTCTCCACATTCTGTTATAATACATTGATGCAATTAATTGACCGAACGTAGTGAGGTCTTAGTTTTAACTAGACCGCTCGGCATTTTGTCTGTCTGTCTGTATTGTTACGGGTTTTATGTCTAAAATAACGCTGGCAACACTTAAATTTATCACTCGCACTTTATTTACACAAGTAATCACAACACTCACTGATCAGTAATGTCTTACAGAAAAAGAATCAATTGAAAACAGATAAATGATATTGTTCAACTAATAAAGAGATTACAATAAACTGTACAAAAATCAATCACTAAAAGTTGAAAGGCCGATCTAATATTAATTAATAACTGTACAATAAACTGTCCAATAATATTCAAAAAGAAACGTCGAAAAAGAACACTTAACTTACGCAGCACTAGTCCGTAATACAATAAAAACCATTCAGTAGCTCACTGGTATGAATTAAACAGGAAAAAAAGAATTATCACTATAGGCACAGAGAAAGAATTATCACTATATAGGCACGATATATAGAACTGTCACTTCCTGCTTATCACGACGAATCTCAATTAAGACTGAACTCATTTACAAAAGTCCACCTCTATTTATATACTTTTTCATAATTGAGATATCTCTAGATTTCTCTACCAACTTCTACCGATTTATAAAATAAACAATCAAGGAAACTCGAACTTTCCACAATATTCGATAAGACTCCATTAATTTCTTATCAAACAACTAGAACATTCTACAAATTACCAAGTAAACATCATAAAAGTGTCAAAAGCAGAGTAATTAATTGCTTAAAAGTAAACATTTACATAGCAGATAACACCGAGAACCACTGTTTCTTCATTCTTTCTATTCTCTCCAATTTCATATTCGCTACAGTATGTATGTATGTTACATGATTACGGCCAAACGCCCCAACCGATTGTCATGAAATTTTGTATAAAATTTTCCCAACTCATCTGCCAAGCTATGTAAGTAATTATAAGGTTTTTTTCAAACAATTACCCTCATCTTTGTTAGGGGACGCATTTAATCCCCGATTAAAGGAGTGTCTGATTTGAGTTTTAAATTAAAATTAAGACGATTTGAGAGGAGATTTTATACTGCTATATTTTGCTACTGTTTGTATATCCTATAAGGTTCTCTTGACTACTTTGATAAGAATTAGTTAACGTTCGAGAATTAAATCTTCTAAAAAGATAATCTCCTCAGTTGGACAATTGCCTTCTTTGTATCGTAAGTTAAACAATAATTTGTTCACCACATTTTCAAATATCAAGTATAGTCTTCATTGAGGCTCAAATTTTGAATCGATGATAACCTGTTGCTCGGACCCTAATTGCAAGGAAAGTTGCTTTGTCGCGTAGGTGAGGAATAGGAAAAGGTTTATCTCTCAGAAATTAGTATGGACAATTTTTTGGCCAACCTACATAATTCGTCTCTTTTGACCATTTTTGTCTATGACAGGCCTAGCACATTATTATTATCTTTTAAGATAACGATACATGAGAATAGTAAAAACTGGTGATAAGAAACGAATGTTTGAATTTATTTCATGTATAAATTTAATATCAGGGTACCGAGCTCCGCTCTGGGGTTACTGATTTCTATTTCTGTTTTAATACGATCCATCACTGTTTCTACAAAAACCTGCATGGATCCCTGTCAATAGAAAACAGTTCCAGAAATTCAGTAAAATAACGACACATTTATACGGTGTCAGCTCACTGTCTACTGTAGTTTGCAGAAAGGAGCGCATATTGAAGCGTGGCTGTAACATACTATTGCTACTTATTCATGCAGAGAATAATAAAATAAAATTCATTGTAATTCCTTGTTAAATTGTAGAGAAAAACGACCGGGAGTGTCTTTTCACATGATGGACCAAAGTAATTAGAAAGGTTTAGTTTTGTAATCAAATCACCAAAGAAATGGAAAAATCATTTGCTGAGCTTTGATTCTCCAGTCATGTGTTTCCTACATAACTGCAAGGCTCCGATTGCATGGTACGCGCGTAAGTTTCGCGTTCCAGGTAGAGTAAATAACGCCGATAAGGTGCCTACCATATGATTGAAATTAATTTTTTCATCAGCTGTTCTTGTAAGGATAGATTTCTCCTTTTTGTGTCCTTCAACGATTTTTTATAGGAATGAGACCTAGCGCAATCGTATTTTTGCACCAAGAAGCCCCTATATTTCATGAAAATCGTTAAAGTCGTTTTTGAGATAGTGACTGGAAATAGGTACATATGTGCATAAAATTCCTTGCTCGTTTAATAGAATAAGATTAATGAGCTTTCTCTCAGAAAAAAAAATAGTCATAAAATTATTCATATCATAATTATATTAAAGAATGCATTAAGTTTATATTCATTGACTGTTACTTAACTTACATGACCACTGACGCATTACTGCCCTGATTAACTATTTTTCTCATCCAAGCAGTAAATCAGACAGATTCTCATTATTCTTTTAAAAGATGCTGGCATTAACTTAATGCATTCTGATGATTTATTTGGAGCCTGTAAAAAATGAGCTGAGCTATTTCACACAAAGAATGACCATAAGTCACAGAGAAAGTGAATTTTACTCAGGGAGTGTTACAAATGACTTGAGATGACTTAGTCAACCACTAATGATAATTATGTTTTGGCGCCAGACTGAATATCATTGATTTGAAGGGCAGCTCGTGTGTTAAGGGCCTTCGACTATACAAAATAATCTTGATTGACGGTTTTACAGTTTTATAATTCTGTCGCAAATATCAATAATTCATGAAACTTGTTAATTGAAACTTGCATTCTGAAAAGCTGTGAGCTATTGCACGTACACAGGTGCAAAAAAAATATTTTTCAAGGAGAGGAAGAATCATTCTTACGATAATTATTGTGCAATTGTTACAATTGTTTTTTTTTTTGAGGATGAAGCCCACATAGGTCTGAGACCTGTGCGTGGGTAATAAGTTGGGTGATGGTGATTGATGAGCTGGACCTACAGTTTTAGGTGGGTTCCGAACCACCAGGAAGTGATTTTACAGCATAGAACAATGTATTTTTTGCTGGACAATCTAATCGCTCACCCTTACAAGGAGAACGTAGCTTGACACTTATCTGATTGAAGCAGTTTGAATCAATTGTACAATTATTTCACATATTACACATATTGTTAACACATATTTATAGCCTTGTTATAAATCCATCAAATTATTATGAAGGATATCAAACATTCCATTTAAAATGAGACAAAAATCAATATTTTTTCCAATCTCCAGTGACATATAAAACCTTGTTTGTTTTCAATAATTCCAATAAAAAATTATTTAGCACTCGGGAGTACATTATTAACTTCATGAAGATTATTGCAAAATTGAATTCAAAGCATCTGTGAATTCAAGAATGAAGACAGTGAATGTAAAAAGATAAATAAATAAGTGAATTTGAAATAACAAGCATGCTGCTTTGATTATGTTTTATTGTTTGCGTTTAATGCTTTGTGAACAATAGTTGTACAACACAAACCAATTTTATAAAAAGTATCTCCATGTAGGCTAATTTTATTCAATTTTCATCTAACCTCATCGCTCATAGCTGAAAAAGAAAATAACAGTTTTAGTTTTAATGAAGACATCACATGTGCAAGAATCATTCACAATCCACGGTGGTACAATCAATCGGTTAGAGCGCTTACCTCTATTATGACTCTATGACTAACTGCTATTCCTGCGGTGCTGAGTTCGATACACGTTCAGCTACGGATATTTTTCAGATCATTCGCCTCATTACCCATTCACAAATCTCGAACGAGTCATCTGAAAAAATTGTAATATTTATTTGGAAACACAATGCAATACTAAAGTAATGTACAGTATACATATAAATTATTGATATGCTTCAATTCATAGTAATAAGTGATAATAATATTCATATAAAATAATAGGAGTTGGAATAATGATTTCAGTTAAAAAATTATGACTTACTTGAATTAAAAATGTAAATGTGTTAGAGGTTACATTAAAGTGGTAAGAAATGAAGATTTTTTTAGGAAGAAATTTTTTGGAGCTGTTTTTTGTTGTATCTATGAGTCTTAATTTTTATTGTTGGTTACTTAATTTCAATCAAATGTGAGTTCATTTTTGTACAATTTGTAGGTAGGAATGTAATTAATTAGTAAAGCAAGCTCATTAATTGGATTTTTTAATCTGTTGGGCTTGTTTTGCAGGAAAATTTATTTTATAGTATGGAGACTACATTAGTTTAATAGTTTAAATAGTGTAGTTGAAATGTACTCTGCAAGCTGTTGTACTGTTTTATGTGCTTTTTTCCTGTGATAGATTTCTATATTATTATCATTTTCAGCTAGAATGAATCATTTTGTAATTTTTAAAAAATAGCTGAAAAAATAATAATCGAACCTCCTTGAGTACCTGTGCTTGAACTTTTAATATTCAAATCATAATAGATATTCACCAATCATGCAATTATTCTAGTAGGCAATACGGAAATATAAATTTCAATGCGGTAAGATCATCGATTCTGTATTACAAATGAACGTGTTATTCACTTTATTTCCATTGACGATAATTCTTCTGAAGTGCAATGAGTCAATCGAATGGAAGCTGTTATTTTTATGATCTTGAACTAGACAAGATTCATCATAGAAATCGGTGATTCCTCTTCAGATTAGCCTTCAATGTTCAATTCCTTGCAGCAGACTGTTCGATTTGATGTGCAAAAGTAATAATAATCGATAAATTATTACTTCGAACGTCAGATTCAAGAGATCTACTTGAGAGTAGTTTGAGCTTGGCCTCTTGTTTCCCGGTCATTTGAATGATTTTGCAGTCCTTGTATTGTCTGTCCTCTGTTCACGATTTAAACATCAAGTAAGAGAGGATTACCGGTAATGGTTCAAATTGATGGTGATTATTACTACGTGAAATAATACAATTAAAATTAATAACGAAATACAGAATTTGTAGAAAGAAAAAATTTAGTCTCTACTCCATTGAAGTTGCACTATTGTAATTGCATCACTTTTATAATAAACCAAGAATAAAATACTGACTCATCTTTTGACGAACCATTTCAATTCGTATTCCTTGAAGACTTTGATCCATTCAAATTAGCATTTAAATTCATTTTCATTGAAATTAAAATTTAACTAACCTGACTATTAAAATAGTGAATTATATATTAATTATATTAATAGTGAAGTATTAAATGTGAAAAATAGTGAGAGCAGGAATTATCATTGTAAGACTCAAGCATTAGTAGATAAAATTTCAGTTTATGAGAATATAGTATTAAATAATATTGGTCAGTGCTATTGAAATTAAAATATTTTTTATTCTCCATAAAAAAAAGCAAAATATAACACAATATATATGTAGGTGGTTCTTCACATGTTAATAAGCATTATAGAAATAGGCAAAACCCTGTCTTTTACAATAGTATATGCCTTAAAAATTCTACTCCTGCATCAACTTCAAACTTCATTAAGGCGTCATTAAGGTAGGAAACTGATTGTATGCAGGATCCAGATGACAAGACAAGTCAGATCAACAATTATACTCTTATAAACTAGTTACCATAATTACTATATCAATTAGTTGGGGTGAGACTTAATTTTGAAGTGAAAGGAACTCTTGTACACTACAAAAAGTTCTATCAACTAATTGTTTTTAAAATTAAAATATTTTTATTTTTTGAAGACTCTTTAAAAACTGCGGTAGCTTATTGTGGAGTTTCCTACCAATATAACTAGTTTTTGTTTTAATAAGCTACTATTGTGACTCACCAAGTGCTAATCTCCTCGGCTTCTTGTATTATAATCGTGTACGTCAAGAATTAAGAAAGAAAAAGTGAAACTTCTTTATTCTTTTATATGTGATCTCATCAAAATATTTTCTATTTATTTATTATTAGTTTTAAATTTATCCTACACAAAAATTCATTCAACTACACAAGAAGAATATGTAACTATGCAATAAATATTATTAAATTAAGCTTCAAGCTAAATTCAACTCCTGGTTTTCTTGTTCTATGACGAACTGCGTTGTTAATATTGACTTTTTTGGTGAATTTAACAAGTAAATTGACTGCATGTCGTTAAATTCACCAAAAAGCTAAATTCAACAGAAGAAAAAATAATCACATTTCACATTGTTCACTGCGGTTCATTCTAGAGCGACACGTTCCCACATTTATGCTCTGCAAATACCGCAGTACAGATCAGCGATGTTCAATAATTATTCATCATTTGTGCAGTTGATCCACACCTTAGCGCAGTTGGTTGGGGCGTGGCAACTTCAGCTTGCTGTCGTTTAAGTGGTCGTGGGTTCGAATCTCGCTCCACCGTCAGGCATTTATGTGTTATCATTCACCTCATTACCCACGCACAAGTCTCGGACTCATGTGGGCATCATCAGCAATAAAAAAATAAAAAGGTTTACGGCTGCGGAATGAATTGCCAAGAAATATAATATTTGCCGCTTCCTTCAAAGATTTAAATCCCCATTGTATGTGCACCTGCTGGATGATGACACTTGAATTAACCTGGTTTTTGAATTTATGTTTGTGTTATGACATGTACATGTAAAATCTGTCGCCTGCATCATTGGGGTTAGTTTTATTCATAAGCGTTTTGCATCAATCCAATTATTTCATTTCATTATTTTGATTTTTCCAATTATTCATTCTGATTAATTGTTTTTTTTTCATTTTACGCTTTACTTACTGCTTTATATATAGTTGTACTCAACTAAATAGTATAGTGTTCAACTAAAAACCAAAAACATTCATTTCTTCTTTTAATGATTATATCTTTTTCTGCTCTTAATTATAATCCTCATTCTTATACTCCTTGTCACAATGATTGTAGTATGCTTTTGTTTTATTTTGTTGCAATAGGCTTAAGCCTGGCAACAGTTATCAATAAAAACAATCAATCAATCAATCTCTCATTCTTTTTTTCTCTCTCTCTCTCTCTGATATTATCGTTATCAAATTGTATCTCATACTCATATCGTTGAATAATTCATTTGTTTAGCTTTGTAAAATCCAACTTTGCCCTCAAATTCGCCCTCCAAGGAAAATAAAGGCAGCTATTCAAATAAATTTCACTCTCTCTAGTAGAGGAGAATATGGGGCTTCTAATCCAGTTTGGGAAAGTATAATTGTGTTAAATTGAAATGTTAGGTTTGGTTTGAATTTGAGGGATAGTTTGTTTAGGTTTTTTTGGGATTTGAGTTTATGGTTAGGTTTGAGGTTTTTGATTAAGGTTTTTTTATCTTTTTTGGATTTCTACTCCAAATTGAAATGTCTTTTTTTTTGGTTTCTACTCCAGTTTGTAAGTTGAGGTATAGGAAAGATTACGTTCTATTCCAGACTTGAAAGGAATTTGTTTTTTTTAATTGTAGGGATAGGATAGATTGCGTTGTGTTTTTTTTTTAATATAAATGGTAGAGGTTTTATTGAATTCATATTTTAAAAAAGAGGCCGAGAATAGTGATAAAAGTGTGTGAGAGAACAAATTCTTTCAAGGCTGGTGTAGAACTCCAGATATTAAAAAAAATATTTAACATAACGCAATCTTTCCTATACATCAACTTATAAACTGTAGTAGATACCCCCAAAAAAAAAACACATTTCAATTTGGAGAAGAAATCCAAAAAAAAAGAAAAAACCTCAAACCTAACCATAAACTCAAATCCAAAAACAAACCTATCCCTCAAATTCAAACCAAACCTAACATTTCAATTTAACACAATTATACTTTCCCAAACTGGAGTAGAAGCCCCATATTCTCCTCTACTCTCTCTTTGTCTCTTATTCTTCTTCTCTTTTCTCTCTCCTCTCACTAGCAGGACAGGCTTATGTGACCTACTGATTCCAAATAAAATAAATAAATAATTTATTTTCCAATCAAAATTCAAAACAAACAAATAAAAACAGTATCAAAATACAATTGAGTTTGGAAAAATAAATTGATATGCCACCCCTGAGAAATATTAATTTATTTCTATATTAGTTCTAGACATAAGAGCAGAGTCGTAACTCCGGCTTCAACACCGTAACGGATAACAGTACGTAACGGCTACGTGGTGATGCTTTCATCGAATGATCTCTTGAGGTCACTAGGAGAAGCGTCTAGGTAATTTAAAACTTGACGACGACAGAGTAAGCCTCCATAATGTTTTTAAATGCACAGAGAATAGGAGAGTGAGTCAACTATTAAAGTGGAATGTACTGTAAAGAGATAAAGAGTAAGGGAATAACTGAGCGAAGAGAGAGGAGATATATGTGAGTGACGAGAGAGAGAGAAATATTGAGAGAGAGAGAGAGAGAGAATAAGAGTGAATGAGAGAAAGAGAGGGAAATGAGAGAGAGAGAGAGAGAGAATGGGGGAGAGAGAGAATGAGAGAGTGATATAATAAGAGAGAGAGAGAGAGAGAGAGAAAATGAGAGAATGACAGAGAGAGAGACAGAGAGAGAGAGATGATGAGAGAGAGAGAATGAGAGACAGAGAATGAGAGAGAGAATAATTGAGAGAATTAGGGAGAGATAGATAGATAACTTGTCTTTATTGAGGCGAACTTGTCTTTATAGAGAGAGAGAGAGTGAGAGAGAAAATGAGAGAGAGAATGAGAGAGAGAGAAAATGAGAGATATAATGAGAGAGAGAGAATGAGAGGGAGATAATGAGAGAGAGAGAGAGTGATACAGTGAGAGAGATGATGAGAGAGAGATAATGATAAAGAGAGAGAATGAGACAGAGAGAGGTAACGAGAGAGAGAATGAGAGAGAGAGAATGGGAGAGAGAGAATTAGAGAGGGAATGAGAGAGAGAGTGAGAATGAGTGACTGAGAATGAGAGAGAATGAGAAAGAGAGAGAGAATGAGAGATATAATGAGAGAAAGAATGAGAGAGAGATACAGTGAGAGAGATGATGAGAGAGAGATAATGATAAAGAGAGAGAATGAGAGACAAAGAATGAGACAGAGAGAGAGAGAGAATGAGACAGTGAGAGATAATGAGAGAGAGAATGAGAAAGATAGAGTGAGAAATAGAGAATGAGAGAGAGAGAGAATGAGAGAGAGAGAATAGGAGAGAGAGAATGGGAGAGAGAGAATGAGAGAGAGAGAATGACTATTTTACTTGTTGACGTGGCGAAGTTTGAACAGGAGTGAGTGGCAAGAAAGATAAAGCAAAACGCGAGAGAAAGATAGAAAGAAAGTGCTAGAGTAAAACTCTGACCCGTGGAAGTAACCCATAGTTGGCAGGGAAGGGGGAGACTCTCACACTCCATGGTGGTCCATTTTCAAAGAACCATTAAATATGATCAGTCTACAGCTTTGTTGCTTTACTATCATTATCTCGTTTACCCAGGGTAGGGGGGTGGGCTTAAGACACCAAAGCCCCCCACCAAAAAAAAAACCGAGGTCCTTAAAAATTGTTGATAATTTTCAAAAAAATTGACTGGGAAGTATGTATCCAGGCTCATTAGTGTTAGTACATTGCACGATTTTAAACTTGTTTGAGAAGAATAATGTTGCAGTGGGTTAACATGGGGTTAACATTGCTCTGGGGCTCAAGACATCCTCCTAGGTCCTGAAATTCTGATCAGAATGTTGGTAATTTCAAAACAATATAATTACACTATTAACACGTATATCATGAGTACCAGGGGTGAACATAGAATTTGTAGCCTGGTAGCATTGAATTCGATTAAGCGGCTGGGTTTAAATAATAAAAATTGTTTTTTTTTTTTACTCATATCGATCTTGACATTCATGTAATGAAATGCAGGATCTCCAGACTCTAGAGTCTAGAGCCTCCTGAACCTACAAGAAAGTTTAACAACCTTACCGGTACTTAAAAGTCAACTTAAAAATGCTCAAGTTAAAAGTTAAATTCAATTAACAATAATTGAATTTTCAGTTTGTAATTGAATAAGCTGGAATAATAAACAAGATATACATAATGATTTATCATCAATAGTGATTAGAATTTGTTCAGTTAAATTAAATCTTACCTCAAGTAGTTGATCTCGTAATTATGGTAATAACTAGTGTATAAGATTGTATAATTGTTGATCTGTCTTGTCTTATACTCCTTAACTCTGGAGTCTCCAAGACATAATCTACAAAACAAAGTTTTTGATCAATGACTAGTATGCACAAAAACTGAACCAGCTCTTTTTAATAGAAATAATATGTTTAGTAAATTGAAACAAAGTAATTAACAAGAAATACACACTGATTTATCATCAGTTAGAAGGTTTCCACATTTTTTGGCTAATTAAAAATAAGCACTTATATGTGATAATTACATAATTTTAAATTCAAGCACAAGAAAGTTGGGGTCTTTTGCACTATAACCACGCATTTAAAAAAGTGTCATTGAACAGTAGACTCCCAACCTAACCTAATCTAACCTAACCGAACCGGGTCTTAGGATAGGTTAGGAATCTACTATTCAATGACAATTTTTAAGATATGCGGGGTTATAGTGCAAAATACCCGAAAGTTGAGCCCCCTCTTTCACCGATAATAACTGTATTTCCAGTAATAAATTGAATAAGTTAAAATAATTATCTGAAGTTGCTTAATGATTTATAATCAATAAGAAGGCTTACCGTCATTAATATTCATCAAAATGAATACATAAAACCATCCAACCTTATCTTATTCGTATCTTAATTATTACCAGTGGATGTCAAAAAGCTTGCAATAAAGACAAGACTTTGCATGATATCCTGCCATCATATAAATTTGACCGCAGCTCTGACGAGGTGCAATCTTCTATGTTGAACGAACATTAAATTCCAGTGACCTAATCCGGGCTTCCATTTCATCTAACGAGATTCCAACAAACGCCGAGATAACGGTCAAGTTCACCACAGTAAATTGATTCCAGTGTGCTTGAACTGTGGACTTAACAGACAATTGCCCATGGCGCAGTTGATTCAATGTCATTACAGTACGTCTGCAAGTCGACACGACAACAACAGATGAGCAAACAGTCGTTGCATGTTCCTGCTAAATGCTGCTTAAACATTGTATAAACTTTGATACAACTATCATGTGAACGTGACGTTTAATTTCAGTTATTACCAG
Source organism: Conomelus anceps (assembly GCA_948455865.1). NCBI lineage: Eukaryota > Metazoa > Arthropoda > Insecta > Hemiptera > Delphacidae > Conomelus > Conomelus anceps. Next base: position 54,850,865 of record OX418221.1, read on the forward strand.
GTTCATGAACTGAACGGTCGTGAATTAAACACTGGTCTAGCTTTTTTTGTAGATTACCTCTTGGAGACTCCAGTTAAGGAGTATAAGACAAGTCAGATCAACAATTATACTCTTATACACTAGTTACCATAATTATTATATCAATTAGTTGGGGTGAGGCTTAATTTTGATGTGAAAGGAACTCTTGTACACTATAAAAAGTTTTATCAACTAAATATTTTTTCAATTGTTTTTTAAATATTTCTATATTTTCAAGACTCTTTAAAAACTGCTATCCTCGCAGGCTGTGATTGCAATTTCAATAGTTTAATCTATGAAAAACTGTTGATTTTGAATTTTTTTATTGCTGATGATGCCCACATTAATCCAAGACTTGTGCGTGAGTAATGAGGTGGGAGGAAAATAATGATATAAATTGGAGGACAAATATGTATTATATATATTTGTAAGGTTTTCATATTTATTTTTTATTTTTGTATCATATTATTTATATATTCCGGTGGTTCGGAACCCACCTTAAACTGTAGGTCCAACTCATCAATCACCATCATCCAACCATTACCCACGCACTGGTCTCAGACCTATGTGGGCTTCATCCTCAAAAAAAAAAATAAAAATATTATTAGTGGTTTTATTTTTTTAAATTTGGAAGGTTTTGTTTGTTCTATTCTACATTACATCTATTAGCATAAAAAATGAAGCTTAAAATTATCAATCTAAAGAGACTATTGTGCATATTTATTAACTGAATATATTTATTAAATTGTTTTTCTCAATGTATTGATCTGGTTAAATGTATAAAAAGGCCACATGCGCTCCATCCTCGTCCTCCCACTTGATTACTAGAGACAAAAATTCTTTTTTTAATTTTAATTTTGAATCCAGTAATTATCTATAGTATTAAGTAATTAAATTACTTTGGCTACAAAGTTATTGGTTTTTAATGAAAATTGTTCTCTCATTAAAGAATATTCACCCGGTGGTCATTAAAATCGACTGCATTTTAAGTGATTTCAGACAATGATTATTATCAAGAATCTTAATTTTATTTATTATCACCTACGGACTATACCATGAATGAATAAATGGAACAATTGAATGATCTAAGTAATTAGGAGAATAGTTAATTATAACATTTAAATTGCAATTAAAAAGTACTATATGGGCTAAAAACATGAAAGCCGAATACAAATATTCTCCAGAGAGAAATCTTTGGAGTCCGGATAGTTAGTAGAGGGGGGTTTCCCCGTGATGTCCCGTATTTTTCATGAATAGATCTGGCAACCCTGGTAAGACCTAAGGTGAGAACTTACATGGAAAATGAAATATGTTACTTTTATTTTTATTTAATTAATGGCAAAAATGCAATCAAACGAGGATGCAACAGGGTTTCGCCCACAACTGTTCCCTTCACAAATTTTCAACACTGAAGAATCCAAATGATAGGTTATGTTAATTTTCACAAGGAATTTCACTTTCAAGTACAATAAACAATCCGTTTCAGTTCAAGAATATTAACTTTAATTGTACGCTTTTAAAACGAAGCACTATATCGCAGTCCAAACTACTTTTGAATACAACCGGCTTTAATGAACACACTAGCCTAAATTGAGCAATATTCATCGACCAGCTTTAAAGATACCCCAAACTGGAAGGCTCTCTAATACTAATATCTTTAGTCTTTGATACGTGCAATACTTTAGATATAAATAAATTGTAAATGATATTCAATTAATTTATTGAGTTCAGACATGAATAATACTCGGAAGAAAACAATATGAAACGATAATTCACCTTGTTGAATTTTAAAACACCTATCATAAATATTGGCTTTTATACTACAGTATTAATTGAAGTTTATTATTTATGTTAATTAATAACTATATTTATATTATTTATAAATTTTGTTGACAACTATATTATATGCCAAAATTAATAGGCACTTGGAAGAAAACCAAATTGTAGGTTGAAAAAATAATAAGTAAATAAAATTTATTCATTGATCTTTACAACAAAAAACAAAATTGAAATAAATTCGAATAAAAGAAAATGCAACATACAATATTTTTACATAAACTATTCATAGCCAATAACAAAAACAAAATCAAATCTACTTGTTATAGATACTGTAGCCTATGGGAAAATGAGGGCATGTAGAAGCAGACTACACAGCTTACATTAGTATCCACAAATTAATAAAAGTAAGAATATTCTTGGAAAAATAATTATTATTCAAACATTTTTCAGAAATTTGAAAATTATTCCAGTGAAACTATTGAGTAATCAAATTTAATTATAGAATAAATTTGAAATTTATAATAATTTAGTTTTGAATGTATGAATTATGAGTATTACAATAGACTAGGCCCCTACTCTATAGCATCATTATTTATAACATTTCAGTTTATTTTATTGACATTACATGAATTGACTAATAATAGTATGTCAAGACTCATCAAATAAGTGATAGAGTAATCCTTGGTACGCCAAAGTTTGTCCTACAGGTCATGATTTTTTAACCTCCTTCAGTAATGAGTCAGCAAATCCGAATTATCCTCGAACTTTGATGACTAATAGCCAACAAAATCCTTCCCCTTTCAGCTGATTGACATAGAACTTCAAATAAAATTTTCGTACAATGCTTTCATCATTATCGGAATCATTTTATCATGATACAATAATTGAATCTTTCTTCTCACTGTTACCTCTCATTCGTACAATCATTAGAAAAGATATTGGGATTGGCCTAAGAAGGAGCGTGCCTAATAAGTTGTTTATATAATTTGCTGTCGTGAGAAATTTTCTTATTTTATAATATATATAATCCGCTAGATAACTTATATATATATATATATATAGAAGGCATGGCAACTATGCAGGTAAAACAAACATCAGATAAATGCTGTGTATTATAAGGTCTTCTAAAGTGTGATTCAAATAAGAGTTTAGCCATTTCAGGTCTTCTCAGTGGATGTGAAGCGAAAAAGATGAAGGTAACAAAGTTATTATAAACCATATTTACTTGTTCTTGAGCTACTTCTTCTGATGGTATTCTAAGCATTCCTCTTTTTGGAGAACCCTCTCCTCTAAAGGAAATCCAAAGGGTGGACACCTTTTTTAAAAAACTATTATCTGTATTTATTATCATTTGAAAAAGCTGAATTTTTTGTAATTTTAGCTCTTACTTTCAATTAAATGCCGAATTTGAGTAGTTCGAATTTTTTCATTAGATGAGAACAACAGTTGAATATGAAAAACCGCAGTTTATTCTTCTGAAGAAACTGGCCAAAAATTGCAACAATAGAATAGTTTAATAGTTGTTGGAGTATTTTAACCCACAATTTAAACAACCTAGTATTGCTGAAGTTATAATATACATTATCAAAACTTACAAACCAAGAATTTTATTGCGCTATATTAAAATATTATAGCAGGCTACTAATAATTATTTCGCATATAACGATTACAATAACTAATACTAATGTATAATCATTCAACTAATGAAGTTATAATAAATATTATCGAAAGTAACAAAACAAGAATTTTGTTGCACTATATTAAAAAATATTATAACAGGCTACTAATGATTATTTTGCATAACCAAAAAATACAAAAATACCTGAATGTTATTCTTTATTACAAAATAATCAACAAAAGTGGAAAATATAAAAATTTTAATTGGAAGTTACTTCAAAATGAATAATTGAGTATATACAAAAATGTTCATTGTAATCCCCTTTGCGTTTTGTACCAGCAACCATATCCAGCTTTGAATTCTTGTCGCCTTCTGAAGAATAATTACTCTCTTATCAAATAATAAAACACAAATAAATTAGACTCGGGATTGAACATAGTTTTCTATAAAGGTCTACTACATCTACATGAAACTAGAGAATTGGATCTGGATCTGCAATATAAATATAACACTTGAGCTAGTAGTACAAGTACTTTCTTGATCAGTGAATTGTTAATAATAATAATAATAATTATTATTATTATTTTTTTTTTTTATTGAAATTATTATTATTATTATTATCATTATTATTTGGCATGTACAATCAGAGATAGTTTTGCAAACGTCATTACATATACTCAATGTGATTACAGATAAATACATACAATATTCATGTCGTCTTTGGTCCTGAGTTATATAAATTACATCACTTATTACAAAAAAGATAAAAATTCAAAGTTCCAGATAAAAATTTGAGAACATATATCCTAAGCACCTTGCTAAAATCTTACACCCACTCATGTAGGCAAAAACTCTGTTAAACTATAAAAGCATTTGTCCAGCAACCAATTCTTTAACTGCTATTGTTGTATTTGAATGAACTTGTTTCTTTTTTCTGGTCAGAGTACGTTCTGGAGACTCCAGATCAAGTGTAAGACATATGTGAACAACACCAACGTATTATTACATCATTATCACAAAATATCATAAGCCATCAGAAGTTATACCTACTTTTTTGTAAATTCAACGATTTTCAGTCAATTTTCAAGATGAGTCTCCATCTTCAAGGGCCTTGAAGATGAGTCTACATGACTCGATAACATTTGGCCAAAAGTGACTAGAAATATTATTTACTCACAATTAAAATTGACTGCAAGTCGTTGAATTTACAACAATAAGTTAATATTAACAACGCAGATCGTTATGGAACAAGAAAGGGAAGTGGGAAGTGATAGCTGTGAGCCGTAGCAGGTTCAATCAGATTCAGATAATCTGCGTTCTCCTGGACACTCTTTCTAAGGGTGACCGATTAAATTGGTCAGTGAAAAATACATTGTTCTTTGCTGAAAAATCACTTCCCGGTGGTTCGGAACCCACCTAAAAATGTAGGTCCAGTTCATCAATAACAATCATCCAACTCATCACCCATGTCAGACCTATGTGGGCTTCATCCTCAAAAAAAATCCAAGAAGATTTACCCTTTGAAATCAGTTTAAATATAAATTGTATGTTTAGTTGTATAATCTGTAATAGCTGTTTTTGTGAGCAGCTAATTTGTTATTTAAAAATAAACTTTCAATTGTTAATTAAATTAGTCTCAGTGAAGAATAAAGTCCTTGTAGGCCTTTAGTTGAACAATATTTTAACACAAGCTCACTTCTAACAACTCTCATCCGACAAACGTGAAAAGGAAAAGGATGCATCCTATTTAATTTTGAAGATTAATGGGCGCATTGTTCTAAAGTGTTAACAACGTAGAGTTGTTAAATGTTGGGTAATGTTAAAATTAATGGATGCATAACTGACCATGTAACCACTTATAATAATTATCTAGATTAAACATGCAAAGCTGTCTGAGTACCCTGAATAAGTATCTTGTTAAGTATGAAGTATTGTATACTTGAACACTGTTTTCAACCAGTCATACTGAAGGATACTATTGTAGGCTCATGATTTATACATGTACACTATAAAACATGTTCTACCTTTAGAATATATATAAAGATGAGATATGTAGTCCACTCGACATTAAAAAAGGGTTTTTGAATGATTTCAACAATATATTTGAAAATCAATGGAATTGAAAAATGTCAATTTTTTAATTCTACTGTTTTCATTATCTTGATTGTTTAAAGGCCAGGCATACGTTGGTCTTCTTCTATTGTAAAACATTTTTAATTGTATAGTTCAATTGTACAATTCAAAATTGTATATAATTTTTTTTCCGACACTCGAGATTTGAAATAGTTGTGGGACTTTTATAATAGACTAAAATTTAGCAGCTAAGATTCAGTGTGTTGTACAACTTCAATATTATTTATTGAATACCTATTATGAGTGTAGTCTTGTGTTACTTTTAATCTGTGTAATTTATATTTGACGATATTTAACTGTATAATTTTGTGTTGCTTAGTAATTAATAAAATAAATAAAAAAAATTGTTCAACCTGCCATTAAGTAAGTATTTATAGTATTGTTGGAAAATGTGTAAAATTTCTCTTTTCATTTTTCATCACCATTTTTTATATTAATTTGTAGTGATTTTGGTTACTGCAGATAGCATTATTATGTTTTGATGTGACCTAAATGTCTACTACTACAGTACTATCATTTGCTGCTGTTTTTTGTGCTTCTCAATTTAAAAATAATTAATTCTACTCTATTTATATTTGTGTAATACCATACCAGCAATGAATACACAAATAATATTAGCATGACTACAGTTTTCTAAAATTATTTTCTATCTATATAAATAAAATTAGAGTTTTGTCTGTACATTTATCAGAATTGTATTTTTTTTGGTTATTTTTACGTTTTATACTTTAAATAAGCCGAAAATAGTCTTATCTCACTTTCTGTCTGTCTGTCTGTCTGTCTGTCTGTCACGGCCGCAAAGGTATTTTTCGCGGCCTTCTCCTCAAAAACGAGAGCATCGATCGGGATTTTAGTTATTGAACAGTATTGAAAACATTATTGACAATGTCTTTGTCTATAAAAAACTGAATTAACTTTTTTTTTAACAGAGTAATAAACGTTTAAAAACCAAGTACTGTGCGATTTTGGATACATTTTACGCGGCCTTCTCCTCAAAAACGAGAGCATCGATCGGGATTTTAGTTATTGAACAGTATTGAAAACATTATTGACAATGTCTTTAGCTATAAAAAACTAAATTAACTTTTTTTCAACAGAATAATAAACGTTTAAAAACCAAGTATTGTGTGATTTTGGATACATTTCTTCCAAGTTTTATTACCACATAAGAATAAGAACAAATCACGTAATTTATCATGATATATCAATCAGCTGTTCTCAAATATAAATGGTGGGCCCTTCGCGGCGTTATTTACGCTGTCTGCAGACTTGTGTAGTCGGAGCATTGCAGTCTTTTAGGAAACATATGTCTGGTGAATCAAAGCTCATCTTATGTTTTATCAATTATTTCTTTGTTGAAAAAAAACAAAATTTTCTAATTTGAATTTATCAAAACAAAAATTAACATTTTAGGAAGGTGCGGTTTGTGCCAGGCTCTTGGGAATTCGCCAGGTAGCACTATTATTACCATGTAAGAAAAAATCCCGTAATTTATCATGATATATCAATCAGCTGTAATCAAAAAATATTCTCTCCGATACCTGTTACTGAATTGTTTACGTTCTAAGTTGTTTACTAAGGGCCCGTTCACACGATACAGTTTTTGTGCGGTACAGTAAATTTGCTGTATCAGTTATTTTGCAGTGCTTTCGTTTGCATGTACATTTCATATTGTATGAAATGTTCACACAATACTGTTTCGACTGGATCCAGTAAAAAAGCTGTTCTAGCCGATTTCTACATTCGGTTTTGTCTTCGAAAACTGTATCGCTAAAATCAGCTGTACCGCAAAATAACTATCCGTATCCGGTGGCACATGTATTGTACCGGTAATGGATATGTTCAAACGATACGCTTATTATGCTGGAAGCAGTCTTCAGATCGTCAGCATTGATCTCCTTCATTGATATTCTCCAGCATTGATCTTCTTATTAGTGAATTCCAGTGTCCAGAAGTGGAAGATATTAATTGTGAAAATTTAATTTCTCTAATATATGAGAGACCCGCCTTGTGGGACAAGACTTAAGATTAATATAAAAATAAAGAGAGAGAAATGTGTGGAATATTGAAACCAGAATTTGCGTACTTTGATCAAAATTTAAGAGAAACCTTCAGTAAGAAACTTATTTGAAAAAATCTTACACAAATAAAAAAAATCCTGGACTGGAATAAATAAATCTGAACTGGAAGCTCAATGGAAGAAGGAGGAGAGCACAGCAATAAGCAGCAAAGCCGGACCGTGTGAACATCACAGTACAGTTGACGCCGTACAGTAAAAAAACCGTACCGCAAAAAAACTGTATCGTCTGAACGAGGGAGCCTAAGCTGCTAACAACTTCATGATCGTTGCTATCAAAAAAGCCGAAACATATTTAGTCTTATTTCTAAACATAATCCGTACGAAGGACGGGCACAATAGCTAGTAAATAAATAAATAAATATATCAATCAGCTGTTCTCAAATATTCTCTCTGATAACACTGTCAATGAATTGTTTACGTTCTAAGTTGGAAATGCTCAGCTGGAAATATGTAAATAATTACTATCATATTGATATTTGAATTATTCAAAATGTATCGGAAAAAAAGTTGTTTAGGAAGATTGTCGCAGGACGCAAAGAAAAGAAGACTGTTGCACGAAAATCAATACGAGTCGGCAGTTGATCTTGCTGGTCAAGAAAGTACAAATATCGTGGAAAATGACTTTTCACTGAACGAGCGTGCAGATGACGAGAGCGCGGGAAAATGTTTTGAATCAATTTGAAGTGTATTTTTGTATTTGTGTATGAAGAGGCTTTGCGATAGACAACTATCCTTCATGTTTTTATTTATTTTTTAGGTATTTTTCATTCATGTTATTTTTTCTTGTGCCTGGTTTGAATCAATTTGAAGTGTATTTTTTGTAAATTTGAAGTGTATTTTGTTCTATCAAAACAAAATGTAATTATAAATGTTTTGTTTAATTATATGTATGTCTTATTTCTAAAAATAATCCGTACGAAGGACGGGTACAATAGCTAGTTCTGAAATAAAAATATAATTGTGTCACCGAATTTTTTCATAAAGTAAGTTCAAAGACAAATAATGAAAGATCTTCAAGTAACCGAGAAGTAATAGTACTATCCTTGATGTGATGAACATGCTATACCATTATCGAGTGTTCTGAATTTAATAATTGTATGATCGCATCAAAAATGCTATCAATTGGCAGTTTAATATATCAATAGGAGACATCTAAGTTTCGTCAAAAGCATTAACATTTTGAGAAAAGACTTATAAAGTTATGCAATTTAACATGTAACATTAGTGTCGGTGTCGTGCCGGCGTCGTGTCGTCCAGTGTGAAAACGACCATTTACCTTTATTGAAACCATGCAAAGTTCTTCTGGCGCTTCCAGTCGCTTGTTTGCCGGTGCCGGAAACCAGCTTTCTTTGTGTGCGCACCCCAAGATCGGAAAGCCGGCAGAACTCAAAAACTCTTGAAAATTTGGCTACCGTACTTATAATATGGTTTAGCACAATTTGATTTTTCTTAAATTTTGATATAATATTTTTTTAATGTAACGTGTATTTTTTGTGGAATAAAAAATATTTGATTTGATTTGATGTGAAAGAGAAAGATGTTACCTACAATTTGAGACCAACTTTGCATTTTTATCTTGACTAGTTATCAAGTTAGGACTATTCTATTCATAACAGAAAGATCGTTATTTCCATGTACTCACAGAAGACTATCATGGAAAAAAATACTGAAGAAGAGTATAAGATATCACACACACATTTTATTCCATGACTTTCCGGTTCTCAATATTAAGCAGTTCTATGTGAAAAATCTAGCAATCTATATTTTCAAAAACTGGAACATATTTACAGACATCGAACATAATTAGCAAACAAGGAATAGGTTGCATTTGGGTATTCAATTTCCTAGACTCAGTCATTGCCTCAACACAACAAATTCATTTTACTTGACAAACCGAGTGTGCCAGCATTGCTGTCTTCAAGTGTAGATTGGGGGCGTGGTTGTTCAGCATTGGACATGTAGCCTGCGAGGAGCTGATCAGGTCACCATACATATAGTCAAGTATTATCTAGTTATACTTTTTTTTCTGTTCTTATTTTTTAATACTTGCTGCTCTTTAAATTTTTCATGTTTTTTAATAGCTGCTGTTCTCTTCCTTTCTTTCTTTTTTTCCTTCTTTTTCTTCTTGTTCTGCTGGTTAAACTTAGATTGCATTTAAAATAATAAATTGTTATGAATAATCTTGGATAGTTTAGATGTTTTGTTTATATAAGTGACGAGTATGTATGAAAATTTATTTGAATTTATTTTTATTGTGTATGATTTGATTTCTATTACCCATGTTAAAAAAAAGTTATCATGCCATGACAATACAGTCATGAACTATTATAAAAACGACCCTCCTCACACACAGGCTTGTGTCAAGGTGAGGATTCAAAGTTTGCTGTTTTTTCTCACTTGTATCTTGTTTTTGTTTTATTGAGAATAATAAATGTATTTCATTGTTCATTTCATTTATAATTTCATTTTTTATTTCATTTTTCATTTTATTTTTCATTTCATTACATTTCACAGTATAGGGAAAGCCTACATTACACTTCCAAGTAGAATTACAAATTATAAGCTAATGTGACATATTGTATGAATTTGGATCGTTTCAATGAGCTGAGAGGAATGAGCCATGAAATGGAGTGTTACAAGCCGTTCTTGAGAGAGGGTTGACAAAGGGGTTTCCCCTCTACCAAACCACCACCTTCCTTGAAAAAATACAGTTCTACGAGCTGGTAAGCTCAAAATTAAGATTCAGTTACTAAAAATACTTATAATTAAAAAAAAGAACTTTTTTCAAAAATTATTGATTTTCTTATGCACTAGCTTATGATGGAAAAAGTAATGATGAGGTGAGACCAGTGGCGTAACGTACACCCCCGCAGACCCCGCGGCGCGGGGGGGCCCGGGCTACAAAGGGGCCCGGGCTACAAGGGGGCCCGGAATGAAAAAATATTTTTTCAAGAAATGGCACGAGCCCAGACTGAAATATATATATTTTTCAAAAGAAATAAAACTGAAACACTGAAGGAAGAAAGAAAGTATGAATTGGCTAAATATTGTCAGGTCAATGTTTATTGTTTACTTTATCAATTCGCAGATAGCTTAATGAGAAGGAATTCAGAAGCAGGATGTTGTGACCAGAGAGGATAGAAGTAAAATAGAGCTGCCTTGCGGGAGCGTGGAGTGCGCCAACCCCCCAACCTCACTGGGGACCTACCTCGCCCGGCCGGTCCTCTGACTCTATGTTAAAAGCGTTTCGTAAATCGCCCATATCTCAAGTTCTAATCAAAATATTCAAACGAAAATGATTCAGATGGCTTCCTTATATCATTCTCTACAGGCAATGTCCTATCCCTTTTTATCGTAACTGCCATAACTAGAAAGTTATCTGTACACAAATTGAAATAGTATGATATATAACGATTGCATACATTCTAATTTTCTTCAATAGACTTTTATGGTAGCGTTTAACGAGAAAATGTTCCAGATATAAATTCATGTCCATTTACAGATCTTTTAATTAGTATACAATAATGCATAATTGATGATCACAGATCAATAGATTGATACGTTGAAGACAGAGGCTATAGTATAGACGAAGAACTTCTTTCCTTTCACTATACTACCAGAGAGAAGGTTGAATAGCGGAAATAGTAATCAGTGATGAATCATTACGACTTGGAACTGTTTATTCTGTGTAAACATAATATTACTGATGTATATGACATCATTTGAATGACATTTGATGCCATTATGATTTAAATCCTTTGAAATCGACATCAATACAACTGAGTAACATGTATATATTCGTGACCAAAACCAGAACATCCAAGAGCAAAAAATCAGACAGAAACTTAAAAAACTGATTCATTCTAAAAAACAATAAGAAATATCGTCTTCAATAATAGACAGAGGAATTTTTTTCAAAAACATGAGGACTTAGATGAATGTTCTGTGTGTTAATGTTACAAGTGTCCCATGAATATTGGTGGAGAAGAAACGAAACTCCGTCTATGATTCACGTGTGTGTCTTTTTATAAATAGAGGTGTGTGCAAAAACTTATCAAAAGAATCGTGGCCTGAAGGATGTACAATGTTTTCCTGAAACTGAATACAACTAGAATACAATCAACAAAAGGTAACTAAATTTACATAATTATTATTATTATTATTATTATTATAATTATATATTTAAATAATCATACATTCATGGATTCATGAATATTATATCTTTAAGAGTGAGTTCAATAGAATCACAAGCACAAGATTATAGTTAAGCAGATTGAAGTCACAGTGGCCATTGCCAATAAATATTTCTACTCTTAAACGCATCAATCTATTGTTCTGTGATCAAGTATATATTATTATACATCAATTTGAAGATCTGAAATGTACTTGAATTTATATGCAGAACATTTTTCCGTTAAACGCTATTATAAAAGTCTATTGAAGAAAATAAAAATGTATGTAATTCCTAGATATCATACTATTTCAATTTGTGTACATATAACTTTCTAATTATGGCAGTTACGATGAAAAGGGATGGGACATTGATTGTAGAGAATGATATAAGGAAGCCATCGAAATCATTTTCGTTTGAATATTTTGATTAGAACTTGAGATATGGGCGATTTACGAAACGCTTTTAACATGGAGTCAGAGGACCGGGCGGGCGAGGTAGGTCCCCAGTGAGGTTGGGGGGTTATGCGCACTCCGGCTGTACAACCAGTTATACGCAAGGCTGCTCTATTCTTCTTCTATACTCTCTGGTTGTGACTTGTGGCTTCAGGAAGTTGAATGGAGACACACCGAGGACAAAACACCCTTCAAACAAACTTATCTAGACTTTTATAAATCACGATGGCTATGTCTCCACAGTGCAAATATTAGAGGAAATTAATATTATTTTCCCATCGAATTCCTCAATGTATATCAGCATATAGAAAGTGGGGGGTTGTGTAGAAATCAAAGTCAATATTTTATCTTCATACAGTATTTTAAATTCAGTTTCTTTTGAATCGTCCAGTTGGATGCATGTAGGCATACACGTGTCCGGTAAAATGGCCTAGAGTAAACCGTATGTATATTAATTGAGTTCATGATCGTGAGTTTTATTATTTGGAGTGCCATTTTTTTCATTTCTATTCTATTTTTCAACATGCTGCGTTTATGGTATTGTGATGCTGTACGGTCATGTTTTAGTTATTTCTATTTTTTATCGACTAGTACATTTTTAAACAATGTTCAGAAGGAATATTTATACCCTTGATATAACGGATAAATTCCGTGATTATTGTGTAAGTAGATAAATAATAGTTTTGGTTCATTGTGTCAGTTCTCCCAACACAGTTGAATTTTTTTCTTATAATATGATCAAGTACTGTATGTAGTTTACGTTTTCTCTCTTCTGAATATTTTTTTTTATTTTTTCCTGACTTAGTAATTTCGCGGTAATTTAGATAAAATGCATTTTTATTAAAAATTGAACCTGTGTCCGTGTCTGCAAACGAGGCGAATTCTGAGAGAGCACATTATCTGGGAAAAGGAGCGAAGGATTTTTCTGCTAACAAGGAGGATGTGAATGTGGATCCTATGGAAGACATAAATTTCAAGGTTTTCTAGTTTTCAAGATTAATTATTTATAATTTAATCAACTCTCATCTCTCAACTATTTCCACCATTCAGGAGTCCGTATAGGCTACAGCCAAAATCATTAGACTAGCCTCCCTTGAAACATGATTGAATTTTAAAATTTAATAGATAAAAAAGTGTTTTTTTCTTACATAATTATAACTGCCCACAAAATAATTATGCAAGTTTTTTAGGGAGGGGTGGCAAGGGTGAGGGGGGATATTTATATGATTTTGAGAAGAGGGGCCCGGAAAATCGGTTGCGGGGGGGCCCAATTGGAAAACGTTACGCCACTGGGTGAGACCGCTTCACAGCGTAACGCGTCGCTAATCCGCCTCCCATAGCATCTTCTTCGAAGTTCAAGATACACATAATTACCCCAAAAATTCACCCCCACCCCCACCCGAGCGGAGCTCGGTCCCCCGATATTGGATGGCGAATTTGAATCACCTAAATTATCCAATCAGAAGCGAGGCGTCCAGTGGTAACACTGTCTAGTCACTGCAATAGAGACCATTCAATATTATAGTAGACTTAACTACTAAATCAATCCGAAACGACAATACAGTTAAGTTTCTTCATCTTCAAAGATAAAGAAATAGAGTTTGATTATATGTTTTAAAAACAAAAAAAAAGAGTTTATTTTAGGGTATTTCTCTAAAACTCACAGACGCTTCCTCATATATTTTCCCATGGAAGCATCATTATGGAGGAATGTGCGTGTGTCACACCCAGGGCCGGTCTGGGAGGTTGGGAGCCCCTGGGCATTAACTACCTGGGGGTCTGGGGGGTATGGAATACCCCCCAGATGAAAGAGGAGTCCGGAGAATTCCCCCCCCCCCGAACATCCGAACATTTTATAGAAAAGCCACTTTTTTACTTGTTATTTTACCAAAAAACCTGCAGTACTCAACACTTTTTTTGATTGTAATAATTACACAAACAAGATAGATTTTTTTAAGGATGTAGTTTATTGATAGTAGTTCAAACATACGCATTGCACAGGTTAAATACTTGACCATGTAAAAACTTGCACAACGTATTATTTATAATACGAAAAATTTAGAAATTTTGTTTTAGGATAATGTGTAAACGCGTATGCTGACACATTATTTTACTCCCAGTTATTAAGGATTTTTTATTACATACTAAAATAAAAAATAATGCTGCTTTTAGCCTTGGTAAACCTTCTAACTATTTAAGTACATCATTATAATTTAGAATTAGCCAACTCGTCTATAGCAATATTTTTGTCAATGTTTGTAAACCAAAAAATAAAAATTATTTAAAGGAACGTGTGTTGTGGAATATAATAAGACGTGGGTTTGAATGAAAGCATAAATAGAAAAAAATATTTGAAACGTATTTTTTTATTACTCCGTTTTGGGGGGCCCCTGGCGATCGCCAGGTAGCCACCCGGGCCTGATCATACCAGTCTACCCAAGACATATTGGCGTTACATTATTCCTTGTTTTTGTTTGCTCTTGCTTATTTTCTCGTTCCTGACTACTCTCTACAACCAGTAGATATTCAACAAATCTTGTACAGTAGGTGACAATACTGCTCTAGGATTGTTCAAACAGGTAAGAAAGAGACGCTAAAAGATGAGAAAAAGAGGAAGGTATTCGGATTCTATTGGAGAGTGGAAATAGATACATAAAAGGAGGCGAACCGTCGCTTTTGCTGGCTGCAAAATTATGTCTCCTTTGTTTTCAGGTCCGTGCATCCGATCTGCAGATCTTGGTCTCGGTCACAGCATTGGAATCAACCGGTTCGTGGATCGACCCCTGGGCTTAGGAGCATTTTTTTCGAAAATACGCTAGCAGCTATTCCGCCATCCTTCTGTTCTTCCTCCATTCTCCTTGCTGGTTTCTTCGCAGTTTCTGAGGGAGTACTGACCTCGTAAACTATTTGCCACAGCGCGCAATTCTTCTAGTTTCCTTTTTTAAAGAGGAGTCATTCGGAAAAACAATCCAGCCACAATGCTCATCAGTTTCTCGGCTACATTTTACACGAGTCCATCTGCTTTGTGCTGTGATCTGAGCTTAAGTTCGGTAACCCCAGAAGAAGAATTTTGCTATCCTGCCCCTACTTGATTTCAAAACTGAAATTTACAAGTTTCTAGTAATGGTTATTAGATAGATAGTTTATTCTCAAACAAATAAATTTCAACAAAAGAACATTTCAATGTCTAACAGCTATTAGTAGTTGGAAGAAACAAATTAAATATTAGCTAAATAAAAACTAAATAAAGAATACAAAATTATATTTCTTTCTTTCTTCTTTCTGAGGATAAAGCCCACATAGGTCTGAGACCTGTGCATGGGTAATGAGTCGGATGATGGTGATTGATGAGGTGGACCTACAGTTTTAGGTGGGTTCCGAACCACCGGGAAGTGATTTTACAGCAGAGAACAGTGTCTTTTTTGCTGGCCAATCTAATCGGTCACCGTTACAAACAGGACCTATGAGAACGCAGCTTATCTCTATCTGATTAAACAGATACCTGCTACGCCTCGCGGCTATTATTTACTGAAAGAATTTTTGAGAACATACATTCCAGCACACAAGGCACACTTGTGGACCCGCTGGAGGGAGTTGAAATACTATTTTCCAATACTAATACAATTTTGCTTTTGCAAAATACAAAAAAAAGGATGATAAAAAAGGATAGATTGAATTATAAATTTTATAAATTATATATTGAAAAATTAAGGGGTAGATTGTAATTTTAAGGAACAAGCAATAAAAAAGGAAGACATATGGGAAACGTGAGTGATTGTGTGAACTGCAAAATTAAAAGGAAAACTAAAAGCCGTTGGTAATCGAAACGTGCAACACCTGAAAAGGGAAATAGATAACGATAGATTGACAGAATAATCGACAAATAAAATCGAAATAAGGTAACCGAAAAATCAGTAGTTCTTGTAACCCTTGATGTTGGCATCTTTTTTCTTGATGATGAAGTTCACATATGAGTCTGAAACTTGTGAGAGTGTGACCTCTACAACACCTTATAAAAGTGGTTTTTTTCGGAGGATGAAGCCCACATAGGTCTGAGACCTGTGCGTGGGTAATGAATTGGATGATGATGATTGATGAGTTGGACTATAGCCGCGTCTCCACCAACCGAGCATGCTCGGCGAAAAGTGTTCGCTGGAATCAGTTGATGTCGCCGAACATTTTTTGGAGTTGGTTTGGTGTGGACGCCTTCTCGAACATTATAATCGGTGTGGTGGGATTAGTGGCGGGAACCTGTTGTGGGTCGTCACTGTTCGCTCACAGACCGAACATTTCAATTGAACTCACGAGCATGTTCGGTGACCCATATGTTTAATGTTTTCCCGGTTTTTGTATTCGCCAACAATGTTCGGCAGACATGTTATGTTCGGTTGGTGGAGACGCGGCTTTACAGTTTTAAGTGGGTTCCGAACCATCGGGAAGTAATTTTATTTCAGAGTACAGAGTCTTTTTTGCTGGCCAATCCAATCGGTCACCCTTACAAAGAGCGCCCAGGAGTTTCGTAGCTTATCTCTGATTGAACAGATACCTGCTACGGCACTCGTCAATCACTTCCCTGTGTGACAATAAAATAATGTTTGGTGGACCTAAAATTTTAGGTTGGTTCCGAACCTCCATGTAAATGATAATAGATAGTGATAAATAGTGAGTAGAAAATATTAAAAAGGTACAAAGCTTATAAAAGCTTTGCTATTTGCTTAAGCTATATAAAAGCTTATAACGCCATTTCATCGCAGCCAATCACTCTTCCAAGCGCAATCCTGACTGAACACATCGCACTAACACCAGGCTCAGCAAGCAGCCAATCTGTTGCTTTATCTATTGCTTTCACCCTCATGTCGTTAATGGCAAAATTGTCTTCAGTATGATTATATAATTATGGTGTGTGATATTTTTAATATATTAAGAAAAAATTGGATGACATAATCAGAACCTTTCTCCTGTTCGATACCACTGCAAGAAGGATTTTTGCAATCCTGTCCCTACTTACAATACTTATTGAAAAATAAAGAAAAACAAATTAGAAACAGGCTCTTCTGCAGCATAAGACCTTTGACCAGAAGATCCAAAAGAAAGCGGTTAGGTGTATGGAAAGAGTAAATAGATTAGATTCATGTAGGCCGTTGTTCAAGAGACTTGTGCCCGGTTTCTGAGTTGTTCATTAAGTTTAATGGATCATTAACCCATTGCTCCAGCATTAAGTTAATGAACAGCTCAGAATAATTACTATATCAATTAGTTGAGGTGAGGCTTAATTTTGATGTGAAAGGAATTCTTGTACACTATAAAAAGCTTTATCAACTAAAAATTTTTTCAATTGTTTTTTAAATATTTCTATATTTTCAAGACTCTTTAAAAACTGCGTCAGCTTATTGTAGAATTTCCTACCAATATAACTAAGTTTTTGTTTGAATAAGCTACTATTGTGACTCACCAAATGATAATCTCCTCAGCTTCTTGAATTATAATCATGTACGTCAAGATTTTGGTTAATATCATTCGTTTTTATACATATAAAGTAGCATCATGCACATATAAGCATGAGACATTCTTCTTGAACCATCATTCTTTTTTTTAATTGAGTGTAGGTGTAAAATCACTTCCAAGCTAATCGTGAATCGCTTAATATTTTTCGCACTTCGCATTTTTCGCATGATATTGGGTATCATGCTTTGGGTAACATTCATCATTCATCATTGGGGTTAATTCAGCTCAAAAATTAATTTCAGCACATGTCTATAACCTGCAGATAGAGCTAGGCAACAAGCAAATAAAATTTTCAGCTACGAAATGCTTTCATAAAAACATCTCAGAATACTGACGAAAGGGTGGAAATCATGTCTGTTTTCCAAGAAGGGATTCTGTGCAAACAAGGTGGTGGAAATTGACTCCAGAAAACGCTGCAGAAAATCAACAAAAAGTTTTTTCCAATCACACACTGGAGAAAAAGGTCCCCAAGATTCCCCTCTGATAAAGTTTATAGAAAGGGGAAAACTAGACACTTGGACTTGCAATCACTTTTCCCTCAGCGCCCAAGGGAAACCAGGGGTTACGAATATTCTTCTTATAACGATCAACGTTTGGTCGGCCTAACTCAATTTTAACTTCTCGAAAATTTTCGATGATTTTCCTTTGATAAAAATAAATACGGTAATTATACCACACGTTTGGAAGAAAAATTAGAGTAAAAATATTATCACATCGGAGAGTTTGGGCAAAACTCTAACAATAACGCTTATACTAACCTGAACACTCTATGCATCTGCCTGATCTACAGCACTTTGCTTTTAGAGTAGGCAGACGCATAGCATTTCTTTCCCCATGAATAATTGTCTGAAAGGAAACATTTAATGAGAGACAGGCCTTTCTATTACCTCATTTTCATAGAACAATAACATTAGTACATAACACTGTAATACAATCCCATAATATACGATAATACAAATCATAAAATACAATTTTGTTTTTGTTTTTTTTAGAATGAAGCCCACATAGGTCTGAGACCAGTGCGTGGTTAATGGGTGGGATGATGGTGATTGATGAGCTGGACCTACAGGTTTAGGTGGGTTCCAAACCACCGGGAAGTGATTTTATAGCAGAGAACAGTGTCTTTTTTCCTGGCCAATCTAATCGGTCACCCTTACAAAGAGTGACCAGGATAACGCAGCTTATCTCTACCTGATTGAACAGATACCTGCTACGGCTCGCGGCTATCACTTCCTAATATAACTATCATAAATCATAAATAGAACCTAAAGAGAAAAGAATCCATGCCTATCTACAGACAAATTTCCTCTATGCGTCTGCCTGCTCTAAACGCAGGAACCTATAGAGCTAGTAAATGCAAAGAGTGTTCAATTTAGCAAACATTAGCATCTTCAACGTTAATGATAACGCTAATGTCTATGCATCTGCATGCTTCATAGTATTTTGCTTTCAGAGAAGACAGATGCATAGTATGTTCAGGTTAGCATTAACGTAGTTTTTCCCAAACTCTCTATTAATGAATACTTGTGTTCTAGAGAAGTGAAGTTGAGCGTCGAGGCTGTTGACCCTCTTGCCTCTCTCGAACCGGTGTGGAGTCCCAGGCAAGTGCCTCAATAAATTCTGCCGATGAACCATAAAGAAGGTGTACATTCAGTTCAACGTTCATTTACACAAAATGGCGCCGGCCTAAATCCGGTTGGCTCTCAATTAGAGGTGCAAAATTTATAGACTAACGAAAACAACCACCAAACACAGCCTCCTCACTATTTTTTTTATTTATTTCGCCATATTTCTCGTGTACATGAGCTTAACAGATTAAAGATTTCACATCTTTCAAATTAAACAGTGATAAAAACGATAATTTGAATACATTGATCCCAAATTATTTAAGATATCGCAAGCTGATGGCATCCTAGGTTGATAGAATACAACTTGAATCTAGGGTTGATTTCAGCCGGAGCAAACCGGAGCGGAGCTCTGGCCTTTTAATAAAATCATTTATTTTAAACCAGATCTGAACTGACTTGTTATTTTGTATATTATGTAATATTATATGTGCATTACTAACCATGCTTAAATGCGTTTAAGGCTGTGTGCAGGGTTTTTGGTCATAATTTTTTCAAAGTTTATTATATTGGATATTATTAAGGTATTGAAATGTTGACTATTGCTATGATAAATTATTTTTTTCATCAAATATTTTATGAAATATGGGAGTTCAAAGTTGAAATTTTTCGGTTTTTGGGGGCAATTGATCTCCCCTACAAGTTATTTTAAACTTTTGATAATTTTTCTATAACTAAAAGACACATTGAAGAATAAAATGACATATTTTTCATTCCAATCAAACAATTAGTTTTCGCAAAATAAATTTTTTAAACATGCAAGAAATTTCAGTTTTTCAAAAAGTTATTTTGAAAAAACCAATTGTTGAATTGAAATAAAAAATGTGACATTTTTTCCCCAAGGTGTCTTTCAGTTATAAAAAATTATCAAGTATTTAAAATAATTTGTAGGTGAGTTCAATTGTCCCCAAAAACCGAAAGATTTCAACTTTGAACTCCCACATTCCATAAAATATTTTATGAAAAAAATAATTTCTCATGGCAGTAGTTAGCATTTCAATACCTTAATAATATCCAATTCAATGAACTTCGAAAAAAAATTATGACCAAAAACCCTGCGCACAGCCTTAAAATGCACCAAGTGCTATTTTCAAACATTTTCCGGGGGAGGACCCCCCCCCCCCCCAAAACGGTTAGTGGTGAGTCACAATAGTAGCTAATTCAAACAAAAACCTACTTCTATTGATAGGCAACTCTACAACAAACTACCGCAGTTTTTAAAGTCTTAAAAATATAGAAATACCGTAATTAAAACACAATTGAAAAAATATTTAGTTGATAAAGCTTTTTATAGTGTACTAGATTTCCTTTCACATCAAAATTGAGCCTCACCCCAACTAATTGATATAGTAATAATTATGGTAACTAGATTATAAGAGTATAATTGTTGATATGACTTGTACTCCTTAACTGGAGTCTCCAAGACGTAATCTACAAAAAAGTCACAGTTTCGGTACATCTCAATTTAGAAATTAAGCCCTGACTTGAAAAGTAGTAGTTTATACACCTTGGGTGACATCTTTACATCTCTCATTGAAGTTGAATAGTGAAGAGAACCGTTCTGACTAACAAGCAAAACACGTTTCTAGTTTCTAAGTAATGAACCAGTATTATGTGTCAAAAGTATCAAAAGTTTATCAAGTCGAAGACCCGTATATATGAACCTTTTTTTCGTAGGATGTAGGTCTGATAGGTCTGATACCTGTGCATGAGTAATGAAATGGATGATGGTGATTGATCAGTTGAACCTACCGTTTTAGGTGGGTTCCAAACCACCGGGAAGTGATTTTACAGCCGAGAACAGAGTATTTTTTGCTGGCCAATTCAATCGGTCACCCTCACAAAGAGCGCCCTGGAGTTTCGTAGCTTAACTCTGATTGAACAGATATCTGCTACGGCACTCGGCTATCACTTCACCTGCTTAAGGGCTTCTTTATCTTAAGGGAGATATGTGAATCTCTTTCGGCGAATGATTTTCAAGTCTTCCTAGACTAAAGAAAGACTCAAAAATAGGAGGTTAAGGATGTTTATAAATTAGTACGCTCCTTAGCCATGGAAAACAACCAAATTCTTAATAAACAAGCAATTAACAAAATTGGACTTCTTCAATCCAGCGATTTCCTAGCCAGAAATTTCAATCCGATGACTGGACTTCATTTCCGGGAAATCTCAACGATGAATCAGTGCGCATGGATCGTGATACAGACTGGAAAAAGATTAAAAGAAAAACAAGAAGAATTAAGAAAAAGGATGTACTGATGATGGGAGGAAGAAGGCGGTACAACAACCGGCGAAAAATGTGAAGTGCCATTCTGATTTCTTCCTTTTCTTTTTTTAATTCTCTTTTATTGCAGTCCTGACTACGGTCCGATGATCTTTCCCCTCAAGACTAAACTTGTTCAAGAAACGGCCTTGCAAGGTGATGTCATGGCTGGCAATGTGTTTCTTCTTCTTCTTCTTCTTCTTCTTCTTCTTCTTCTTCTTCTTCTTCTTCTTCTTCCTTCTTCTTCTTCTCTTCTTCTTCTTCTTCTTCTTCTTCTTCTTCTTCTTCTTCTTCTTCTTCTTCTTCTTCTTCTTCTTCTTCTTCTTCTTCTTCTTCTTCTTCTTCTTCTCTTCTTCTTCTTCTTCTTCTTCTTCTTCTTCTTCTTCTTCTTCTTCTTCTTCTTCTTCTTCTTCTTCTTCTTCTTCTTCTTCTTCTTCTTCTTCTTCTTCTTCTTCTTCTTCTTCTTCTTCTTTCTTCTTCTTCTTCTTCTTCTTCTTCTTCTTCTTCTTCTTCTTCTTCTTCTTCTTCTTCTTCTTCTTCTTCTTCTTTCTTCCTTCTTCTTCTTCTTCTTCTTTCTTCTCTTCTTCTTCTTTCTTCTTCTTCTTCTTCTTCTTCTTCTTCTTCTTCTTCTTCTTCTTCTTCTTCTTCTTCTTCTTCTTCTTCTTCTTCTTCTTCTTCTTCTTCTTCTTCTTCTTCTTCTTCTTCTTCTTCTTCTTCTTTTCTTCTTCTTCTTCTTCTTCTTCTTCTTCTTCTTCTTCTTTCTTCTTCTTCTTCTTCTTCTTCTTCTTCTTCTTCTTCTTCTTTTCTTCTTCTTCTTCTTCTTCTTCTTCTTCTTCTTCTTCTTCTTCTTCTTCTTCTTCTTCTTCTTCTTCTTCTTCTTCTTCTTCTTCTTCTTCTTCTTCTTCTTCTTCTTCTTCTTCTTCTTCTTCTTCTTCTCTTCTTCTCTTCTTCTTCTTCTTCTTCTTCTTCTTCTTCTTCTTCTTCTTCTTCTTCTTCTTCTTCTTCTTCTTCTTCTTCTCTTCTTCTTCTTCTTCTTCTTCTTCTTCTTCTTCATCTTCTTCTCTCTTCTTCTTCTTCTTCTTCTTCTTCTTCTTCTTCTTCTCTTCTTCTTCTTCTTCTTCTTCTTCTTCTTCTTCTTCTTCTTCTTCTTCTTCTTTCTTCTTCTTCTTCTTCTTCTTCTTCTTCTTTCTTCTTCTTCTTCTTCTTCTCTTCTTCTTCTTCTTCTTCCTTCTCTTCTTCTTCTTCTTCTTATCTTCTCTTCTTCTTCTTACAAATAAAGTGTTGACTTTTCCTTGCCTATTAGTTTGAATTTTATAATTTACTTTTTCTGGCAAAATTTTTAATTCAATTTAGTTGAACACTACCTTATCTTCTAATTACCTTGCATTTATGATTACAAAAATCGTGTATGTGTGAAGCGCTCCATATAAAACAATGATCAGCCTGATCCGACTGGCGGTCATGTGTGGAACTATCCTATTCAAACAAGATTGAAATGAAGACATCGAAAAATGTTTCTTTTTGTCTAATATTGGGCTGATCCTTGCGAAACTTGGATGGGACCACCGCTGAATGATGCTCTTTCACCTAATTTTTTTAACGAAATCAGTTTAATATTACTCGTAATTGATGTACAAACATTAAACAGTCTTTTTTGCTGGCCAATCCAATCGGTCACCCTTACAAAGAGTGCCTACTTTGATTCTAAATTTCTAACGTATAAGTTTCGAGTTTCGAGGTCTACCCATACCTTGAAAAATTGTAACTCATTACCAGGTATCAGTTCCACGAATCCGTCTTCATATTTATTATAATTTTCACCGCCACATCCAAAGATCTTTTGTAGAAGCCGGATGCGTTGGGTCACAGGATCACCTCATTCACCTTCAACGCTTCGATATAAGTAGTGTTGATGAACCTCAAGCTAATAGAATGAGTCTCAAACTAGAATGAGCCCCATACAAACACATCTACGTATGTATACATACACTCAGAACCCATTGTACCTGAAACCTTTATAAGACAGTGAATACGTGACCTTGCATCGGCTCAGCATTTTGACATCTGGGTCATCTGTCATTATCTTCTCTACTAGACTCATCTCAATAATGCTTCCAAATCGCAAAAACTTGCGTCGTTCATTGACCTAGCTACACCGATAGTCTGTATTCTTTTACAGGTTACATCAAAGCTCTGATCAGGAAGAGAGCGTGGAGTGGCGAGGGGCACCAAGAGGAGGAGTAGGAGGAGGAGTAGGAGGAGGGGGAGGAGGAGAAGGAGAAGGAGGAGGAGAAGGAGGAGGAGGAGGAGGAAGAGAAGGAGGAGGAGGAGGAGAAGTAGTAGTAGTAGTAGAAGTAGTAGGAAGAGGAGGAGGAGGAGGAGAAGAAGGAGAAGTAGTAGTAGTAGGAAAAGAGGAGGAGGAGGAGGAGAAGTAGTAGTAGGAAGACGAGAAGAAGGAGAAGTAGTAGTAGTAGGAAGAAGAGGAGGAGGAGGAGGAGAAGGAGAAGTGGTAGTAGAAGTAGGAAGAGGAGGAGAAGGAGGAGGAGGAGGAGAAGGAGGAGGAGGAGGAGAAGTAGTAGTAGGAGAAGGAGGATGAGAAGGAGGAGGAGGAGGAAGAGGAGGAGAAGTATGAGGAGGAGGAGGACGAGAAGGAGAAGTAGTAGTAGTAGGAAGAGAAGGGGGAGGAGAAGGAGA
Source organism: Conomelus anceps (assembly GCA_948455865.1). NCBI lineage: Eukaryota > Metazoa > Arthropoda > Insecta > Hemiptera > Delphacidae > Conomelus > Conomelus anceps. Next base: position 54,875,206 of record OX418221.1, read on the forward strand.
AGTGGTAGTAGTAGTAGTAGGAAGAGGAGGAGGAGGAGGAGGAGGAGGAGAAGTAGTAGTAGGAGAAGGAGGATGAGGAGGAGGAGGAAGAGGAGGAGAAGTAGTAGGAGGAGGAGGACGAGAAGGAGAAGTAGTAGTAGTAGTAGGAAGAGGAGAAGGAGGAGAAGGAGAAGTAGTAGTAGTAGGAAGAGGAGGAGGAGGGGCGAGGAGGAGGAGAAGGAGAAGTAGTAGTAGTAGTAGTAGGAAGAGGAGGAGGAGAAGATGTAGAAGTAGTAGGAAGAGGAGGAGGAGGAGGAGGAGGAGAAGGAGGGGGTGGAGGAGGAGGAGGAGAAGGAGGGGGAGGAGGAGGAGGAGGAGGCGGCGGAGGAGAAGGAGAAGTAGTAGTAGTAGGAAGAGGAGGAGGAGAAGGAGGAGAAGTAGTAGTAGGAGAAGGAGGATGAGAAGGAGGAGGAGGAGGAAGATGAGGAGAAGTAGTAGGAGGAGGAGGACGAGAAGGAGAAGTAGTAGTAGTAGGATGAGAAGGAGGAGGAGGAGAAGGAGAAGTAGTATTAGTAGGAAGAGAAGGAGGAGGAGGAGGAGGAGGAGGAGGAGGAGGAGGAGGATGAGAAGGAGAAGAAGTAGTAGGAGGAGGAAGAGGAGGAGAAGGAGAAGTAGTAGTAGTAGGAAGAGAAGGAGGAGAGGAGGAGAAGTAGTAGGAGGAGGAGGAGGAGGAGAAGGAGAAGTAGAAGTAGTAGTAGGAAGAGGAGGAGGAGGAGAAGGAGGGGTAGGAGGAGGAGGAGGAGAAGGAGGGGGAGGAGGAGGAGGAGAAGGAGGAGTAGGAGGAGGAGGAGGCGGGCGGATGAGGAGGAGGAGGAGGAGGAGGAGGAGGAGGTCCGGCCCCGATAAATATTAGTAAAAGAGGTGCTAAATTTGTGAAGAAAAGAACGATCTCCTAGGTGGAGAAGGCCTTTTCATACTTAGCATAATGAACAAGGATTGGTTTAACATGTATTCATTGTGTATGTATTTATCAATCTCATTGCTCACCACCCAGTACCCACCAAACAATTAAAACTGAATCTACGCTCGTGCCCCTAATTTTAAATTACTTCTACTTATTTCCTAATAACCGTGATACTATTATAATAATGATTATATCTATGCAGGATAATGCAGTATTAGTATATATATATATCATTCAAGACGAGTAGGATTTATCGTTTCATAACTACCTTCATATCTTCATAACCAGTATAATCGATGCAATTCTCCTTTTTTTGGGGAAGTGATAGCCGAGTGCCGTAGCAGGTATCTCTTCAATCAGAGATAAGTTACGAAACTCCTGGGCGCTCTTTGTAAGGGTGACCGATTGGATTGGCCAGCAAAAAAGACTCTGTTCTCTGCTGTAAAATCACTTCCCGGTGGTTCGGAGCCCACCTAAAACTGTAGGTCCAACTCATCAATCACCATCATCCAATTCATTACCCACGCACAAGTCTCAGACCTATGTGTGCTTCATCCTCCGAAAAAAATCAGACTATTTTTATCTATGTTAGAATTTATGATGCCGAATAATGCGATTACTCGAATAAAAGGATTCGTTCAAGTCGTTTTTTGAGAGCTTATTAAATGAATCACCAAGGAAATCTTAGGGAAAAGCTTATTCTTTTATTTTTTCCTCTTGCTATACCAAATTCTACTGTTTTAGAATTAGTTTATTTCGACATATAACGTTTTTGTAAAGTTGTTATTGTAATGCGTATAGCAACTTCTATTTGTATGAGTGTATACCGGATAACAATAAATAGAAATTATTCAATTTCATGTATAACATCAATGTGGTAGCCGTGAGCCGTAACAGGTATCGGTTCAATCAGATAGAGATAAGCTGCGTTCTCCTAGGCACTCTTTGTAAGGGTGACTGATTAGATTGGCCAGCAAAAAAGACACTGTTCTTTTTTTTTCTTTTTTCTCACCAAAGTTATTACAACTGACAATATACATTTAAGAAAATACAATAAAATACAAAATTCTAACACATTAACAAAATAACAGTAACATATGGAGTGAGAAATGACCTAACCAACTATGGTTACATGTACTAGGATAGGTCAAGTTAGGGAATTGGTAAGGATAAGGATGGGATCAAAAAGGTTGGATTGTATGGGAAAAACTATTCATCTTGGAAGAAAGCTCACAATCTGAAAAAGTATCTATGTCTAATCCAATTTTCAATTATCATTTTAGTAACTTTTGACTTATATCTACTATGATGCAAGAAATCTTCTGGAACTTCATTGATGATTTTTGCGCTTATATAAATTAATTGTCTCCTAATTGATTCTATGTTCGTATTGTAAACTTTGTACTGATTTGTTGAAGGCCTTTGTACTGATTTGTTGATTTTTTGAACTGTTCACCAATTATGCTGCAACACTATATATTATGATGTTGAAGATCCATCTTGTTTCCACTAATATGTAATATAAACTTGAAAAAAAAACACTTTTAAATGGAAATTAACTCACGTTATGGCGTGACGGCCGTTTCGCTATGTTGTCTAGAGCATCGTCAGACGACCCACAGTACACTGACTTAAGGTATGAGTCAGGTATGAGTACTATATATTATTGCTGATTTTCTTCTCAAATCATTTATGGAACATTATTCCTGCTAGATATCTCCTACGTTTATGTATTAGTAATTCTTGAAAATATGGTGTTCGAAATTTCACAAAGTCTTTTCCCAATAATAATAATAATCTTTATTTCCGCAAATACAAACAAGCAAAAAAAATACACAGGAAAAAAATTATACATGATAGAAAATAATAATAATTATAAAACAATCAATTATTAGGAGAGAAACCAAGAAGTTACAAAGAAAAAAAATACTTAGATCAACTTAACTATCATGTACAAATAATGTTGATTAGATTATAGATTTATATATAAATCAAGTGATTTTACAGCAGAGAAAAGTGTATTTTTTGCTGGCCAAGTCATATTTCCCAAGTTCCATAATGTTGCAAATCTCTGACAAAATAACTTATTTCAAAACTTCTTTCTATTTATAAGTACTTTATGAAGAGCTCAAATATTTCGGATTAGCTCTCATATTTCTTAAACATTTATTTTTATTTAGTGTTGTATTTACATTTTTTTCGAGTTTATGGTCGCTCCGCGATTTTCTTGATTCATGAGTTATGGACTGGCTAATCCAAGACACTGAACCTTCCCTATCGATTTATAGGGGCTTAGTGTCTTAGTGATGGAGTAGCCTATCTGTGCATTCACGTAATTCCTTTTCAGAGGTCCGTGACCGCCAACAACCTCAACGTTTTCGGTGACCTTGAAACGGCCTTGACTGCAATCTGGATGCACGTAAGAACAAAGCAGCTGGACCACCACACCCCTTTCCATATCCGCCCACCCACCTATGATAAATGAGTCGCGATACATCTCACTCTTGGAATGTCTTCCGTCTTTTAGCTGTAACATTTCTTTCATTTTAAGACTGTAGTGTAGAGGAAAGCTGTTGCTGCTGTAGAGGAAAAAATTGATAGAAATTGTACTGTAGTTTTCATATAACTTGGCAGCAGTGTGTTGGGTTCAGATATAGCATGTCTCATCTGCTGCACGCTGCCAAGTTATATGAATACTACAGTACTTCAATGTTAGCAGTTGATGTCAGTTGAAATAAGACATCAATAGAGAAAGTAGTGGAAAAAATAAATAAGAATTTAATTTAAATTCCTACAGATTTCTCTTAAAAGTTTAATAAACCACAATTAAAACCGAAAACTCCCAAAATATTAATTAAAAAATACCCTTAATGGAGTTGATTTTTTGTTAAACCCTTCATTCCAGACCTCAATTAAAAGACTTATTATTATGCTACTATTAATTAGTTTAAACTGTTCGATTCAGTATTCTTACTGTTTATATATTTATTAAAATATTTTTTTTTATATTTACATTTAGTTTAATTGGTTTAGTTTTAGTTCGTAGTGTAGAACTATTTAACACAGTAGAAGTAAAAAGATTGATTTCCTCAGTGATGAAGTATTAATTCAGTCACATAATAGTATTATTTATGGCATAAGAATAAATAGAATAATAATTTATTTCTGCAACACATCAAACAATAAATAATACACATAGTAACCTTAATGATGACATCATATAAATAAAAAAAAAACTTGATTCAATAAATTTCAAGTGAAAAAAATTGATAAAACAAAAACAGATTTGATAAGGATAAGATTTTAGTGTACTGTGGTGCAGAAATATAAGGCACCCCTGTAAAAAAAATTGTGTTGGGATTACCTAATTATACTTTTTAAAAAAGCGGGTTTAAACCCGGTACTCCGCCTAAGCATAAAAACGTTTTTTTATTTATTTCTTTATTAAAAATTATTAAAAACGCCAAAAAACAAATGCAATAGTACATCACAATCAGATACACTATATTGAACTATGTGTTTGCACAGTAAGTTACATATATTATAAGAAAAAATATATACTTCAAGATTTCCATCAGCAAAGCCAAGCTTGTGTGCCTGATGAAAATCAAAACAATAACACTTTTAACAACCTTAAAAATAACTTATATCCAACATTATAAAAATACAGAGCCTTTGAAAAAATTACAAGGAAAAAAGATTTTTAAAAAAGTGCCTTTAACCCAATGACCTCAGCCAATTTTCTTTATCCTTTTTGTTAAAAAATTGTTCGACAAACCTTTCAAATATATTTTTGGACTTTAAGTTTTCCCCAACCGGTTTAATTTTATTCCACATTTCTGGAGCTAGAAAGTCAAATGTTTTTTTATAATTCTGTATACGGTCTTGGTACTACAGTTGTTTGACAATTCCTTAATCTTTGAGAAAAAATATTTACATTACCACTTCTCAAATAGAAAAGAGGGCCAATCTTAATAGCATGATTCTCCAAAAAGACCGTTGAGCTATTTAGATTAGTTGTTTACAATATAAGCAAAGCAACAATGATCGTAAATTATCGAACATATTAGACACAAGTAGAAGAAAGAAAGAGACAAAGAAGAAGATGAGTAAAATTAAAAGAAGAAAATCTAGGGGAAAAAATGGCAGTGCTGTGAACGAATCCATGTTTTCAAATTCATATTCATCTTTATTACATGTAATACAATTTAAACAATAGTCATACAATTCATTTATAAAAGAATACAAGCTATCACAAGAAAAAATTAAAAGTTATACATGAAGGAATTTCATACATGTAAGTCAAAAATTAAATTAAATTTTTAAGTATTCCTTCTCAGAAGGTATTCATGTACTTCATAAAAACTCTCATTAATAAGCCATTTTCTCAGATCCCTCTTGAAACTCACAAAACGTTCTATCTCCTTCAGCTCCACAGGAAGGGCATTGAATATTTTCTTGACCATAAATATAGCTTGGACTTGACTCATAAAATGTAGACAACTTACTTTCAAACAGCACATTGATGTCAAAGTGCGACATAGCCGTGTGCTGTTTGGACAACTATTCCCCCTTCTCATCACCCCATCATTCCCCCTGAAATTTAGGCTGCTCATATTTACAGCCATTATCAGGGCTTATATGACATATGCTGCCCCAGTCTGGCAAAAAAAAGAAATTTTTTTTAATGAAAAACAGACATGAAAATGAAAAAAAAATTCGAATAAGCTGTAAAAGTAACTCTTACAATCTCAATTTGATGAAAACAATGTTAAAATTTTTTTTATCAACTTATAAACCATTTAGTATTGAGTGACCATTAGGATTTATTAGGATTTTATAATATTACCTTTATCGTGGTATAATATTTTTTCTTGCTATAATTACTCACTATATTGTACTCAGCTTTTCAATAATTCAACAAAAAAATATGAAAAGCAGATATGAAAAAAAATGCCAAGTTCTACTTGAGGTCTCAAAAATAGTAGGAACCCCAAAAATGTCAGCACTGTTTGCGATGAGCAACCATGGAGCTTATAGCCCCGATGTTGCCAGACAAGGTACACTCACCCTATCCAACACTGACTGACTGACTGACACATAAGATGTTGTCTTATGAGCTTCAAGTCTAGCATTTTCTCTCCCTCTTGTTTCATACATATGGATATCTCTTCCCTTAATCTAGGTGTTTTTGGATAGAAGTGCCAGGCAAGCAGTATGATAAATAAAAATACATGGCACTGACAAAATATTTGTCATCCTGAATAGCTCTCTACATGGGTAGGCCTACCTAGGAGGTTTTCTATTAATAATTCTTATAGCTCTTTACTGAACTCTGAAAGCTCGAAGTTCTTGTAAGAAAGTTCTTGAAACATTCCTTGAAAGAGGTAGGCCTACAAGAGGCTGTAACCAGTGGCGTAACGTACACCCCCGCAGACCCAGGGCCCGGACGGGAAATTTTTTTTTAAAGAAATGGCCCATGCCCGGACTGAAATATATAGTTTTTTCAAAAGAAATAAAACACACTGAAGGAAGAAAGGAAGGAAGAAAGGAAGAAAGGAAGGAAGAAAGAAAGAACGAAAAGGCTAAATATTATCAATGTTTATTGTCTACTTTATCAATTCGCAAATAGCTTTAGTGAAGGAATTCAGAAACAGAATGTTGTGACAGGAAACTAAATGACTATTTTGTCTGCTATTATGCTATTATATGTCTCTACTGTGCAAATATTGGAGGAAATTAATTATTTCCCCATCGAATTCCTTAGCATACAGGGAGAAAAATGGTTAAAGGTAGTTGGGTGGGGGGGGGGGGGGTGTAGAAATGAAAAGTCAACATTTTTCTTCAAACAGTAAGTATATTACTGTATATTGAATTCACCAATTCAGTTTCTTTCGAATCGCCAAGCTAGATGCATGTACATTGTACACGTGTCCGGTAAATTGGCCTAGCGTAAACCGTACGTGAGTTCTTGATCGTGAGTTTTATTATTTGGAGTGCCATCTTTTTTTCATTTCTATTCTATTTTTCAACGTGGGTTTGGGGTATTGTGATGTCATACTTTCATTTTTTAGTTATTTCTATTCATTTTTTATCGACTTGTAGATAAGTCGATAAGTGCCTATCTAATAAGTGCCTTTGTAAAATTGAACCTGTGTCCGTTTGCGCGAACGAGGCGAATTTTGAGAGAACACCACTTCTGAGACAAGGAGCGGAGGCGCTAAGCAGGAGGCTGTGAATGTGGATCCTATGGAAGACATCAATTTCAAGGTTTCTTTGAAGTTTTTTTTTATAATAAAATTAACTCTCAACTATTCCTGTCTTTCAGGAACCCGCAGGCTAGAGCCAAAATCATTAGACGACTAGTCCGCCCCTTGAAGCGTGATTCAATTTTATAATTTAATAGAGAAAAAGATGTTTAGCTCTTACATAATATTATGATAACTAAATATGCAAGTTTTTCAAGGGAAGGGGGGATATTTATATGATTTTGAGGAGAGGGGCCCGGAAAATTTATTGCGGGGGGCCCAATTTAAAAACGTTACGCCACTGGCTGTAACGGCATCTTTAAAGGAGATCACAAAAAGTGAGTTCCTGTCTTCCTGAAGGCTGTGGGATGTGCTGTGGGAATCACGTTATTCACATTGTGTCAAAGCAGAAGGGTGTTTGCTATTTCTAGGACTACTTGGGATTGGTACCAATTTGTTCAATAGAAAAAATTGAATTGATTCAATCCTACTACTTTTTGATCCGGCCATTATTGATACTTTGTGCGGACTGCTTGAATGTTTTCAAGATCCCTAAGATTCTAAAAGTTCAAGATTAAAAGATTTTCGACTAGCGGTTCCAATTTGTTTTACAATTCAAATTGGTGCTGTTTTGATCACCACGCCGGAATCTCAAACACAGTGTTTTGCCGCAATTTTCCCTGCAAGTTGATTCTCACGCTTAAAAGACTTGCCGGTTCAGGAAACGGTCGAGATCATTACAACCCAGAGTCCCACGGGACTTTAATACGAGGAGAACTTGACACAACTGACCCATATTTCTATTTTCATCTGTTTCTAGGTTATAAGTATTTTCAGCTCTGTCCAGCACACTGTTATTGAGTCGAGAGGGAATTCGCAATCACGACTTTCTTATTACACGAGAAATTTACTCACAACAAATGACTACATATAGCTGCAGGTTTCATTGAACAGAGATTAGGGTCCTGGATGCAATCCTATATTCATCCATAATGGCAATATGCATAGGCGGCTGAAGGGGGTTGATGATTGGATTACTATAAATTGATATTGACCCCCCCTCTATGGAACGCCGATGCTCAGCTTAGCCGTTAATCTCTCTCTTCCTCTTTATCCTATCCTCCCACCCTCTCTCTCTGAATGAACAATGAAAAATAAACTTTTTGTTTCAAAACAGCTGATCATCAAATCATCATAAGTTGAAATGTGAAAATTTTCAGCTCACCGATCCCTACCCACACAGCACATAAGCTTAAACTAAGTTTGTATTTTACTTGGTTTTAACACTGTCAAGCAAGTTGAGCGATCCAAGTTATTTCCAAGCTCAAATCAAGCTGTTTAATACAAGCTGGTATTCCCAAGCTTATTAATAACTTGGGTTTCACGGCATAATAATTAAGGTGCGTTTGGTGCGTGCGCAACTCAAAAAGTTTCTTTTTTGTGCGCTAGTTTTACTAGTAGCGTGTAGCGTGATCTCGTCAACATCGTTGTTATTTCATAGGTCCGCCATTGATTGCTAATTGCCATTACCGGATCACCGCCTCACGCAGCAATTTGCAATCTTTCAGCAATGTATTCAAGTTATTTAATTTTGATATTTCAATTGTTTGCCCACTCGAGCAGAGTTTTAGTTGAACATCAAGATTCAAGGTAAGTGTTTACTGAGCACTATTCATGTATTTTGCAAGTATATACGTGCATATGCACATAATATTAATTTTAGGTAAGGACGAAAACATTGTGCATCATGTATTAACGGTGAAAATAAGAGTCTTACTGACTCTTATAATTCCATATTAGCATCATCCTTAGACTATGATTCAATACGATTTTTGTTGCCATTTAAACAATACAGAAAAAACACAAGTCAATGATTAGATTCCTGGATTTCTTGTTCCATGACAAACTGCATTGTTAATATTAACTTGTCTTGTGAATTTAACGACTTGCAGTCAAATATTTTTTTCAATGATTAGTCTACAATAAGGTGTTTCCTACCCTATTTTATTTTATTTTATTTCAGAAACCTAAAATTTACTTACTCTATAGGCTTTCGAATCTTTGAGATCCGTTTTTAGAGGCGTGTTCCTAGATCATCAATGTCAGTTTTTTTTATTTCAGTTTTTTTCAATGATTAGTCTACAATAAGGTGTTACCTACCCTATTTTATTTTATTTCAGAAACCTAACTTTCTCCCATTGTTTTGTGAAGTAGTGAAGTCATCACTTACTAGGCTTTAAGCTAAAGCAGTGTAAACTTCTAGCTAGGCAAAGGCCTCGATCTATTATTAAATAAAATAATATCAATTATTCATATGTATTATCTTGCTGTGCAGAACTGACTTTTTTGAGTCGCGGCGGACGCGTTTCGAACTATGTTGTTCTTCTTCGGCGCTTGGTTGCAGACCAGTCATAGAACAACATAGTTCAAAACGCGTCCGCCGCGACTCAAAAAGGTCAGTTCTGCACAGCAAGATAATACATATGAATAGTTCTACTGCAGTTCACGAAAAATGGATAACTACAACAATAATAATATCAATAATATTATTATTATTATAATTTTTTTTCTATTATTTATTTTGCATATTATTAGCTTTGCCAGAAGTCTAGGAGATCCAGCTTAAATTTATTGCCTGCAGACTAAGTTTGGCACTGTGCAACTGCAAAAATGAACAGTTTTTGATCTGATAGATAGTATTTCTTGTTTTGACTGAATGAGAATTAGATAGATAGATATAAGGAGCATCCGTTGACCTCCTATAAAAGGGGTATTTGGACTTAATGAAACGAATTCGTTTTTTGCGCAAGCGTATTTTTAAAATAGCATCTATGCCCAGTGCTGTTTTAGTGATAGAACGCCGTACCGGTACCTCTTATGGGACAAAAAACAAAAAAAAAAAATTGTAACTTTAGGTGAGCCATTATGCGATTGAAGCAATGTAGAGCTATCAACTGTGTCTACTTGGCGCGAGACTGTACCTAAGTTTATCAAATTTATTACTTTTTCTTGTAAAATCTAGCTATCTAAAAACTTACACTGATTACCTTACTTTCCATTTTTGTAACAAACTGTTATTTGGAAAATTATGCAATAATACATGTAAACTAGGTTTTTGTGCGATTTTTATAATATGCCCTTGAAATCTGTACAAAATTAAATTTCTACAGTAGGCCAGTTAGTCAGCAAATACAGTTTTTTCCAGTAAAAGCAGACATAACTTTTAAGGAACCACAAGTTTGATATGAGTAAAAAATTTCAAACTGTCTCAGACAAATAATCTTTGTACTCACAAGTTAGTTTGAAGAGAATGACAATTGAACAAACTTGTGAGATACGAGCCGATATGGCCAAGTTAAAAATTAATGCTGCTGTGCAGAAAGGTCTCCATGGTCTAGTGGTTAAGGCGCCCGACCGGCAATTGGGAGGTCCGTGGTTCGATTCCCGGTGGTGACTGATATTTTTGTACAGTAGCATTCATCGATTTCCATCAGCTATTCAATACTGTTGTCAATATCCGCCTTTGCGGAAGTCTTCAGTATAAACTAATAGCACTCAAAGGAATTCGAAATTAATAAATTCTGTTTAATCTTTTTACTCTTACCTTATCAATTTAAAAAGTTTTTCCGCGGGCGGATCCCTTCTGATTACCCCCCAGACCCCCCGGAACATTGCGTACCTGAACCTATATTGTTACAAAAACAGCACTGTCTATGCCTATATTAATAACTTAATATTTGCTAAATTAAATAATTTATTCGTAATAATCAAATGCTAATACTTTTTTGCTGTAATACCGTAGATTACAAATTTAACATCTATATTTTATATGCAAATTACAATTTTTTGTCACATAAAGTATTTATTTTTCAGCTGAAAGTAGCCTACTCATGTCGGTGGGAGGGAGAGATGCTTAGGCAATGACTTATAATTGCTTGAGACGGTGTCTAAGCTACGCAGTCGCAAACAAATTGTCTTATTCAGGTGTAGCAGCTAAGGACCAAGAAAATAGCCTTCAAGACCACGCAGCTCTGCAAAGTTATTAATGGTAGGTTTTTTTAAATGTTCTATCAGGAAGCTTGTTTGAAGGTTAGGACATCGGCCTCACACATTAACAAAACTTGCTTCAAACTAAACCTTATACCTACTTATGCTAGAATGCAAATAAAACTACCTAACAAACCCCATAGAAACCTACAATTCAATGCAGAATATGAATTAGACTACATGTTAAACTTCTTAGACCTCACTATCACAAAACTAAATAACATGCACAAATTCAAAATCTACAGGAAACCAATTCTCACAGACACTCATTCACAACTCATCCAACCATCCACATCAACACAAACTTGCTGTTTTTAACTCCATGATCTTAAATAATGATCCACTATCACAAGCTGACCGACCACCAAGAAGAAATTAATATGATCAAATATTTGCTCATATAATATAAATATATTAGCTCAACAAAATCCTAAATAGGATATCCTTAGCTCAATAGAATCCTAAATAAAATGAAAACCAAAACAGATTTGTCATACACATATTTCAACAAAAAAACACATATTCAAAATCTACAGGACTTTTGACTTTGTGCAGCACAAAGTAGTACATATTTTTCAAGAATCTGTATTTAACACAGCATTCAGAACAACAATTAGCCTGAGACACCAGCTCCAACAAAAAACATCTCACCTAACAAACAGCAAAATATGTTTTCCATAACCCATTAAAGTTTGTCATGTAACTAACTACATTAACATTAATTTATTTTGTCTTTCTAATTCAGAGTCAGATTAATATAAGGCAATGCAAAGATCAACCTTACATACATTTTTAATATGCCCTAGGCCTAATTTTCAGATTCAGTTATCTTAAAATGCATATGTCCATCAATTAATGAAAAAAAAAATTAATGATCCTGACATATGAATCAGCTGGCCTTTGTCAGTAACAAAGCTACACAAGGCATCACCCATCCTTCACTCATACTTGGGTTAAGATACACCTGTTTGGAGTTCCCATTTCAAAGTTAACTTGACCATGTGGATTCATTGATTTCATCAATTTCAATTGATGGTCCACCCTGACTTGTTGAGGCGTTTAAACAACGTTTCCTAAAGTGATCTATTGTCAGTAGTTTCATGTCACTGAAATGACAAAAACACTATTATTTTACAGTTGCTGTGAAGAAAATTCACCCTTCATCTACTGACCAAGATTTGAAGGTCTACATGTGTCACTGGTTGCAGCAAGCCAACTCAAGGATCCCCAAAAAGTAAGAATACTTATTTAAGTTATTTTAATTATTTATCCTCCAAATTGCGTCATGGTTCTTTCCTTTCAGAAATACATTTTTTTTTCATAATTGTCCATGATAATGAATTAAAGTGTATATGATGTTGAAGATCCATCTTGTTTCCACTAATATATAATAAAAACTTAGAAAACACAAGTGGAAATTATGACCCATGTTATGGCATGACAGCCATTTCACTCTGATGTTAAGAGCATCATCAGATGACCCACAGTACACTGAGTATACTGTGAGTCATCTGGCAATGCTCTTAACATCAGAGTGAAACGGCCGTCACATCATAATGTGAGTCATAATTTCCACTTAGAAGTGTTTTTCAAATTTTTATTATAAAATGTATAGATTACATTTTATGGGTTTAGTATATTACATAACAAGTGTGGTAAGATGGTGTTTACTGTATGAGTATGATAGTTTATGCACAAGATGAAGTTGAGTGCAGAATTATCTTAAGAGTTTATTAATCACCTCACCAGATGTGTTATATACGTTAAACACAGCAACTCCTGGTGCAATGGGCAATAATGATCTTAGATCAGCTGATCTAGCTTTTGATCAAATGTTTTATCAGTGAACTAGCTGGCCCGACGCGCATTGCTATGTTCTCATAAAAATTCTCCTTGATTTTATTATTCGCCACCTCCCACTGAGGCTGCATTTCAAATTTCTAGCTGCATTAGTTAACAGATGTCATCCACCTGGCATAATTACATTTCATCATACCCAGTTGTATGTTTCCTATATTGCAAGGCTCTGACTGCACGGTAGCCTACATGCAAAGTGCCAAGTCTTTTGCTGTTCTAAGACAGCATAAATAACGTCGCTAAGGGGCCTGCCATATGATTAAAAACTGTTGACTTCTATCAGCTGTTCCTTTAAGCTGTTTGGCCGGCAAGTTCAGTAGGTTAGGTCTATAAAATGGATTAGTTAATAATAATTATTAGCTCCCCTATTAAAATTTATGGTCAGAAATCATCCCCAATATTCAAACAACATATTCCCAAAGTTTCATGCCAATCTGTCAAGTAGTTTTGAAGTCTATAGGGAACATACATACATACAGACAGACATTCATTTCTATATATATAGATTACTAGCAAGTAGCCACCCATAAGTGTACGGTAATAATCATTTGATGATCTTTACCACACAGTGTGTGGTAATAATCATCAAGTGACATCAGCTGACAAAAAAAGATAGTATATTACACTACAAGTGTGGGAAATGGAGTTTACCATACAAGTATTATAAGTTAATGCATGAGATGAAGTCAAGTGCAGTATATTATCATACAAGTATGGTAAACATCTTCCCAGATGAGTTACAAATGATATTTTTTGTCATACTAGTCTGAAATATAAAAATAATAAAATTTGAGCAAGTACAAAAAGCATCATTAAACATAACCTCAAAATCTACCACAGTAGTAAAATACTAAAAATTTATCTGAGATCAGCTGTTTTTCCAAATTCTGAATCAGCTGGAATGTGGTAATATCCATTAACACACTGAAAAAGGATGCAGTAATGAAAATCTGCTGTTCTTTCTGTAAACAGTTGTTTACCGGCTCGATTCAATGCTTGGTAAAGTGGTGAATATGTATGAGTATGACAAAAATATTATTACCATATTGAGAAATGGGTACACTGCCAGCACATATTTTTGTATTTGTGCTACACATCTAGAGTGAGCTACTTCAGTCATATTATGATTGCCACCTATCACTGATTTAAGTGACAATTTGGTTTAAATTAAGCTGTAGCATTTGGATGATCACTGTTGATTAAAATATATAATGGCTCTAAATGCCAGAACTGTTTGCACATATATGTGCATTCATGACATTTGCCCTATCAACCTACTTCCTCCATTTTAACTGTGATTCTTTTTTTCAGGGCCTTTGTAGAAGAAAACCCTCAAGCAGCTACTTCAGAATAAACACTGCTGTGTGTGTTGTATACATTAAAATTATTTTATGAAGATTCCTTCTTTGTACATATAATTTATCCCCAACCCCTACTAACTATGAAAACTATATACATTGTTTTACAAGTGATTTGGTAATCAAACCTGTTAATTTTATCATATAATACCTATATGCTTCATTTGAAAAAAATTAAAATACTATAGTTTTGTCCAGGAAATTATAGTGTTTTTTCAAATGTTGCTCTCCAATTTCAATATTGTTGTTATTCAACAGCAGTGTTTCAACTATTGTTATTTTGCAGATTTTTGTTGATAAAGTTCAATCAGCTACCTAAAAGCCTGTTAATAACTTGGGAATGTAAGTTTACTTTAAGCTTACTTTAGACTAGTTGTAATAAGCTTGTTTTTAGCCTGGTATTGTAAGTCAGTTAATAACTTGATAATGCAAGTTTACTTTAAACTTACTTTAGACTAGTTCTAATAAGCTTGTTTTTAGCCTGGTATTGTAAGTCAGTTAATAACTTGATAATGCAAGTTTACTTTAAACTTACTTTAGCCTAGCTTAAACAAGCTTGTTATTAGCCTGGTATTGTAAGTTAGTTTTAAGCTTGTAACCTCAAACTTAGAACAAGTTGAGAAAGTGGTAACTTCGAAGCTTAAAACAAGCTATTTTTAAGCTTAAAAGCTTGTTTACCCAAGCTAAAGTTAAGCTTGTAAGCTTGTTGTTTTAGGCTTGAAACAAGGTTGGAACAGGTTTATTGTGCTGTGTGGGTATGTTAAAGCAATGGCAAAAATTGAACCTTTCATTCCTCATGTCCACGATGACTTTTTTCAAAATGTAAGACCTTATCAAACATCCACTCATTGAGATCTTTCAGATGAGACGTGAACGATCAAAATCGGTCGAGAAACCACGGAGTTGTCTTCACAAAAAAACATGTTCGCCTATTTTATATAAAGATAATGAAGACATTGAAGGCATTGCTTCGTAGCCTACTTCTCCAACTCATAAGTTAGTGTTAACACAGAGGGTTACCACGGGCCGGGGTACCCGGGGCGCCGTTACTTAGGGGCTCCAAACGCGCTTAACAAACTTGATGTTTTTACTTTTCTTGAAAATTTTGATTGGGACTACTTCAGAATAGATTTTAAAACAGCAATGTTGATTGGTTAATATTAATTTTTAATCATTTAATATTAAGCGATGGACACAAGTTTTAAAAAAAGTTATTAGTTTTGGGCGTAAACCTAGAAAATATTTCAAAACTTTAATTAATCGACTTGCCAAGGCGTCCTGCACTCGCGCTACATCCTCATTAAATTAAAAAAAGTTATCAATTTTTGCCCCTTATGGGGAGGAATTTCAAAAAGCTGTACCGTACTTCGTACTCATCTATAGTTTTTAATGAACCTGGACCATTTTGGTCACGTGGTACTTGAGAAACGGGGTAATTGAATATTAAGAAAACGTTACACTTGGGCCCAAACACTAGAAACCTTTTTTGAAATTTTAAAAACTAAAGTTGAACTTTTAAAAATTGTAAATATTGGTTGTAAAATAGGGAGTATTTTGAAAATTTTCCTCGCTTCGCTCGCCTTGTCCCAGCGATGGGAGCGGGAAATTGATACAATTGAAGTAAACAATTTTTGCGCCTCCTGAAATAAATTTTGGAAGCTTTAATTGTGATAAGAAACTTATCTATAGTGTCTTGAATGAACCTGGACACCAAACATTTTACGTCACATAGCTACCCACAATTAATATCAATATGTCATTAAATCTAATTTCAATCAGTAATCCTTATGTATGACACTTATACAGAGTGTTTCGGAACTCTCTACTAATACTTCTAGGCAGTGTTTCTGGACCACTAACAAAAGTAAATGTCGTAATAAAAATGTTCTAAAATCCCCAGTTACTCACACAGCCGCCATTTTGTTTTTATCACTCATTATTTTTTTATTCTAACACCTCTAAATGTATAATTTTGAAATTTTGCAAACAGCTTTATATAACAATTAAAACAATCTTAAAAAATCAATCAAAATTTTCCGACATCAAAAAACAAAATGGCGGTCATATAAAATCTTTGTACAGGATAAAATTAATAATGGCTGATGATATCAAAATTTGACTGGAATAACGTTTTTTAGATATTTTATTGCAAAGCAAATCCAAAGATACCTCATTTTTCAAGATTGGCCAACAATTAACAGAGATATGCTACTTTTTAGGGTGTGCAGTGGTTGGAAGCGAGAAACTGCAACCCGGTCTCAACCACCGCACACCCGGTGTAGCACCCGGTAAGAAGTAGCATATCTTTGTTAATTGTTAGCCAATCTTGGAAAATGAGGTATCGTTGGATTTGCAATAAATCTTCTAATCTTCTAAAAAACGTTATTCCAGTCAAATTTTGATATCATCAGCCATTATTAATTTAATCCTGTTCAAAGATTTTAAATGGCCGCCATTTTGTTTTTTGATGTCAGAAAATTTTGATTGATTTTTTAAAGATTGTTTTAGTTGTTATAAAGCTGTTTGCAAAATTTCAAAATTATGCATCCAGAGGTGTTGGAATAAAAAATAATGAGTGAAAAAAACAAAATGGCGGCTGTGTGAGTAACTGGGGATTTTAGAACATTTTTATTACGTTATTTACTTTTGTTAGTGGTTCAGAAACACTGCCTAGAAGTATTGGTAGAGAGTTCCGAAACACTCTGTATAGTAGCCTACTCATGATCTATTATAGACACGATAGGGCCTTATTGAAATCGTGCCGTTGTTCGTCCGTCCGTCTGTGCCATAGCGCTTGAAAGGAAGAATCTAGACTCTTGAAACTTGGGTTATTGCTTCCTCGTAGTCCAAGTGAGATCGCTATTGATTTTGGAGTTTAGGGATCGAATATAAAAATCATTATGATGTAAAACAGATTCCCGCCACCGGCTCTAGGATAGTTTTAGCTAGTGAAAATCAAAACATTGGGCAGCTGGTACCTGTCGCTGTTTACATTTGAAAATCAAAACACTATGAAGATTGATGCTGAGCCCAATTATCCACTTTATTTATTTTTACAGTGCAAGCATTGACGTTTTATTTTTGATTGCATTGAAATCTATCAATCTAATATTAAAACTGACACTGTATTTCACTTTTAAATAATGTTTTACTCACATATATTGGAGATGCTTGAGGAATGCATTTCACTTCTGAAAAGAAGCTTCATCAGCCTCAGCGTCAGCCTGACGAAGCTTCTTTTCAGAAGTGAAATGCATTCCTCAAGCATCTCCAATATATGTGAGTAAAACATTATTTAAAAGTGAAATACAGTGTCAGTTTTAATATTAGATTGTTCATTAAATATTTCGTCATGGAAAACATCACATATGAAATCTATCCTTGAATTATTTTAAATCGTCAAATTGAAAAAAAAACAGAGAAAATATTTAGGCATGATATACCGGTACAGAGATCTGTTAAACAAGAAGAAGAAAAAACTAAATTCGTTTTCAATAACTGCAGATGTGCATTTTTTGTGAAATGGGAGGATTGCGTCTTGGAGACTAGTTGAGGAGTATAAGACAAGCCAGATGAGACAGCTCACGGAAAGGGGAGACGATGTAAACAACGATGCGTGTGCGAGAGTGTATCTTCGAACAACAAGACCGATTCACAATTAAATACAGAAATACAATAATTTATTAATGCGCAGAATATAAGTGAATCGGTAACTATGACAGCGCATGGGATACTGAACTCATTGTGAACTGGTAGAAATTATTCGATTGGTCTACAGCTGATATGAGTCATCACTTTTTCACTCACACAAACGCAAACGATGTTTTGGTTTGTCTCTCGTTTGCGTGAACAGAGTATAGAAATTTGTAGAACAAGAAATTCAAGAAGTAGTTAAATTGTGCATAATTATGCAGATCAGCAATACTGATGATGATAATATTAATAATAATAATAATTATTATTATTATTATTATTATTATTATTATTATTATTATTATTGTTGTTGTTACAAAAGCAAACAAGCAGTTATTCACGCACTTGTTCTATTTATATCATTCTATTGTTTTCATGGTTGGACGTGACTTCAACCGATCTTCATCCGATCTTCTCTCTCTTGCTACTCTTATTCTTCAAGTCTGCAACTCTCTCACTCAATTGATCTTCTTGTCAATTCTACATTCTTCTTGAACAATCGAGGTCTATTCCAAGCTTTCTTGAAGATTCTCGAAGTGTCTGGTGAGCTCCAATTCTTGGAATTATACAACTACAACAGCAAAAAAAAAATATAAAGGAGTCCACGTGAACCAGTGAGTTTAGTTTACAAAAGCTCGCATGTCAGATTGTATTACAGATCTTGTGAGAAAGACAATCCAGTGCCAGTGGAGTAAACAGTGCATTATTCAGTCTTTAGACAGTGTCAAGTGCAGAGACAAGTGTTTACTGTTTATGCAGCTTAATAATAGTTTAAAGACGTTGTGTTAAGTGATATTATTTGGGACAGTCAAACAGTCAAATAACGAATTGGACTGTGTTTTTGTAAGTGATTAGTTGCTCTTTTTAAAATTTCTTTCTGCATTATTGTACAGTTTATTGGACTCTTGTTTCTTTTATTATTGATCAGCCTGTAATTACTTATTCATTAATTCTTGTAAATAATTACTGAAAATAAGTATTAGCTTGTCATTTGATGATCTGTTTTTATTTAATTAATTGAACTTACAATTAATTTGTGTAAATAGACTAATTTGTGTAAATAAAGTGCAAGTGTGAACTTTAGTGTTGCCAGCCTTATTTTAGACATTAGAACCCGTAACATTATTATTAATTCATACAAATTCGTTGGGTCCTTGTACATTCAGTTGTATCGGTTTATTTTTTGTAGAATAGAGTGATTTTTCATTTCATACTATGCTGTCTTTTTTTATTTGTGAGTTATGCACATTTTATTTGTGGAGGAATGTGAATAAGGATATAGAATAAGAATGATACAAATATGGCAAGAATGAACGAAATGCTTGCATGTGTACAGTGCAGAATGTAGCCTATCAGTCTGTCCATCTGAGCCATTGGAGAGGATCTCAGCAAGAACCGCTAACCCAGATTGACCCTTGACCCCGGTGTCTGGTCTTTCTTCCCATCACAAACCGTTCCAAAGTATTGTGACTCTGTTAATACGACCAAGAAAAATCTTCGCAAATCATTCAAATCTCCAGGACCCATTTTCCTCTCTGTATTACACAAGACTTTCAATAATGTTATGAAAATTTAAGGTAATACGTACCCTGAAAACTACCTCCAGATGCCATTGCACTAGTCATGCATTTTATGGTAGTGATATTTAAAACAATAAATGTTTGATAAATATTATCTGAATCTGAATATTGTACAACCCCTATGTAGGTTCTGTATGTAGATGCATTTACGTAGGATGATTTAACAATATTTATAAAATACTTATTGTCTTTTTATGTATATGGTACCTTCTTGGGGTTATTGATATAATTATTACCCTATTATTGTCCAAACGAAAAGAGGTCTCTGTTTGAAATCGACCATTTTGCATTTTTCTGTCTGTCTGTAACGCATTCACTGGACCAAATTCAATGAAACTTTGTATGGATTTTCCATGTATGTGATCTTCCCAGCGATGTATGTGAAAGGATTTTTGAAAGTTTCTAGTATTTAAATGATATTTAGAAGGGGAAAAATAAGGCTATTCGACCTACTCTGCTATAGGAACATATGATTTTTAAAATTATCTAATGGAATACTAAGAAAGCTATTTCAATATTTTCAGTTAACCTGTCCACATTCTGAAGAGTTGCGATATACAGGCCTAAGCTAATTAATTGTGCGGAGCCCAATAAACATCACCAAAATAGCCTAAAACTGCTTTCAAAAGACCTAAAATCAAAAGTTTTCTGGAGTGACGCCCCCGGAGCCACAAATTTTGAATATCCACATGAAAATGTATAATTCTACCATAAGTGGTACAAATTATGAATAAGATCGTTTGTTACTGTGTGTGAGTGGATGGGTGGCCGGTTGACAAGTTGAAATACCGCCCCGGGTGCCACAAGACCTTGATACGCCACTGACTGGAAAATCAAAGCTCAGCTTATGACTTATCCCTTTTTGGTGAAAAAACAAACTTTTCTAATTGCAATTTAATCAAACAAAAAATATAATCTGTGACGCTTTCCATGACGAAATACTTGCTTCAACAATCTAATATCAGAATTGGCACTGTATTTCTATTAAAATATTATTTTCACTCACACTGGAGATGCTGGAGGGATGCATTTCACTTCTGAAGGCTGACGAGGCTTCTCTTCAAAAGTGAAATGCATCCCTCCAGAACCTCCAGTACAAGTGAGTGAAAATAATATTTTAATAGAAATACAGTCTCAGTTTTGATATTAAAAAATATAACTTTTCATATCTAATAAGTTTGGATATTTTGAATTATAGTAACTCTGTCTCCAGGCAAGCTAGGAAGATGCGGCTAGTGATAAGGGGTTATAAAAATTGTCTTTAAGAAAACTTTCAAATGCATTTACTTTCCAACACATACATAGTTATGTTGTAAGATCGGAAAACCCAGAAAAAATCCAAAACCCATGAAAATTTGGGTACGGTACTTATAATATGGCTTAGCTCAATTTGAAACGTGTTTTTATTTTAGATATTGATGTTAATGATGTGGAGGAGAAAGATTTTAATTACAACTTGGGACCAAATTTGTATTTTAGTCTTGAATAGATACCGAGTGAGGACTATTCACAACAAAATAGGGAAAGCCTATATCACACTTTCAAAAGGAGAATAAAAAATTAAAAGCTAAATTTAATGTGACATGTTCTATGAATTTGGATCGTTTCAATGAGCTAAGAGGAATGAGCCATGAGATTAGATTAGATTACTTTATTCATGGTAAATTTACAACTTTTTTCAGATTTGTACTCACATACAAAATTTTAACATCACATAGAAAGTAGACCTCGTTGATACTATTTACATTTTGTTGGAAATATTAAAAGTGATCTAATGGGTAGAGCTAATGAAATGAAATTCTAAGTGATGCATTTACATGAAAAGGCGAAGTTTGGACAAAAATTCGTCCATTCGAGCACTTAACCTTAAGAACATTTGGCTTTCGTTATTTTTAAATTCAGCAAAATATTGTGTTATCAATTGACTTCAGATTGTAGAGTGATATTACATTATGAATTGCTAATTAAGATAATGAGAATGTACCATAAAGTGTATAGTATAATACTAAAAATGAGACTAAAAAGTGAGGTTTGAGAAAAAGATTGACAAAAGATGATTAAAATATAAATGAAAATATGAATAGAATGATTATGAAGATGATATAAATGATGATGAGAGAAGATGGGATGGTAATTAGAGATAATTATTTTGTACGGATTTTCTTAATTTTCTATATTTTAGTATATATTATTATGTTGTTAATACTACAGTAGAGATAAGATTAAATTAGGAATGTACAATGATTATTTCATGTATTGATTGTGTTAACTGGGAAATAAATTTGATTTGATTTTGCAAAAACCAAAGAAAACCCACTATAAAAATTTACTTTGATGCAACCATCAAAAACCAGTAATGTAATTTTGGTCAAAAGTTGCAATTTATTACAAATAGCATAAAACAATCAGAGAAGCTAACGACTACAATCTCCAAAATATCATTTGTTAAAATTTCTGGCTTTGTAACAGTGTTATTGCAGAGTAGGTATGGTTGAATTGATTTTGTTTTCAAATTATGTATATGAGTAGGAATTTTATAATTTTTGTTTAAATCAGTGACGTAGCCAAGATTTTGAAATGGGGGGGGGGTCGATTGACCGGGGGGGGGGGTCTGGGGTACTTCCCTGGAAATTTTTTGAAAAATAGAGGCCCTAGAACCCCCTCCTAAGGAGTACAAGACCTTGTTGTTGGTGGAGGGGCTTGCGCGTTCCTATGACCCTGAGAGCTATGCCGGCGGTAGTCTAACTACTGGTAGGGCCTCCCAAGCCGGACAGGTCGAGGGGTAGGAGCCAGACTAAGAAGTACTCCGAACCCGGCGTCGTTGGGCTAATCCCCCACACGTCGGTAAACATCGGATTCAGAGAACAACAATTAGCCTCGGACAGGACAGGAATATTCGGAATAAAAGATTGGACAAGACATTTTTAAGATTTGGAAACTGGAATGTGCGCACTTTGAATGGAAAGGAAGTAGAAATTGTAGAAGAGATGAAAAAATATAAAATGAGTGTTTTAGGAATTAGTGAGATTCGAAAAAGGGGGTGTGGAGAGAAACAATTAGATGAGGGTTTTGTGCTCAGATATTCAGGTACAACAGATGCGGGACGATTGAAGGGTGGAGTTGGTATCATAGTTGATGGAAACATGAACAACTTGGTAAGTGGATGGAGTGCCAAAAGTCCCAGGATTATGAGAATGGATCTTGAATTGTCAGTAAAAATTTCCATTATACAGGTCTATGGTCCAACAGATGATGCAGATGTTGTGGAGAAAGATGAATTCTGGGAAGAGCTATGTAGAACAGTAGCAGAAGTAGAGACATGTCGCAAAACCTTTATAATGGGTGATTTTAATGGAAGAATAGGAGATGATGATAAACGTTGGCATGGTTGTATGGGAAGGCATGCAGGTGAGTCTGTCTTGAATGATAATGGAAAGCGTCTATTGGAATTTTGTATGGGTCACCAGCTGCTGATTGGCAATTCCTGGTTTATCCATAAAACTATCCACAAAATCACCTTTGTAGCTGAGGGCAGAGGCATGCAAAGTGTCATCGATTACTTTCTGTATCCATCTACTATGAGATATGCAGTCAAGGATGTGAAGGTTATAAGGGGTGCAGAGATTGACACAGATCACAGACTTCTTGTTGCTGACACTAGGTTCCAAAGAAAAGCCACAATAAAACACAGAAGATATCAGAGAGTCAAAAGTGAGGAATTGGAAAAGATGGATAAGCAGAATGAATTTCAGGCTGAAGTGGAGAGAGAAATAGCTTTATCAGAAGCTCAAATAACAAATGAAGATCTGTCCACTAATATTGAGTTTCAGTGGAAAACGATAAAGGAAACCTTACTAAAAGCAGCGAATAAAGTGTGTGGTAGAAGAACAGTGGGACAATTCAAGAGAAGAACAAAATGGTGGACAGGAGAAGTTAAACAGAAAGTAAAAGACAAGAAGAAGGCATATAGAAAATACATAAGGTCTAGAAGAAGTGAAGATTGGCTGACATACATAGAGTGCAGAAACCAGGCAAAGAGATTAGTCAAAGAGTCAAAGATGAAGGCCTGGGAGGAATTTGGAAGTGAAATAAATGAGAACTATAAGAGTGATGTGAAAAAATTCTGGACAGTTTGCAGAAGTATTCGTGGGAAGTTTGGAAAACAGGCAAGATGTATAAAGAATAAGGAAGGGGAGCTGATGACTGCCACTCAAGATGTACTTGAAACATGGAGAAGATTTTTTGAAGATAAGTTTGAAGGAGATAGGTTTGAGCAAGATGCGAATATAGATATGGGTAATGATGTAGATGTACAACAAATCATTTCTGAAATAACAAAAGAGGAAGTGAGGGATACTATTCAAAGATCAAAGAGCGGGAAAGCAGCAGGAATAGATGAGATTCAAGCTGAATACCTTAAGAAAGGGGGTGAATGTCTCTTGAATAGCCTAACTAAATTGTTGCAGGAGGTTTGGAAGCAAGAGAAGATCCCGAAGGAATGGGAACAAAATATTATTATCCCACTTTATAAAAAAGGCAGCTCAACTGATTGCGAGAACTATCGAGCAGTGTGTTTGTCATCAGTTGTACTCAAGAGTTACACTAGAATTTTAGAGAAAAGATTGCGAAGTGTAGTGGAAGAACAGCTTGAGGAGGAGCAATGTGCCTTCAGACCAGGCAGACAGACTCAAGACCATATTTTCTCAATAAGATCGATCTGTTCAAAGTTTATAGAAAAAGGAAAACAAGTATATCTGGCATTCTTGGACCTTAAAGCGGCTTTTGACATGGTACCAAAACAAGTTATATGGGAAACACTGGCAGCCAAGAACGTACCACAAAAATTACAGCGAGCTATAAAGAGTGTTTTTAATAATGTGACTGCAGTGATTAGAACTTGTGGACAGACATCAAGACCTTTCGAAATGAGAAAAGGAATCAAACAAGGGGACAGTCTAAGTCCACTACTATTTGTAATGATAATGGACGAAATTCATAAAATCTGCAAACGCAGAACTGACAGAATGATGGTGGGACGTTGGAACTTGAGGCCCATATTTGCTCAAGCTTTATTATTTGCAGATGACATAGTTTTGATCGCTGACTCTGAGAGAAAACTGGAGGCAGCTGTAATTGAATGGAATGAAGAGATCAAAAGGAAAGGCATGACACTGAATATTAATAAGAGCAAAGTTATGGTAGTCAATGGGATAGAAGATGAGAGAATGACTATAGAGGTTGAGGGACAGATAATGGAACAGGTGAAGTCATTTGAGTACCTGGGTACAGTCATAAATGAAGATGGGAAAATAGATGAGGAACTAAGAAATAGGATCTCAAAAGATAGCCGGGCCTTCTATGCTACCAGAAATTGTATTTTTGGGAAGAAAGAAGTGAGTACCACAGTTAAAAACGGAGTCTATAAAAGCATTATTGAACCAATAGTCCTGTATGGTGCAGAAAGCTGGCCCTTAAAGCAACAGCAGATGAACAGAATAAGGGCTGTAGCAATGAAGTGCCATAGAAAAACGGCTGGCAAGACATTGAGAGATAGAATAAGAAGTGACCGTATCAGGGAGGAAATAGGAATGAAAGATGTGAAAGAAGTGATGGATAAAAAACAATTAGGATGGTGGGGTCACATTCAAAGAATGGACAATGAACGGAAAGTGAAACAATATGCGAATGTGGTCGTTGGAGGGAGAAGGAAGAGAGGACGTCCTAGGTACTCATATGATGAGCACATAAGAAGATTGGGAGAGGAAAGAGGCAGGACCCTGGCGCAGATGAAGAGACTGGCCGCAGATCGAGACAACTGGAGGAGGCTGTCCGAGACTACCCCGACGCTGTGAGGCAAACCGGGGAGAGAGAAAGAAGAAGAAGAAGAGGCCCTAGAACAGTCTTCTTTAGCTCTCCTGGCAATGAAAATAACACCAACATCAGTGCTTTGTCTTATTTTACGTTTAATTTAATGAAAATTATATAAAATTTAGGATCGGAAGGGGTGGTCCGGACCCCTAGGACCCCCCCCCCCTGGCTACGTCACTGTTTAAATATTTGTCTTCCAATTTTCATTGTTTGATGAGAAACAAGCAAAGTTACCAACATTGTGTGGGTACAATTGAATATTGTTAGAAAATTTCAACTGAACTATTGTTTCGATTTTTTAAAGTATTAGTTGATTGTAGTGTATTACATTGTAGGCCTACATTAGAGGCCTTCAAGACACCTAAAAAAGTCTTTAGGGATGGAGAATAGATGCAAAGAAGCAAACAGGTTGAGGTACAAGCTTGGAGCCCATATAAGTAGTTGTTTTTTTTAGATTACGTCTTTGAGTATAAGACAAGTCAGACGTAGGGTTGGCTTAATACAAATTTGTTTCTCATTTGATAAATTAACAATAGTAACAGTAAAGCTAAATCACACATATTTTACTTAATCACTCTTAATATACAGAAGAAATAGTTTCACAAAAAGCAAAGTATAGTAAACTAAAAGAACAGTAATCTCAAAACTCAGTAGAATATAATGGTAAATAAAGTTAACTTTTCATGTGAAATTTAACGACTTGCAGTCATTTGACTGCAAGTCGTTAAATTTCACATGAAAAGTTAATATTAACAACGCAGTTCGTCATGGAACAAGAAATCCAGGAAGGTAAATAAAGGTTTAAATACCTGCGTTTTGGTATTCAATAATTGGATCCTTATTGGATACCAAAACGCTGGTATTCAAACCTTTATTTATATTAACTGGTATCCGGAGGCTAAAGAATCCAATAAGAATATAATAGTAACTTATGTTGAGTTTAATCTTGCCACCCACAAACTACCTTTGTTAGAATGGTCCAAACTAACTTCTACACAATTTATTACATTTGAACGAGTGACACTTCAATCTTATCAACTTATCAATATGATTAAAATTGATATTGTAAATGAATTTGTTTAATTCGACCCATATTTTAAAACTCTTTATGGAGAAACTAGTCATAACTTTTAACTAATCCAAAATAAAAAGGCAATTGGATATTAAAATGCACCAGCAGATATAAAGAACAGGGGATTATTCAAACCTCAACCATCTTCCCGGTGGTTCGGAACCCACCTAAAACTGTAGGTCCAACTCATAAATCACCATCATCCAACTCATTACCCACGCACAGGTCTCAGACCTATGTGGGCTTCATCCTCAAAAAAAAAATTAATATTCTCGTATCGAAAGAGTGAACTACACAAACGAGGAATGAGGTATTATTATGTTACTTTATTCACTTGGATGGCAGAGTTACATCAGTATGCTTTTATGTATGTCCTGTTACCTTTTACAGCTTACTATGGGCTCTTTACTGTCACATATAGGTATGCTATCTTAGAATGGGGTAATTCATCAAAACAAAACCTTGATAGGGTGTTTAAGATCCAAAAGAAATCTGTTGGGTGTATGGAAAGAGTAAATAGATTAGATTCATGTAGGCCGTTGTTCAAGAGACTTGGTCTCCGAACTGCACCCTGCTTATATATGTATGAAGCTACTTTATATGTAAAAAAGAGTGATATTAACCAAAATCTTGTCTCCTAACTTTACCCTGCTTATATGTGTATGAGAGGCTACATTATAACTAAAAAAATGATATTAACCAAAATTTTGATGTACACGATTATAATAACTTACAAGCCGAGGACATTATCACCTGGTGAGTCACAATAGTAGCGTATTCAAGCAAAAACCTAGTTATATTGGTAGGAAACTCTACAACAAGCTACCGCATTTTTTGAAGAGTCTGTGACGTTTTCCATGACGAAATACTTGATGAGCAATCTAATATTAAAACTGACAATGTATTTCTATTAAAATATTATTTTCACTCACTTATACTGGAGGTTCTGGAGGGATGCATTTCACTTCTGAAGGCTGACGAAGCTTCTCTTCAGAAGTGAAATGCTTTCCTCCAGTATCTCCAGTAAAAGTAAGTGAAAATCGTAAATTTAATTGAAATACAGTGTCAATTATGATTTTAGATTTTTAGTCTTCAAAATATAGAAATATTTAAAAGACAATTGAAAAATATTTAGTTGATGAAGCATTTTATAGTGTACAAGAGTTCCTTTCCCATCAAAACGAAGCCTCACCTCAACTAATTGATATAGCAATTATGGTAACTAGTGTATAAGATTGTATAATTGTTAATCTGACTTGTTTTATACTCATTAACAGGAGTCTGACGTAATCTACAAAAAAATGCCCAGCCCACTGTAACAATGCTGAATATTTTGCTTATATATTTAACAATGCTTCTCAATATTTTTGAGATCCTTTAAATGTATTAATAAATAACTTATCTGTAGATTCAGCATCTACATAATCTGGATCATGTTTTATCCTCACCCCGTGTCTCATCCATTTGGTATCAAGATATCGTCAGAATCAATCATTTTGTTCCTAGAATGAACAAAAATTTAACAATTTATTAAATATTAATCACAAAATATCACATATTTTTTATGAGCATTGAAATAACTATAACACATATAACATATAATTAAACTATATGATAAAATATAAATTGATAAGAATGGCTTTGTAATGGAACTAAGCAAAAGAAAGCTATTTCCCCTACCAAGACATGTTCATTCCAGTATTGTCAGTTGGTTTAGAATGTATAATTGAAATTAATTATTTGTTAGAATGAATTGTTTAGATAATTTCGAAGCTTTAGTAAGATAATTTCAGCTTTAGTAAGATAATTTTAGTTTAGATAATTTCGAAGTAATTTCGAATTACATCATAATTTCGAAGCTTTATTAAAAACTTCTTATATACCGTAGCACCTTGATAACAGAGCTTATGTATTTGAAAGATTTTTCGAGATTCCTAAACAAGTATATGTATGTTTATTATTCCTACAGGTTCCAACTCTAGACTTATATGTTTAATATTATCTTATTTTCTACTAGCATTTTACCCAGAAATCCACTTTGGAGTTTTTTCTTTTCTGTAAATACCTTATTGTAGTGGTCACAAAATTACGAAATTGGGAAGGTTAATCTGAAAAGAGAAATTCCCAAATGAACTGTTTTTTGCACTGGTGATGTGAATTTTTATGAGTAAACTGCCTTTTTAGCAACTTTTAGCTTTTTAGCATAGTTTTGTGTTTAATTCTTTGAATTAATGTACTACATGCGGAATACACACAATAAGTAAGCTTGCATGACGTTGGGTAATTTAATTAGCAGCTGCAATATTGATACGGAGCTAATCTGTTGCGTTGGCTTAAGACATATCGGCGTATCACCTATATTATCACCAATCACCATGTCGAATCATGTTATCAACTGTTCTATGAGCTTCCTGCATCTAAACACATTTTTAAACAGTAATAGTGGCCATAAGTGAAATTTAAACATTAATTTTGACAAGTCTGAAAGAAAAAGAAAATAGTGCTTCGATGTGCACTGAGTTTAGAGGAAGTTTTGTGCCAAATTTGGTGTTCCAAATCGTTGCTGCTTTTTTTCAATCCTTGAGACAAAACACACACACCTACTCTCTCTTATTATATTTTATAGGCTACTCGATGGATGAAATGAAACAAAACTTTACAACCGTTTCAGACACCCTTCAAAAAATGATAATATCTCATTAGAAGTGAAATGTCATCATACACCAAGGATGATTTTTTACCTTGTTCCTACAAAATTATAAATTATCAATAACATAAATAAAGGCATCAAGAAACATAAATATGAGAGGGTTACATATACTAGAGAATAAAGAAAGGTTGACCAGAGGTTATTGAAAAATAAGCATTTGACCCTACCAATGCATTCTTTAATTTCCATTATTATCGTTTCGAAGCAAAACTGTAATGTACCGTACAGAACCTTCTTTAATTGTCTTACAACCAATTGTAGTTTTTCTGAAAAAAATATGAGTAGATTGAAAATTATTATAAGGAATAAACGGAGTAGCAGTATATAATTATGTGACTTGTCTATTCTAATAATATGGTTGTGTATTCTAGTTCCAGTCCTGAGACATTTTAAAATCAATCTTAAATGACGTCATAATCAGCAAATTCACATTGACAACTGATTAAGAAGAATAAAAATGTTTAAATTTTACAAACACAGTTTTCTACTTTCTAATTCAAATAATGAATAGAAAATGAGAATATGCATTTAAAAACAAAAGGGATCGTTGCTATAAGGTCTTCAACTTTTACAGAGTTAATATTATTCATTGTAATGAAATATTTATGATGAAAGTATCTCTAATTTGAGTTACCTGTTGGATAATTAATGTTGTAGATAATGCTGTTGAATAAACTATTCACTAGCTATAAGTATATTCAATATAATGTCATTACATTAGAGCTTCCAGTCTCGGCATTGCTTATAACTGATGAATGTAGGTTTAGCCGAATTCTGATAGCCGTATCGAACTCTGATTGATCAAATTTTAAGGGAGAATGATACCATAAGGCTTAGGAGGATGGACATCCCTGCTAACAGCAAAGCCAATAAATTTTCGCTTACAATAAGTAGCTTTCTGAAGAGCAAACATATTTTTGGCATATAGCCTATTATTTTTATGTCATGTCTTGGTAATAATGTAAAGGCTGTGTGCTTTCTAAATATTGTATTTTCAAAGAAATTGTGCGATTGATAAGCATAAAGTTTATTTTATTACGAATTTTCTGGAAATTTCAGAAATTAATAGAAATAACAAACGTTTTGACAAAAGTGTACAACAGATCTTTTATTTAAACTCTTTTAAAGAACGTGTACTAAACAATATTTTTATATAAACCCGTATGAATAGGATTTTAATTCTTTTCCTAACTCCTGAACAAAAGGGTTTTTCATTAGGCATCTATATAGCTTTTTTCTCCTGAATACGGTAAGTTAAAAACTATAACTGTATACCATACTCCACTACAGTATTTACTTGTGCTCCAGAATAAGCATTGGTGTTGTCGGGTTTCGGCCGTTTGCCATATCTCTGATAAGACTGACTGCTACTCGACGGGTTTGATTCTTGTTGCTCAAAATAAGTTTAGCTTGGCATATTCGGTGTCATCATTTACCTCATTATTATATACCCACACACATGTTTCAGACTCATATATGTGGTTATTATAAGCAAAACGCGTTGTACTGCTCAAGCTTTTTTTATGATTTTATAATGATATACTAAAAAAATAGAGCTCGTATCACATTATTATCGGTTCGGGATTCTAGTAAATTAAATTTAATGTCGGCCATGAACTAAGTTTTCATATGGTTGGAATGGTACCCTAACGTACAGTGATTTTATAGATAGACAAGAAATCCAAGATTTTATAGTCACTGTACCGTATTTTTTACTGTACCGTACCGTGTCACTGTACCAATTTAACCTAGAGAAGAAGTGATGAAGTACCAACTCAGCCTTTAATAAAAGGCAGTTGATCAATCACTAAATCAATAGCAACATTTTATAGTTCCTAAGAAGTAATTTCATTAATGAATAATGATTATCAATTTAACAATGCAATAGTTTCTTTCAATAATCCTATCATCATTCTTAATCGGTAGTGAAGTTAGTGAATGAAGAATTTTGAATTTTCCAACGTTTGAGTTCCGCGGTCTAAAAGTTATGTAGCTAAGAGTGAGTGAGCATTATGGAGGTACACTTCTCTGTACTTGTTGCAAAGGTCATTGTACTATTTTTCTACGTACAATACGATATGAATATTATTAAATTTGTGAAACATAAGTCAGGATTAGTAATTTGTCCTATCATTTTGCATAGAAATTTTGTCAATTATTCCAGAAAAATTGCTAATCTGATTTTTTGCGTTTTATAAAAATGGAAAAACAGGGTTTCCAGTAATTTGAAAGTTTTAAAACTAAGATTGATATTATTTCTTATTTTCAAGAGTCTCATGTCGATAATAAATAATTTAGACAAGATTACTTACTTTCTCATCAAGCCAATGAATTTTGAAAGGACATATTGCACTATCTCTTTGGCAGTTCAATTTGCAAATGGCAGCGCTAGAACACGTCGGAATGTGCTATGTGTGAATATCTTGCCTTTTTCTCTAATTAAAAGTGTTATTAGGTAATCTGTACTTTTGTTTTTAGACAAAATAAGAAATGGCAAAATTAGTCGATGTTTATCGTGATGAAAAACAAGTCTTGAAGAAGAGGCAATTGCCGTTAGCTGTTGATGAAAGTCTCACGGTAAGTTACAGGCCTAGATTTCATTTTGATACTAGGGCTAGGCCCTAGTTGTAGCCTACTTCTAGAACTGTTGAATTTTTATGATTGCCATTTTTAAAAGAATATTTTTAAATGTGGGAGTAATTTCTTAAATTTTGGTTATTTGTTCTTTGATATAGTTACATTCTTTAGGATAGATAGCCTATCCTCCTATCGTACCTGCCCCACATCTTATTCCATTGTAACTGATAAACACTTGATGATTTGTATACTAACTAGTTTAAAATCAAAAATTAATTGTCAATCATTAAGGATACTCCGTGAAGAAGAGTGATTGGGAAAATGTCATTGGTTTCGGCCCACATTCACTATTAACACATAGCTTAACTTTTGACTCACTTCCTAGTTACTCACAAAGGTACTGTTTTGTTTTTGATACTCATTTATTTCGTCTCTCCTGTCTATTATTAAATATCAAACAAGTTATTAACTACACATATTACTACTCATCTTTTTTTGAAATTGGCATTGTTTTTCCGGTTAGAGTTTGAAACGAATGAGCAATATTCAATTGTCACATCATTACTAATTCTTTCTATAATATCCTTGATATCATGGTTTTTATCTTGGAAACCTCTCATAATTCAGAGAAATACAAAATTTGTACTTCTCTGAATTATGACAGGTTTCTAAGATAAAAATGATTTAATGAAGTAGGCCTACTTCATTTAAGAATGGAGGCCAACCTTGTCATGAAGAAAAATTCAGCCAAATCTGTAGTGGAAATTTTAGAAGTTTTATTCAATCTTGAGAATAAGAACAAGAAGGTATTATCTGTGAACCTTTCTTACCTAACCTAACATGAATATTATATGAAATTTATTATGAGTTTGAGAATCAACAGCAATAAATTAATGATTGGATCCAGTACTTGAGATGGTCACTATTACAAGTACCGCAGGTGATTCATAGTCTGAGTGAGTCATTGTTGAGAAAAGTAAAAAGTAATTTTAAGTAATTTATGATTTACAGTGGTGTACGTTTGATAACATTATCGCTGATGAGCATTTCTTTTTTTCAATGTAGGCTACTTATACTTTTGACAATCTACATAAAGATCTAAACAATCTTCGTTGTTTGGGTCTGATTATGTATTGTGATTGTATATTCTAGATATCAATAATTATTCACCTAAAGAGGAGTATACCTTGCTAATACATAGAACGTCACAGTTTTTCAATATGAAAATTTTATCATTCTATTTCGTCTTTGAATTTTTTCTGGGAACAGATGGTGATGGATCTGAGCTCAATGGGGTTTGTTTATGATAATCCCCCAGTCAGAGGGAAAGAGTTGGATGAGTTTATGGAGAAATTCTACACTCTACCCCAATCAGAAGTAAAGGATGCTTTCCAAGTCAACTACAAAGATATGTTAACTGTACTTGATCAAACTATACCTTGTGTTGGCTGTCGGCGAAGGTAAATCAATATTTCAATTTCATTTTATTGGTCTTTATTGCATAAATCAGTAAATCTTGAATCAATAACAATATTTTAGTTATTTATGCAATGAAATGATCATGATTTTCATGAATCATTTATACAATAGAATGATGCTTTGTGCTTTTTATGTCATACCGTCATTTACTATTACTATGGACGGTACTCTTCCGTTATATCGATCACAACACGAGCAAAGTCTTTAATAGCTAGCAAAAAATCGATCAATAGAAAAACTTGGTGATACTATTCCATGTTAGCCATGGTTGTTATGACGAAAAAGTGCCATAAATTTATTATTAGTTGTTGTCAGTAGAAAAATTATTATCTTCAATTTGAACCTCCTGTAAATAAACAAGTGAATGTAAAATGTAGCTCATGAATAATAATTTTCAACTTTTAACGAAAAATCAAACTCTACTTCTCACAATACAACAAGGATAGACATTTCATTCTTACAATCAATTAAATAACTTCTCAAATATTCCTTTATAAACGTATTATAAACTATTGTTGTATAATTAAAAGTGTTGTGATATCAAAATACCCTATCACCGTTTTGCGCAAGTGTATGTTTGTGAATTATTTGAGAAAAAATTGTTTTTAACCACACCATGAAGAAAAAATATGAAAATATAATATTTACATGAATGTTTCAATATTACATTTGACTGTTGGAATACAGCATATTATGTATTTATCACAAAAGTTGATAAAATTTATGTTTTATAATTAGTAATAGAAATGATTTCAATAGAAAAATTTCTTACACGTGTGTACTAATTATCTAGGAACAGGTAGTATCAAATTTAATTCTCTAAAACCCATTCATTTGATAACAGTTTTTTCAGTGGTTTATAATTTTCTTGATACATTCAACATAATCACTGAACCGTCACGGATAATCATAAATCACGGTTAAAGCAAATTTTAGGTTCAAAGTATTTCAGGGCTTCCAGCGATCGGAAATACATTGAATACTGGAATTTGTGTGGGGAAATGTGCAGGAATTTATGAAACTATCCTTGAAAAAACAGTAGTAGGATGTTTAGGATGCAATAAAACTAGCTTCTCGCATTATGGTTGAAAACCTTCTCCTGCCCACCACCCACAGCAGAATCCTGGTTAATCCGCAACCAGGATATTCGGGAGTTTACTGTATTTGGATTATCCAACCGCTGTTGATTAATTTAGACAGTATTTCACTAACATTCAATTTTAGCAAATGACTCGTAGAACTAGATTTGTGACTGTTCAATGAATGAATTTGACAGTACAGTAGAAACTAAGTTAATATAATATATTATTAATTATTTTTTATAGTGTCGAGCGCCTTTTTTGTCAGCTGTGTAAGTCAGAGCACCCAGCGTTATCTCCATTGATTGTAACCAAAGAAGGGAACATCACTGTGAGTAAGGATCATTTCGATTGTCCTCATCTGCTTTGCACTTTACTCCATGGCCATAGGTGAGTTCTTGAATCCTTATGCAAGGTTCAATATCATTCCCATGACAGTAATATTGAAATATTGTGTTAGCTATGCCACAAATTGAGTTGTTGCTGACAGTAATTTGATGTGTCCGAAAATTATAAACAATTTCATAAGTCCACACTAGAAATTAATCTCAGTCCACACTGAGAACTTATTGGGACAACGCCTCTTAGAGCAATCTACAAATTCAATTTAGTGCAAAATGCTGTCAACGCCAGACAAACGAGAAGGAATGAATCTTTTCGCCAAAATTATTGTAGCTGCTTCATGCTGTCTGCTCTAAATTAATAATAGGAGTGAGCAGAAGAAACGACCAATAGTTGATTGGACAACATATGTAGTGTTTTTACAACGGCGTGGTTCGTTCCACAACACATTCCAGACCTGGGGACCGTTTCACAGCATTTTAGAAATTACAATCTAAAAGTAAAACCTGCAGTAATTTCTAATAAGAATTTTACCTTTTTAGGCGTTTGACTCTGTTGACAGAACCATCCTATTTAGAAAGATGGAGCATGTTTGAGTTTGCGGTCAAACTCTCTTTCGGTTCCAAAGTTATTTAAGTGGTTGTAAACAGTCAGTTAGATTGTTGAATATTGAAAGCTACTTGGAAGAAGTCGACTATGGAGTGGTACAGGGAAGCACTCTTGGTCCATTGTTGTTTTTAGTCTATATAAATAACATGTCAAAGGTTGGAATTGATGGAAGAGTGTTTCTCTTTGCCGATGATGTTGCAATAATGTTCTAGGATAAAAGTTGGAAAAATGTTTTTCAAAAAGTTGAGGTCGGTCTTCAAACTATAAAAAAGTGGCTTGATCAGAATTCACTTACCTTGAACTCTGACAAAACTAAAGTTGTGCCTTTCTACTTTGCCTTTGGGCGTAAGGCCCATGTGAGGAATATTTTGTTTTTTTATTATATTTTGTATTGAATAGTATGTATACTTTTATTTTTTGTTTTTGTATTTTATAGTATATAATATATATGAATATACATATATATTGTATTTATTGAAGGAGAAATGATTTTGATTTGATTTAATACAAGCGCTTAATTTGTAAAGATTATTTGATTTAATACAAATGCTGTAAAAGATAATTCGTAACTTTTGTATTATGCTTCTTTTAACAACTGTGGAAAAAATTAAGTTGTAGATCTCCGGAAATTAACAGTATTCAAAAACATATTTTGGGAAGTAATTTTTTTAACAGAATGAGTGTTGAAAGCTATTTTCTCAAGAACCAAATAAATTTTCAACAGATTTCTTTTAGAAATGAAATTGAACTCAATCGACAATACAGCCCAGTGCTCAAAGTTGTTTTTTTTTTTTTTTTGTCAAAGAATCTAGATTATAATTATTTTCTTTGCGAACCTTTTTATTGTTATTCGATATCTGAAGATTATAAGATTTTCTTCTCAATTCTAGAGTTTTATTGGGATTTGTTTGTTGATGAATTATTGTTTTGTTTTGCAGTAGTACACGTCTGAACGATCTTGTGGAAGGGCAGCTGAGATCGAAGAAGAGCCGCCGCTGTGTGCTGCACTCGCTCGACTCGCACCGCACGCGCGCTCTCTCGACGCCCTGGCGAGACATCTGGTCGATCATGAGGCCGCAGTGCCGCGACGAGGTGGTACTCATCGAGGCATCCACCCTCATGGCCACTGTCGAAACCTATCTCAGAAAGCACAGGTACCGTAATCAACAAGTCAACATCTCATCGTCTCTTTAATCTCGATCATTTACTCCCGGTGGTTCGGAATCCACCTAAAACTGTAGGTCCAGCTCATCAATCGCCATCATCCAACTCATTATCCACGCACAAGTCTCAGACTTATGTGGGCTTCATCCTCAAAAAAAAGAAGATATTTGATAAATTAGTAAGAAAACTGAACTTTATGAATAATTGAATAAAATATGGTACTAGCAGGTTGCCTGATTCAGTTGACTCAGAATATCTACATTGAAACTAATCCTATAATAACTTTTAATTCTCTTTTCTTTCGCCTTCTTCCCTCCCTTCTGCTCTTTGTACTCTTTTTTATATTCTTACTTCTCTTTATTCTTCTCCTTTTACTACTTCTCCAATTTTTTTTCTCCTTTTCTTACTTCTCTTTCTTCTTCTTCTTCTTCTTCTTTTCTTCTTCTCCTCCTACTTCTTCTTCTCCTCCTACTTCTTCTTCTCCTCCTCCTCCTCCTACTACTTCTTCTCCTCCTCCTCCTCCTCCTCCTTCTTCTTCTTCTTCTTCTTCTCCTACTTCTTCTTTATCTTATTCTTCTTCTACTTCTTCCTTTGCTTCATCTTCTTCTATTTTCCTTCATTTTCTCTTTCCATTTTTTCTTCTTCACCTTCTCTTGCTTCTGTTTTTCCTCTTATATTTAATCTTCCTCTGCTGCATGTTTTTCCTCTTCTTCTTTCTTTCCTTCGTGGGTTAAGTGGAGGAGGGGGCTCTTATGCCTCAACTTCGCCCACAGCACTTCTATTACTTGTAAAGTGCACAAATAAAGGCCATCTATCTATCCCTTACTTTCCAAACAGGTCTTAGACCTGTGCGTGGGTAATGAGTTGGATGATTGTGATGAGTTGGACCTACAGTTTTAGGTGGGTTCCGAACCACCGGGAAGTGATTTTACAGCAGAGAACGTGTCTTTTGAACGTGTCCAATGCTAGAGTTTAGTCGATAGTAAACAGCATGAATACGTTTATTTTATAATGGATGAAATGGTACAGATAAGTCATGAAACTAATCATAGAAAATTATAAATGAACATAATGTAGATAATTTGGTAGTTATTGGCCGCCCGCTGAGCGTGGTATCAGGGCGTACATGATTTTTAGTCACAAGCACTCAGAAATTTACTTGAGAAGGTGACCGACATCACTTACCCGATGGTTTGGAATCCATCTAAAACTGTAGATCCACTATTCATAACATCATTCACTCAAGTGCTCAAGTCTTAGACTTGCGTGGGCTTTATTGGCAAAATATGTCTGTTCTCCAAAGCAGCAAGTATTTTCCGATCGATGCTAACTCTGTAAGTGTCTGCTTATTATTTGTAGACTATAGTGTGTTAACGTATTAACATATTTTCTACTTAATTATGTGTAATTTTATTCAGATTGGCAGACTTTTACTACGTACATTTTTATCTATTTTCAATTTCCGTATATATTATTATTAATGAATACCGGTAATAAGACATGAAGTTGTCACAACCACATTTATTGAAAATAGTGAGATACTAGTTTCGGTTGTTACACCTTTATCAATCTCAAACTAAAACTAAAGTACAGAGTACCTTTTTTCTTTAGTTTTAATCAAAATACAGTGTAGCTTAATATACTTTAGTTTTAGTTTGTTTGAGATTGATAATTGTGTAACAACCGAAACTAGTATCTCATTGTTTTCAATAAATGTGGTTGTGACTACTTCGTCTTAACATTCATTACGGATATCTTCCACAATATCACCTTCGCCACTACAAAGAGAGTAAATATTATTAACTTTTCATGTGAAATTTAACGACTTGCAGTCAAATATTTGTTAAGAATAAGTATAACTCACTTAATCTGTAGCCTCTGAAGATGGATCTCATAGATTAGAAAGCGCTCGTCCTACAGATTAAGTGAGTTATACTTATTCTTAACAAATATTTGACTGCAAGTCGTTAAATTTCACATGAAAAGTTAATATTAACAACGCAGTTCGTCATGGAACAAGAAATCCAGGAATAAATATTATTGCTGAAGATGTTCTTTTCGGTTATAACAAGCTAGATCAATCTCAATATCTTCACCAATTTAACAGGATATTTAATATTGACTGTAATGTATGAATTTATTTGGAGCGTTCTTTTCTCGTCGGAACTGTTTATATCCAAAAGGATACAATAACTTGTAACTTACCAAACTAATACACTATAAATTGTGTGTTGGTTTGACTTGTCACTATATTTTTCATTTAAACATTGATCTATTAATTGATCAAGTTTTAATAGTCTGTCAAACCCCAGAAACTAGTAGTTCTGAGAACAGTAGACCTCGCGCCCAAGAGTTATGCTTGCTCACTGGAGCATCCAATACTCCAGATAGTAACCATCGCAAATTTCAATACATGCCGTGGAATGGTTGTAATAACGCGAATCCAATATGTCATACACCATTACACTATTATGATCTTGAAATTGTGGTTATTGGAGTTTTTCAGGGAAGTAACCATTTATAAAATTGATTCTCACGGTTTCTCGCCTTCATTAATGCACGATAAAGAGCATCTGGAGTGGTATAGAAGCCCACAATAGAGAAAAATATTTTACAATCGGGCATAGTTATTGTGTCGCAAGATGAATTTTTGTGGAACACAAAAATGAATTGGACCTCACCAATGATTCAATCAAAATGCGCAGGTTTCTTTATATCGATATTTCGTTTTTATTAAAAATCTCTTTTTCCTGCAACTGCTCATAAAGTAGTTCTTTACGTACTGAAAACTAATTGTAAAATACCTCTTTACTGCTCCGCAAGCAGTAAATTACTTTACGCTGGCCAGCTGTTTTCTTTACGCTTCTGTTTTGATTTTGGTGGATCACGAAATCCATTAAATTCTCATAACCTCAACAATGGTGCACGCTAACTAAATCCGCGCACGGTCTGTGATGTTACACACTAAAAGTTTTTATTGTATTGGAATCCAGAACTTCAGTTGTAGGAAAAATATTGTATGTAATTCGCGCATGAAGCTTCTCGCAAAATTACTGCGCGACGCATGTTTTGGCTCGAGCAATAAAGTCGCGCTTCACGCTCTTAATACATAAATAACTATTTTCACTTCACACAGCCGTTCCTATGTCATCGAGTCAATCATTTGTACTTGTGTTGTTCCAGACTAAGGTTATTAGAAACAAGTTTTTTTGAGAACTAGAAGAATGGTGGGGGTGTGACGTACTTCAGTTCAATAGCATTGAGAAATAAATCTATATCATTGACAACTGATCAAGATACAGATTCAAATCTGTGATAAGCAAAAACTTCATTTTTGTTCTGAAAAAGTGTACAAATAGAGCTGAAATTTGCAAGTTAGGGGTAATTCTGCAAAAAGTGACGTCGTGACTTTTCTATTTTGCTAATTTGAGCGAGTTATGGAACGACCTTGTTTCTATTAACCTTGGTTCCAGACAGCGGATTGATAAATTTTGTCTTCAAACTCCTCACATTTCTGATTAATGATTTCATAGAATGGTTAATTATGTCAACATGGTTATTATTTATCAGTAATGATTTTATTTATTTCACTCATTGAAAATTATTTGACCTCTATACAAACCATAATTCTAATGAGTAATGTCCTATCCTTGATGGAGGCTAGACCAGATGAATAAATGGGCTGAGAGCCGTAATGGTGATGCTGCTCCCTTATACCACAGTGTGATACCCGTGAGTCGTAGCAGGTATCTGTTCAATCAGATAAGCTGCGTTCTTCTGAGCACTCTTTGTAAGTGTGACCGATTAGATTGGCCAGCAAAAAAGACTGTTCTCTGCTGTAAAACCAATTTCCGGTGGTCCGGAACTCACCTAAAACTATAGGTCCAACTCATCAATCGCAATCATCCAAATGATTACCCACGCACAGGTTTCAGACCTATGTGGGCTTCATCCTCAAAAAAAGATTTTAAAAAAATAATGGAATAACCCATCATATACGGCCTCCTTTTTCCCTTCTAAATATTCTTTGAATGCAAGAAAATTTTGAAAATCATTACACGTTCATCACTGCACACTCCTAACAAGAACATTCATGCAAAATTTCATGTATTTATTCCACGCGTTTAGCTGAAATGGCGTTACAATTAAAGAAAAGCAAAACGCTTGACTTGAAACGAAGGCCTCACTATGCTCGGTTGAATATTTCACATTCTCTTTTTCTGAGGATGATGCCCACAAAGGTCTGAGACCTGTGCGTGGGTAATGAATTGTATGATAGTGATTGATGAGTTGGACCTACAGTTTTAGGTGGGCTCCGAACCACCGGGAAGTGATTCACCCTAGTAATCAGCTAGGGCACTTATAATAGGACTCTTTTAATTTTTTTTTCGGAGGATGAAGCCCACATAGGTGCTGTGAGACCTGTTCGTAGGTAATGAATTAAAGAATGGTGATTGATGATTTGGACCTATAGATTTAGGTGGGTTCCGAACCACTGGGGATTGATTTTACAGCAGAGAACAGAATCCTTTTTGCTGGGCAATCCAATCGGTCACCCTTACAAAGAGCGCCCAGTAGTTTCGTAGCTTATCTCTGATTGAACAGATACCTGCTACGACACTCAGCTATCTCTTCCCATATTCTTTTCTCATATGAACTGTGAACTTATTAATATGCAGTTTCTAGCCGAGGAGATACAGTAATTTGAGGCATTTACCACACTAATTCACTATGAATATTGTGTGTTGGTTTGACCTGTATCTACATTTCTCATGTATAAATTCAACTACTTCGTTATAAATGTACGTATTTTTGTATGTATTGTTCTTGCATTTTTTACGTCTTGTACTGATTATTTTCAATGCATTTTCATGACAATGAAAAATCATGAACTTGTCATTGAAATCACACTTTTCTATCTTGCCTTTTATTGTGACAATAATATAAAATGCATCATAATATAGCAACATCGTTATAAAATTATTTATATTCTTGATTAAATTTGATTATATTTCTCAAATCTTGAACATTCTCTTCTCATCTGAACTGTAGACTTATTTTGTCTACTATTTCTAGCCGAAGAGATACAGCAATGTGTGGCTTTTACCAAACTAATCCACTTTAAACTGTGTATTAGTTTGACTTGTCACTACATTTCTTATTCCAAATTAATGTTGAACTATATCTAGCTATTTTTTCATTTTGTCTAAATTATAAGAAATTCATTACGGTTTAAATGTTTTGTGTACCAAATCTCATCAAACATGTTAGTTTGACCTGTCACTACATCCATGCCATGTTTTTTATTACTTCTATTCTAGTAAATTAATAATAATGTCGCTTGACCTGGCTGGCACAGGTCTGCAGTCATAGTTCTCAGGTCGCACCTGAATGAAGTTCAGGTCTGACATGACCTAACCACTGTCACAAATTTCTAGTAAGTTGAATTGTTTCCAATCAGTATTCCAAATTTTCATTTTAGTTTCTTATGTTTCTAACATAAATTTATATTTTTTCATGATTTTATCAATTCATAGTCGTCAAATTAGCAGAAATATTTGGTTATAAAAGATAAATTCCAACTCGACTAAAATCTGGATATATGTCCTGAAAAACATGCTGAATAAAAGTTCCCTATAATCCGAGCTGTGCTGTGCTTCGGCCGCCATCGTGGAAAAACTGTAGAACATTTCTCGAAATTTTTTTTTCAAATTTTAAACCAAACTAAGCCTCGGGCAGGAAAAGCTATAATCTCCTTTATTCAAGAAAACAAAATTTACAAGAATTTGATACTAGTTACACCTCTGAACCTAGAGTAAGTCTTAAAGTTAATTTTTCGAAATTTCTGAGTATTTTCGGATAAATAATTTTGAATAATTGAAACAGTTGTATCTCACTAATATCTGGTCCTACATTTGTTATTTCAGATTTCTCTGCGAAAAATGAACTCTTCTACAATTTGGAACCAATTTTACCTTTTTATCTCCAATAGTTAGCTGCAGTTATTCAAAAACTTTCATGTACCGTACTTTGAAAATCCCTAAACATTGAATGTCACAAATTTCACCAAACATCGCAAATTTTGTTTGAGAGTTCAAACAAATTTAAAAAAAATGGTGATCGGTGTTTTTCTTTGAAAAGAGCAGTAGTAACTTTTCTGTGTGATGCCTAGTTTGGTCTCAAATTTGGATAAACAAAATTGACATTGGCAAATTTTACATTTTTTCCAAGATGGCTGCCGAAGCACAGCTAGGACTCTTGAGGGCTTTTAGTATGTTATTCAGTA
Organism: Conomelus anceps; assembly: GCA_948455865.1. Lineage (NCBI taxonomy): Eukaryota > Metazoa > Arthropoda > Insecta > Hemiptera > Delphacidae > Conomelus > Conomelus anceps. The sequence goes on from OX418221.1 coordinate 54,918,118, forward strand.
TGTTTTTCTGGTCACATGTCCCGATTTTCAGCCGTTTTTACTTTTTGCTAATTTGACTGGACTCAGTGGCGTAACGTACACCCCCGCAGACCCCGCGGCGCGGGGGGCCCGGGCTATAAGGGGGCCCGGACTGAAAAAATAATTTTTCAAGAAATGGCCCGTACCCAGATTGATTTATATATATTTTTCAAAAGAAATAAAACTAAAACTGAAACACTGAAGAAAGAAAGAAAGAAAGCATGTGTAGGCTAAATAATGTCAGATCATTGTTACTTGAATAAGTCTTGTAATTGTTATTCTTTTTTATAGTAGTTTTAAGAGTGGAGAAGGTGAAGGAAACTGAAGAGAAAATAAAATGTTTTCCTATATTTATTTATTTTCTTTATGATTATATAATATGTATTGTTCTTATATATAATCTATATACGTAACTTATAATATATATATTTATTTATTTTTGAGATTTAGAAATTATACTTATTTTTTCTTGTTCTGTCCTCTGTATGAGTGAGGCAAGATTCTGGATTGAGCTATACATTTCACCTAGTATTATGATCCTGTGGCGGGCCGGAGGCAAGGGCTCCAAGACTTGGTTTTTGACGTTTTTTTTTCTCTAACTCTTTTCTCTATAAAATTTAGATTTTCTAACTTTCCTTTTTTTCTTATTTCTTTTTTTTTTTAATCTCCATTGTGGAGGACTTAGACGATAGATTAGAGGATCTTCTTTCTGTTCAGTGCGTGGAGTGTGATGACTCAAGTGAACTAAGAGGTATTTTTCCAAGCGAATCTTCAAATCTAAATCTGTTTCATATGAATATCAGATCGTATAACAAAAATATAGACGAAACATTAGCTCTACTAAGTTCTCTCCCAATAACTGCTGATGTTATTATATTCAGTGAAGCTTGGCTTAGGAGGGACGAGGTTATTATCTACCTCGACGGTTATAATACAATTTGTACATCGGTCTTTTCAAACAGGAGTGATGGCATTATTGCTTATGTTAGGAAGGAAATATTTGTCGATAGTCTTGAGGTTGCACTTGGTGGAGTTAACTGCTTGGAGCTGGTTCTGAAAATGAATAATAGGAAATTGAAGATTCTGGCAGTATACCGCAGCCCCGGCTCTAACTCTGACACATTTTTAAGTGAACTAAAAAAGTATTATGAGACCACCGAGAATGACACGACTTACATACTGACAGGAGATATTAACTACGACCTTCTCGATGTTACTGCTGGAACTCACATTGATAATTATTTGAACGTCATGACAGAATTTGGTTTTGTAAGTTGCATAGACAAGCCTACCCGAGTCACTACCACTACCGCTACATGCCTAGATCATGCCTTTGTGTTGCAATCTAACAGAACCCGTGTTCGTTCAGCAGTACTCAAGACGTCTATAACTGATCACTATGCAATAATAATTCAAATTCAGTTATCATCAGTAGTCCTTAAACCAGAAAGTATCTCTTATTTCTCTCCATATCCCAAAATCGATGCTAAAATTTTTGCTGATTCTATTGCAAAGGAGACCTGGTTGGACGTACTTTCAGAACGTGATACGAACATATGTGCAAATAAATTTATGGAAATTGTAAAGAAAATTCTAGAGGAATCCATAGCTGCGCCTCAGAGGATCTGTAGCAAATTTAAAAAAATAAAGCCTTGGATCACTCCAGCTCTTGTACGTTCTATACGAGAGAGAGACAGACTTGGCCAACTGACGAAAAAACAACCATTCAACGCAACACTAAAACAACATTTCAAACAATATAGGAACTATCTCTCAAGCCTTTTACATTATACTAAAAAACAATATTATAGGAACTTACTCACAGAGAACCACAATAACCCTAAAGGCCTGTGGAAGGTAATTAATGAACTTTCAGGGAAAAATAAAAACTTGAATGATTTTCCAATCAAAGAATTTGTACAGACCTCCAATATCAACAGGGATAGTATAAATCAAGTTGCTAGTGATTTCAACAATTACTATTCCAAAGTTGGATATAACTTGGCCACTGCATTAAATCCTAGTGGTGACAGGGTGGTTGCTGATGAGGATTTTTCTATTCCTGCTAACTTTGTTTTTCAAGAGGTGCATGAAGGTGAAGTGGAGTTGATGATACGTCAAATGAGGGGAGGCTCTTCACCTGGCTTTGATGGAGTTGCTTCTTTACTTGTAAAGAATAATTCAAAGTCCTTCATCAAACCACTTACCCATATTATCAATAACAGTCTAAGAGAGGGCATCTTTCCCAATATTTTCAAGATTGCAATTGTGGTCCCTATCTACAAAAGTGGTGACAAACATCTTCACTCCAATTACCGGCCTATTTCTCTTCTTTCTGTTTTTTCAAAGGTTTTGGAAAAGATTGTAAAGAGACAATTCTCTCTCTTCCTTGAAACCCACAAAGTAATCGTTTCTGAGCAATATGGGTTTCGAGAGGGAACTGGCGTTAGTGATGCTTTATTTGATGTTACCACATCAATATACAGCAGCATTTCAAGGGGTAATCGGGTTCTTGTTGCTTTCTTGGATCTCGCAAAGGCTTTTGATTCAGTTGATAGAGATATACTATTTAGAAAGTTGGAACATGTGGGTGTACGTGGCAGATCTCTCACCTGGTTTATTAGTTATCTGAGTGATCGAAAGCAAATGGTTAAAATATTAAATACAGAGAGTTCACTCACAGCAGTTGACTATGGTGTTGTACAGGGTAGTACCCTCGGACCACTCCTATTTTTAGTTTACATAAATAACCTAGTGAGGGTCGGAATAGAGGGAAGAATGACTCTTTTTGCAGATGATACAGCTATCCTGTTTGAAGGTAAAACCTGGAATAATGTCTTTCAGAAGTCGGAAGAGGGGTTGAATGTTGTAAAAAAATGGCTGGATCAAAATTCATTAACCCTGAATGTCAAAAAAACAAAATTAATGCCATTCTATTTTAGGAATGAAAATGATGAAAGTGATGTTCATAGGTTGTCCGTAAAAATACATGTTTGTGGGAGGGATAGATCACAAGCTTGTGTATGTGGGGTGCTAGACCAGGTTCAGGAATACAAATATCTAGGAATCCTGTTAGACAATAATCTGAGATGGGCAAAACATGCATCTGGCTTGAAGCAAAGACTCAGGAAATTTATATTCATATTTAGGAAGTTGTACACAATACTCAATTTCAATGAAATAAGGATGGCTTATCATGCTTATGTGCAATCCCTACTGCACAGTGGCATAATCGTTTGGGGTGGAGCATGCACAACCATTATAAAGTCTCTAACTACAACCCAAAAAGCTATCATTAAGGCGGCGACTGGTAGGCCTGTCCGCTATCCTTCTGACCAGCTGTTTAGGGAGTTCAATGTTTTGGATGTGAGGCAACTTTTTATTAAAACTTTACTCCTACATGCCTTCAAAAGAAAAGGAAACTTTATTATAAGATCGAACCACAACTATTACACTCGCAACTCACGCATTAATAACGTGAGGGTTCCTCTATCAACAACAACAGCGGGCATGCGTGATCCTATTTACATTACTCACTTATTGTGCTGTAATATGCCATCACAATTTTTTAATTTCGAAGACACCCATGCCTATACATATAAAAGATCATTGATCTCCTGGCTGATTCGGCGGGGTAGGGAGGGGACGGACAGCCTGATGCGGTCAGCTTATCGAGATTTCTGATTACTCTGTAAACAACCATATACTATGTACCCCTTTTTTCGACTATACCACTGCTCTTTATTCTTTTAATCAATGTCTCTATACTTGAGTGTAGGCAGCGTTTTTATTGAATTAGTTCTTGTCATGTGTGTTGAATGATTTGACTTATCATTCCTACTTATTTTTTTAAAATGTGCTATTTTAAATTGCTTAATGTATGTATTATTGTTAATTACTTTCTTCTCTTCCATTTACTCCCAACTTCCGTATTATTACTATCCATGATTGGATGGTGACTGTGTTGATGGTGGTAATTTAGGAACTAGAAGACTATTGTTATGAGGCAATTAAAATGTTGGATTATTTTATTTATTATTATATATATATATATTTTTTTTGGTACCATATATATTTGACGTTTATACTGTACTATATAGTCGAACATCTTAAGAGAACCACATTGAATATTATCTTTTTTTTTTTTTTATTCAACTTTCTCATAATCTATTTTTTCTTTTCTCTCTTTCCACTTTCCTTCGGTTTTTTTTTTTTTTTTTTTTTTATGACACATCATATACACGAATAATTACCGCTTGACGATCGATCGACTCAACTTTTTATTGAACTCTACCATAGGAATAAATTGACACATTTCTCAAACTCTCCACTCACTTCTACTTTACTGGTACTGCAATGCTTTGCTCTAAAAATGTGCGAATCTCTCTTTTTTTTCGACTTTCTGCATTGGCTCCGACCCCGTTGGCGGTTGCTCCACCTCGTTCAAACCTACTGGAACTGTATTTATACTCATTTTTTCTGACTAAGTTCATGTACGTGTGTGCGTGTAACATATAAATATGTATGCATGAAACTATGTCCATATTTTATTTATTTTTTTTGTACAATACGATCTGATATATTATATATATCAAAATAACTTCTTTTTCTATTTTTTAATTATTTTTTATGAGACGTTTGTTCAGCTGTGGACAGGAAGAGGATCCTTCTGTTCTACAGTAGTTTATTTCATTATCCTTTTCATTTTATAGTTAAGGAAACATACACTATTTCTTCTCATTTTTTTTTTCTTTTCTCCCTCGAATTCCTAGCAATTACAATCCAGACTCTTCCTCACACACAGGCTATCGGCCCATGTGAGGAATATTTCTTTCTCTTTCTTAATTTTATGTGTGTATTTTTGTAAAATATAAAGGAGAAATAAAGTTACTTTTTGATTTGATTTGATTTGATTTATTGTTTACTTTATCAATTCGTAAATACCTTAGTGGAGGAATTCAGAAGCAGGATGTTGTGACTTCAGGAAATTAAATGAAGAGATAACGAGGACAAAACACTCTTCAAACAAACGTATCTAGACTCTTATAAATCATGAATAAGGCTATGTCACCATTGTGCAAATATTGGAGAAAATTAATTATTTTCCCATTGAATTCCGGTATCGTTTACCCGGCATAAACATTATTGTTTTACATGATTTTTAAAATCGGTAAGTGTGAAGCACTGTATAAATGATACTATGTTCCTACGGTTGGGTGAACGGCACCGGTTGCCCGACTGTTGGGTATGTGTGAAACAAACCTTAGGGCCGCTATTGAATCTGTAGCTACTGATTGATTTCTTGAACGACTGAGAAACCGGGTATCAATTTTGTAATTTTATAATTATGTTCGTTTTACTTTACTGTGCTGATTTGATTAATGGCTGCTGTAAAAGTAATTACTTTTCTGTGGTGATTCTAATTTAGTCTTTCTCTCATACAACCCAATACAATATTGCAAATTTTTTATTAAATAATTTTGTATGGAGCATTCGAACCTGCAGTGGCTGAAGTTTTTCTCTGTTTCAGATTTTGTGGCGAGTGCAGAACGAAGGTGCTGCGTGCTTATTCGCTGTTGATGGAGGAGCCCGGCCCTGTAAAGGACAAGGGCTACGTTGCCGAATTGTACGCTAATATAAAGCGGTGCACACCCTACAAGCACATTCACCTGCAAACCAAGACTGATTACATTCATAACCTCATTCGAAGGGCTGAACTGGAACTTGTCAGCAGGTATGTTTAAGATGTTTGCAACAAAAGTAAAAATAGTCAACTTTTTTTGGAGGATGAAGCCCACATAGGTTTGAAACTTGTGCGTTGGTTATGAGTTGGATGATGATTGATGAGTTGGACCTACAGTTTTAGGAGGGTTCCGAACCACCGGGAAGTGATTTTACAGCAGAGAACGTGTCTTTTTTGCTGGCCAATCTAATCGGTCACCGTTACAAACAGGACCTACGAGAACGCAACTTATCTCTATCTGATTGAACAGATACCTGCTACGCCTCGCGGCTATCACTAAACTAAATAGAATATTTCAAAAATTATGCTTGAAACATTTCTATTGAACTTACATTTACTGGCAACAAACCCACCTTATTTGCTGTACGTTAATTTATTTAAAAAAATTTAACAGGAGTAACAAACCTGATATAATGAAATCGATTATCTAAATTCCCTTCTGTTTAATTTATGAATGTTTTTAATTATCAACTAGCATTTTACCCGGTCTTTCCCGGGAATCAAGTTTGGAGTTTTCTTTTCTGGTAGATAACTGATGGAAGGGGTCCCAAAATTGAATTGAGTTGAATATCATATTAGCCTAAATTCATTAGATCCTTCAATTTTATTCTTTTTCAATTCAAGTAAGTTTTGATTAAAGTAACTTGATTTTATGTTTTTTATTGATTCATTTGTAATAATATTAATAGGTAAATCCCCGTACAAGCCCAAACGAATATTACGAATATTTATTAATAGCTACGTTTTTATATATAATATTATGCTGATTAGAATGGAAATAATAGTCTCTCTCTCAGATCAGAATTCGATCAAACTATGAGAAAAAATTATACAATCTAAATAATTTCGACAAAATTGGTTTGGAAAATAGGAAATGTATTTGTTAGAGTTGATTTCTGTGAGCAAAAACTTTCCCATACCGAGATTTGAACTCAAGTTCTCAAGAATGATGATCATCTGCGCTACGCACTGCGCTATGATGCCCAATAGAAACATATGCTTCTAAAAGCTCTTGAAACTACAAAAGACAATAATAATAATAATAATTATTATTATTATTATTATTATTGTGAATATCACTATCCAACAACATGTGGAATTTGAAGTTTTAAATGTTAATTTTTAAAATTCTGAAAGGAAAATCAATAATCGGGCTTTGAGACGCACTTAATCTAGTTTAGAAGCTATGTGCCAAATATTTAGTGTTCCAAATCGTTGCCGTTTTTGTGAAATGCGAAAGACAAAAAAATCACACACAAACACAACCCTTTTGATTGATTGAATCATCTTTATTCAACAAATGTACAAATACATTGAATAGTGTCACATAAATTAAAAAATACTTAAGCAAATACAATACAATTAATCAAGAATCAACAGCAGCTTGAAATTATCCCTGAAAAAATGCCTGAAAGGAGTACAATGACAAGCTTGCCAGATATTCCTTCAGATTCACTCTGAAAATTCCTAATAACTTTAAGTTTCTGGGCAGCATTTTGAAATATTTCTCTCCCATATATGTTGTTTTCTTTTTAAAAAATTCTAAATTATGTCTTTGCAAAATTCTTCCTGAACGAGTATTATAGGCATGTGAAATATTACTTTCCTGTTCAATAACTGTAAATTTTTTAAAGTGCATTATAACCTCAAATATATATTGTCCATAAACTGTTAGAATGCCTAGCTGAGAGAAGACTTGTTTCACAGAGTCATTCCTTTTGATCTTCATTATTATTCTTAGTGCTCTTTTTTGTTGAATTAGTATTTTGTCAAGGTTTCTTTTCGATGTGCATCCATAAATACACAGACCATAAGCCAAATTAGGATGTATCAGTGCGTGGTAAATTGCTTTTAACGCATTAAGACCACACTTATTGGCCATTTGCCTTAGAGCATACAGGCCCGGGGATATTTTTTTTACAACATGACAGACATGATTGTTCCATGATAAATGTTCATCTATCACTAATCCTAGGAACTTTGTTGTTTTCATCTGTTCTAAACTTATATCATTCAACCTCTCTCTCTTATTATACAGAAGATATCACCCATTTATTTGTCAAATAAATAAATAACCTTAAAGAAGAACAAGGTCTAATTTAGTTATAAAATATTTTAGTTTGCTATCAATTGTCTATAAAGGCACCTTCCATCTTGAATGGTTGCGGAATATAAGAGGCTCGCTCAACTGCATTCCAGTATTTAGGTCCACAGAATGGGGAATACGAATAACCTTGGTGATCGTCAATCTTCATAACGACCGAATTTGAAGAAGTCATCATTATTTTTTATGATCATTTATTTTATTTTCGTGTATCAATAGAGTTTTTCATTGGTTATTTTTTCTGCATGATTGAATCATTCAACGATTGAGACTATCGCCTTGCTCATTTTATTTTTTCTATTTTTACAAAAAAATTAAATTTAGGTTTAGGCTTTCAAGAACGAATAAGCTAGTCTTAAGTTGGCTTGGATTTTCTATTGTTTGTGAGTTTTTTGTTGATATTTTTTTCATTCAACTACCTCAACATTATCTTATAATATTAGTTTATGCAAGGTTCTCTTCTCATCTGAACAGAGGAGTTATTTCATCCTCTGTTTCTAGCCGAAGAGATAAATAAATTTTGTGGCTTTTACCAATCTATTACACTTTAAACTGTGTATTAGTTTGACTTGTCACTACATTTCTTATGCCAAATTATTGTTGAACTAAATCTAGCTATTTTTCTTTTTTCATTTTGTCTAAGTATAAGAAATTCAATACGGTTTTAATGTTTTATGTGCCATATCTCATCAAACATGATAGTACAGCGTATTCATCGGACTGACCAGTTCGACTTTCTCCACTCTTGCTAAAAATGACGTAAAGTGGTGTTCTCAGTCTGTGAACCTTCCATCTCTCACCTCTTATCAATGCAAATTACTCATCGTAATTACAATTTATCAGAACCTGACTGTACTTCCGGTCGTGCGACCCCCTTCATTACCTACCGAGTGCCCTTAGTAGTGATGTAGGCCGGGTAAATACCCAGTGGGTAGGTATTTATAACCTACTATGGTATTATAACCTTACCCCCAAAAACTGGGTATTCATATTGAATTTAGAGAAGATTGAGTTGTCTTTTTGCAATTACTATCCTGTGAGGATAGTAAATTATTATAAAAGTAATAATTCTTATTCAGAGAGAGGAAAATTTGACCTAGTATGTGTTAACTAACCCCCAAAAAAATAATAAAAACTCAGTCTATAGGATGGTAAGATTCAATATTAATTTTAAAAGGATTTTTGTTCAAAATCTTTTGTTTAGTACTAAAATAAATCATACTTTTATAAACTCTGTGACACAAAGCTTTAAAATTAAAATTAGACCTAAAGACAGAAGGAATTCCTGGATTTCTTGTTCCATGACGAACTGCGTTGTTAATATTAACTTTTCATGTGAAATTTAACGACATGCAGTCAAATTTAAATCTAAAGGACACGAAATCAACACCTTGGAACAATTTGAAATATACAAACACACCACACACAATAAACAAAACATTCTCAATGAACAACTAAATTTTAAATCTCACAAACTTTTTGATCATATTTTACAAAAACCACAACACTTCTAACCAAAAAACTGACATGATGATCTAGAAACCCGCGCCTCTCATAGATCTCATAGATTCGAAAGAGATGGATCTCATAGATTCGAAAGTACTCGGCCAGATTAAGTGAGTTATTATACTTATTCTTAACAAATATTTGACTGCATGTCGTTAAATTTCACATGAAAAGTCAACAGAAGGAATTTTTCAAAATAGGTTTATCCAGATTGGAGCTAAACGGCAACACTGAATACCTGCATATTTATCTACATTGAAAGTTTTATTATTTTTAATATTATCCCTACATGTCAGTTAGGCCATGTTAAAGAATATCCCAATATATCATACAATGATAATAATAACATATTCAGGGGTAAACATCAATTAATCATGCTCGATTTCATAAAAACTCAAAATACCCGGGTTTTTATGAATTTTGGTCATTTACCCCGCGTTTTAAATACCCAGGTATTTTACATCACTAGCCCTTAGCAAAGTGAATGGTCTATAACTTATAAAGAAATTTCATAAATCAAAATATCTAGTACTCAGATAATTATGTATTAGTCAAAGTCATGCATCTAAGTGACTTACATAATGAATGGATTCGATTATACAGTACAATAACTTGCCTATAATATTATGATATTTGAATTTTTCACCTTTTTTTCGTATGGGGTTTTCCTCGATCGTATTCGAATTATTACTTTTGTAACTTAGTGTGAAATTTTGAATTTCTTCGTCTTGTGTTGAATATCAAATTATATTATAATTTGCAACGGAAAGCTCTTACGTAAAGACTGATTTCTTTGCGGTCCTTCAATTTACAGACAATTATTTTGTTTTATAATTTGTGTTATATTATGGGCTTGTATGTGTTATGTACTAATGTTATTGTTTTATGAAAATATTATCCTACTATTAGTTTTTTATTATGTTAGTGTTGCGTAAAAAATAAAATTGTATTTGGAATAATAAATAAATTGAGTTGAAATTAATTAAGAAATTGTTGATATGTAATAACCATGAAGATGTAAGAAAGTGGAATGAGCATAAAGTCTGAAAAGATTATAAGTCTTATGGATATAAAAAAAACGTCAAAGATTTGGAACACTAAATGTGGCACTAAACTTCCTCTAAAGCCCGATTTTCGATTTTCCTTTCTGACTTGAAAATTAATGTTCAAATTTCATTTATGGGCATATTACTATTATAAAATGTGTTTAAATGTAGGAAGCTCATAGAACAGCTGATACGTCACTATGATGTAAAAACGCTTCAAGTCACAAGCCATTTGTTCCTTATTAATATTGCAGCTCCAAATTCCCTTTTTGGAATTGTAAAGGCATTGATGATTGAAATCCATATATCACATGTTCCCGGTGGTTCGGAACCCACCTAAAACTGTTGCTCCAGCTCATCAATTACAATCATCCAACTCATTACCCACGCACAAGTCTCAGACCTATGTGGGCTTCATCCTCAAAAAAAATTTAACATCCCGTTGCAAAGCACGGGTAATCAACTAGTCTTCAATAAACGACGCTTCCATGCAAGCTTCTTTTTAACATGAGTTATGCTGCCTCCACTTTCCTATTAATTCCTCCATGCTTACAATACACAATTTACAATTTTATGTACAAATCAGCAAGTATTTGATGGTATTGTCGGTTTTGTATTTCAGCAGACGAGAAAGACATGCTAAGACTTTGGAGATCGCTCAGGAAGAAGTGCTCACCTGTCTGGGTATTTGTGTCTACGAGCGGCTGCATCGCATTCAGTTGAGACTGAAAGAGGAAGAGTGCACCTGTCAAGTATTGGCTGCCGTAGCCATTGACAGCATTTGTCGTAACTTTGAGGTTAGAATACGTTTACAGTACTTTTTTTAAATGATAAAGCCCACATAATTTTATGAAATAATTAACTTTTGTTACTCCTTTTTTTATATTGAATTATTGCAATCAGTTTCTTTCCACATGATTGATGTGACATTGGTTCTGGTGATGTTCGAAAGCTTTTTTCTTCTCTTATTTTTTTTGTTATTTTTTTCAAAGTAAGTTTATTTAAATTAGTAATCAAGACTGTGGTAATTTCTCAGTCAATGTGTCTCCAATTTTAATTTTAGTTTCGAGTAATTCCAATTTTAGTTTTTAAACAAAATATTATGTAATCAAGATTTTTAGTTTTAGTTTTTGATTATTTTTGTACTGAAAACTGCACTGGAAACAGTTCTGGGCTTGTAAGCCTGTTGTTTCCACTCTGTTTCTTAAATAAATAGGCCTGAGACCTGTGTATGGGTAATGAGTTGGATGATGGTGATTGATGAGCTGGACCTACAGTTTTAGGTGGATACCGAACCACCGTAAAGTGATTTTACAGCAGAGAGCAGTGTCTTTTTTGTTGGCCAATCTAATCGGTCACCTTGCAAATAGTGCCCAGGAGAACGCAGCTCATCTCTATCTGATTGAACAGACACCTGCTACGGCTCACGGCTATCACTTCCCAATATCCGTATGACTAAACAAGATATTAAGCATCTGTTCAGAAGCAGTTGAATGATATCAAAGCTATCACCTAAACTGGACTGCAGGTAATCCAATTATGTTAATTTATTTGTGTTGCAGGTTGCTGTTGAAAGAAAAAGAGGAAAGTCCCACTTGGAATTGTTTTGTGAAGAAATAACAAAAGAGGAAAAACTGAAACAACAGAGGAAAGAACACAAAAAGCTCAAGAAGAAGAAAAGGAAAGAGAAGAAAGCTAATTTGGAAGAAAAAGAGAATTTTGAGGTAAGTTCCCAATTTATAAATGTAGCAAATGTGATTATCACAGTTTATAATATTCAAGGTTTGTTCGGTTTTATCATTACCTGTTTTCTTTTAAATGTATAATTACAGTAATATTTTTTTATTTCATTAATCGACAAAGCAAATCTCAAATACAATACGCATTCAAAATTATAATACTGGATGATATAATCATTGATCATAATGATTATAATTTGTATAGTACGTGATGTGAAGATTAGATTAGATTATTAACTTTATTCATGTAGATTACAAAATTAACAGTCTTAGATTCTAGCTTATGATATTTGAAAATATTTAAGTACTGTAATTATTGTTCTATGAATTTTACAAATCCAAAGTAAAGAATTATTCTTTGATATGAATATACAATGCAATTGTATGATTTGATGTTACAAGCTTTATTATCACTTATCCGGTGGTTCGGAACCCACCTAAAATAGTAAGTCCACCATGTTCCCTGTAACATGGCACAAACGGTGAGGTGGAACTACCCGTAAGGGTCTCCCCACCATTAAAAACCATACGCTTATTATTATTATTATTATTATTATTATTATAATTATTACAATGCAATTTGATAACGATAATATGATTGTGATGTATCTACATGAAACGGCGAAGTCTGAACATATAAATATCCATTCTTGGAAGAGGATATTCAAGAATATCCTTCTCATCAACACTTGACCGAAGCAGAGAACATGTCTTGCTCTTTGTTTCGTGCAGCAGTACAGGCAGAGCCTTGATATGTTTTTTGCACACACCAATAGTAGTAGACCTAAATTTATTGATTAATTTATTGTAAATTATTGTTATAAATTGATTGTCTTTGTTACGGTCGGAGCTAGGACTCTTGTTCTTCTCTTCCACTCAAACCTAGAATAGTGGAAGCCCAAGCCTGGTACAGTTAGCACTTGCAGTTCTCGGACAATGCTTTCAATTTCCTCTTAAAGGTTGCGTTTTTTCATAAAAGTTTATTTAAGGTCTGTAATTTCAGAGGCACTTGTTCAGGTGTGAACTCGACCTGATCCAATAAGGACACCAAACCTTGGCCAGCTAGGTCATACAATATTATTATTATTTTTTATATATCATCAGTGACCTCCTGTGAAAGGGGTATAAGGATTTGTCATAGTGTTTTCAGAGTAATTACTCTACTGTGTAATAGAGTTGGAGGAGTTAATATCAATTGTTTGATTCGTGCTGAAATGATCAAACAACTCACTTGTGGAATAAAAACATCATTTTTGATGAAGGTATTTTTTAATTCAATTCTAAATCTGTCAATTTTCAATCTTTTGAGGCCAGACATTGTAGAGATTAATTCCCAAACTCTTAACTCTCTTAGCATAAAGAGTAGTTCTATGATAATCATCTCTAAGATGATTTCGTATCCTTGTTCCATACAAATGGATCATAAAACCTCTTATTATATTATTTTCATTTTTTTTTTTAATTAGACAAATACATCTAGAATAACAAGATTAGGAAGAGGAAGAATCCCTAGCTGTTGGAAATATGGACTACAGCTTGTTCTTATTGTCTCACCTACTTTTGCACTCTAAATATTTGAATAGTATGTGGAATTTCCCCAGAATGTCACTCCATATGCCATAAGGTATTGAAACAACGCAAAGTAAACATTTTTTAAAGTATCAATATTCAACAAAGATCTTACACTTCTGAGTTTAGTTTCTTTTTTAGATACTCGATGTGAGGCTTCCAGGATAATCTATTATCAATCGCTACACCTAGTATTATTAGAAATTTAAACAATTCACTGAACACATAAATTAGTCGAATCTAGTGATAATAGTATATTACGTTACAAGTGCGGGAAATGGTGTTTAACATACGAGTATGATAAGTTAACGCACGAGACGAAGTCGAGTGCGGTATTATCATACGAGTATGGTAAACATCTTCCCGGACGAGCTACGTACGATATTTTTCGTCATACAAGTCTAAAATAGCAGATAAGTTGAAATAAGAAACTATAAATCATTGTTATACAAACATAACCTCAACACACCAACTCAAGGTGAAATGTGGCAATAATGGTTCTAGATCAGCTGATCTAGCTTTCGATCAAATGGTTTTTCAGTGAAGTGGTAGCCACAACCACCCATAGAGTGCGGTAATAATCATTTGATTTTTACCACACAGTGTACGGTAATAATCATCAAATTACATCAGCTGTTTTTGATTTCTGTAAACTGCTGTTTACCACATTGATTGCTTGACTGGTAAACTGTCCATAACCTACAAGTATGACGAAAAATACCATTTTAATATCAATGATTTTTTGCTGACAATGGTTTTGTGTGTTTTTTTTAGTGTGAATCTGAGGAGCAAACTGAGCCTGCGTGTGAACATGTAGACGATGCTTGCTCATGCTGTGATGATCAAGAACCGGTCGTTGCAGATAGGCAAAAAGTAAGTAGAACTCACAGAAATCACATTTTTCTTCTTCCCCCTCCCTTCCTTCTCCTTGAAACCTCAGCGCAAATAGTCTATGAGACCTGGCGCATTCTGACTTCTTATGTAGCACTTACATGAATTAGACCTCACCCTTAATTCGGGTTGATAAGGCTGAATTGCAAATCAGTTTTTTTTTGCTGATGATGCCTACATGAGTCCGTGTGCTTGGTAATGAGGTGAATGATAACAAATAGATGCCAGACGGAGGAGCGGGATTCGAACCCACGACCATTGAAACGACAGCAAGCTGAAGGTGTGAGGCCCCAACCGACTGCGCTAAGCGGCTCTTTCTAGCTTAGTTAACCTTTCAGTAATATAATTCAATGTACTCACAGTATTCCTTGATCAAACCACAAACCTAATTGAACGATTGCCTCCAAAGACGTGTAGAACTTCAACTAATATCATTGTAGGCACAGAACTTACACTCTGGGAATTAATCGATCATAATGATTACACAACTTGAACACTAATGGCTAATAAACTCGTCTGTTTATCCAGACTTACACAGATTCCACTCAACGCCGTTTTGAAGTACTCTGAACTCTGTGTAAAAACAGTGTAACTATGGTAACTAGTGTAGATTTTTTGTTTAGAAATTTAAAAATTATATTAATCTTTTTTGGGCTGTGAACTCTGTAAAAACAGTGTAACTATGGTAACTAGTGTAGATTTTTGGTTTAGAAATTTCAAAATTATATTAATCTTTTGTTGAAAATAAAATCAAAATTAATATTCTTTTTCTGAAAAAGACTCGTGAATTAAGGTGAAAGTTTTAGTGAAACAGACAGACCTAACCTGAGATTTCAATTCTAATTCAAATTTTGTGAAAAGCAGTTTTGGGCAATAGTCTGTTGTATTCACATTGATTGTATGTTAGTTAAATAAATAAATGAATGAATGAAATATACTACATTCAGTTCAACTGAGCTTGTCCACTCATGTAGGGTTGTGAGTTGCAAACAACAATGATCCACAAAGTTCAGGAAGAATCTAGAACATTAAGTAGTTGTTGTGAACCCAATAGATAACCATAGGTAGCCAGAAGCATGTGGAAAGTTCGAGAAGGATCACAGAACAAAAGCCATTGATGTAACAATACCAAACATTCGACAAGAGTTGGGAATTCTACAAAAAAAATTTTGACATGGATTGGAGAAAGTGAGAAGGAGAGAGTTAGAACGAGTGAGCGATAGTGGACAGTGCAGGCTCAAAGAGGCCCTGACCCAATGTTAAACAATAAAAGGCTTTTATCTATTCCTAACTCTAACATATATCACAAGAATCTAGAATATTCTCATCTCTGTCACAATATACTGTATTTCCAACATCAGTTATACTGAACTCGTTTGAATCAAGTTGTCTGATACAAATAGGTACAGTATTCTTAGAGAAATTAGATTAGGGAAGTGATAGCCGAGTGCCGTAGCAGGTATCTGTTCAACCAGAGATAAGCTACGAAACCCTTGGGGCTCTTTGTAAAGGTGACCGATTGGTTTGGCCAGCAAAAAGATTGTTCTCTGCTGTAATATCACTTCCCGGTGGTTCGGAACCCACCTAAAACTGTAGGTCCAACTCATTAATGGTGGAGAATAATCGATATTCTCCCCCATCGATAGTCAACACCTTTACTATCGATAGTTTTCGATAGTTCACCTTTATACAACAAAATGCAAATACTGTATTAATTCATTTATAATTTTCTGTTAGTAAACCAGTAGGCTTTCAAGTGTGATAAAAAGCTTCATCAAATTGTAAAAACCGGCAGAAAATATAATCCAGACTTCCACACACAGGCTTAGCGCTTAGGCCTTCGTGCGAGTCGCATGTAATAATAATATATTAATAATTGCATTATAAAGTTATGATTCATTTTATTTCATGGTGAATTTTTGTGATTTTGCATTCTGTTTCTTTTTTATACAAATAAAAACGACATTAATGCATAAAAAAAATGATTAAGAAGCTACATAACCTAAACACAATAGGTATTGAACGTTATAAAATACACTATCAAAAACTATCGATAGCGCACTGAAAACTATCGATTATTCTCATCAATCACCATCATCCAATTGATTACCCACGCACAGGTCCCAGACCTATGTGGGCTTCATCCTCCGAAAAAATATGTTTCGTTATTTTAATTGAAGTTTTATTGATTTTCCCTTTTATTCTATTCTTTTTAATTATTCAATTCCATTCATTATCTTCTTTTTTTTAATGCAGTTACAGGTACTACACAGAAAATTAAAAGGACCGGCCACTTGTAGTTGCATCGATTGTCAGCAGCGTGATAAAAATAAAAAGAATGGCAGCAGTGGCGGTGGTCAAACAACGCAGAACAGTAGCAGTAGCTCAGTGAACAGTCAGCTGGATAAACCGACCGCTGCTAAAAGAGTTTCGGCGGCAGCAACAGCCAAGGAGAAAAAGACGGTGAAGGGCAAAGGCAAAGATGCAAAAGGCAATCGAACCGAGAAAAATAATAACGGGATCCTCGACATTGATAGCATTTCCATTGACGATACTCCCTGCCAATCGTGTGTCAATGCTCAGGTAATTTATACAAATTTATTCCCTTTGACATTGTTTTCCTTTTTTGTAACATGAGCACACAACATAACGTGAATCAAATCCAATTTGTCTATTACTTCCTAATATAAGTCCATTATTTACAGCACTCTAGAGATTAATACAATAGGCAATTGCTCAATCAAATGAAAGAACAATATTAGGGTCGCCGTCAAGGTGTCACCACGACAACCTGTCACCTGGGAATTTTGGACACAGGCGACAACCTGTACCCTCGTAAAAATATATCAATGCCGTCAATGTGTCACTCCAACAACTTTTCACATACTAGACCGAAGGTTGTAGTTTGTCGTGACCGTACACGACCTCGCCACGTAACATGGCACCTCGTACACTCGCGTCAAAGTGTCACCACGACAACTTGTCACCTCCTGTACCCGCAGGCGATTCTTTGTCGTCACCGTACACGACAACGTTACACCTTGCACGCTGGCGTCAGAGTGTCACACCGACAACAGAACATTGGCACCAGTTGGCTCAACTTACACCCCCGTGGCGTGCGGGGCCCCGAGCTACTAGGGAGCCCCGTTGAGGGCCCGGATTGATAATATGTATTTCACCCGAGCCCAGTGACGGATCCAGGGGGTGGGTAGGTCTAGGGGGCTATTGTCCCCTTGGTTGTCCAATTTACTTTGAATATAATGGGACTTCGGATTATAGTTTAGCATTATGTATACCTAACCTAACGCGGCACGCTAGCCACGACAACTTGTCACCTCCTGAACCCTCAGGTGAAAATTTGTCGTCACTGAACACGACAAACTGTCACCTTGCACGCTCGCGACAAGGTGTCACCCCGACAGAAAGGTGACACACAGGGACGACACACGTCAAACTGTCACCTCAAAACTGGTTTTAAAAAAGGGATGGTTCGACGGGGACTTCCCACATTACTAATACAGAATAATAATGCTCTTATAATCATAGAAACTCCTGGGCCATCTTTGTAACGGTGACCGATTGGATTAGCCAGCAAAAAAAGACTTTTCTCTGCTGTAAAATCAATTCCCGGTGGTTCGGAACCCACCTAAAACTGTAGGTCCAACTCATCAATCACCATCATCCGATTCATTACGCACGCACAGGTCTCATACCTATGTGGGCTTCATCCTCCCAAAAAAAAACGCAAGTTCAACAACCAATAATTCAGGAAAGAGATTACATAAGTAAATGTTCTGTGTGTGTGTGTGTGTGTGTGTGTGTGTAGCTCGAGTTTATGCCAACAATAGTTTTTAATGTATTCATGGATACATTCGTAGATCGGTCATTCAGATAGACGATAATAAACATTTTAGAGCATTGGATAGAATTTAAAATTGATAGAATTCAATACATACACTGCAATAAAGGAGGTAGACAATAAAATATATATGATATTAATTACAAAATATTATAATAATACCAAAGAATAGCAGTTTAGATAGCTATTTTTGAACGAGCGAAGCGAGTTCTTCCTTTTGACTTGAGGCTCGAGGCGTTGTGTGTTTGTTTGTATATTCCACGATAACTTTCGAACGCCTTTATCAATCAACTTCAAATTTGATAAACAGATTCTTGGTATCTTTAGACAGGTCAAGTTCGTTGGCCAATAAAATTAACCGACTCCTTCATCCTTTTTGAAGTAAAAGAAAATGACAATCTTGCACTTTTTCATGTTTGGCCAATTTTAACCCTGTAGCATAACTTTTTCATATAGGACTTCGCTCGTTCAATGATTGACAAGGCAAATAAGCAGCTGATTTTACAGATTATTCAA
The DNA here is from genome assembly GCA_948455865.1 of Conomelus anceps. Classification (NCBI taxonomy): domain Eukaryota; kingdom Metazoa; phylum Arthropoda; class Insecta; order Hemiptera; family Delphacidae; genus Conomelus; species Conomelus anceps. The sequence continues at coordinate 54,937,109 of OX418221.1, forward strand.
GCTTTAAATTTCCATATGTTTGAAAAATGTTTTCTTCGTTTCTATTTGTTTTTCATGAGATGGTATGAATGAATTAATTTTTAGTAAATTATTTATCATGTAGTTAAGATATAATATTTAGAATAAAAAATAATAATATTAAAATTTCATGTGAAAAATAATTATTATTGTAATAATAATAATGTTGTAGAAAATAGAACGAATAGCCTCTGAAGTTTACCAGCTGTAATTAATCAAACTATTATTGTCATCATCTGTGCAATAATCCAATTTATTTTAGAATGTAAAACTATTAGTAACGAGCTGGATCTGGAAGTGTGCTGTTTTTTATAGCGTTCGGTCGCGTTTGCAAAATGAACTTGAGTTTTCTGTCGCTTGTGTCATAATATTGTGAATGGATAAATGTGCGATAATGTGTGTTAAACTTCCATCTGATGCATAAAGGTTTGAAAAACATAATTTACTTTAGAGATTTCTCTCTTTCACTTGTTTATGTGATGAATCATTTCATCAATCATTTAGCTGAATCATAGAGTTGTTACATAATTCATATTACAATCACAAATATTAATTTGACAATTTCTCAATTTTGGTGAAATGTTGAGTGTTTACTTTATATAGAGTATTTGTATATTTATGTAAGTTATGTAAATCAAAAATTATGGTGTATTTATCTTTATTTTTAACAATACACGCACTTCAATTATGAGAAATACATACTGTAATACTTTGTGAGAAGGTTATTGAGCTATGAGTAGGATAATTATTATGGTTAGTTGGCTGCTGGAATCCTGGACTTGTAATAGCTTTTATAACATCACATATTCCAGTAGCATATATCCAAAATTATCGTCTTTGGCTTAGATCTTTTAAAATAGTCTGAACTGTGAATAAATTACGGATTTTAAAATCAGAAGTAGTTGTGAGCGAGTTGTCCAGCCCGGGGGGCTCACTAGTAGATTAATCCCATTATTTATTACAAGAAACACTATCAAGTAAAGACACAACAAGCACCGCCCACTACTGATTTCAACTAATAAATACAAATTTTAGGTTATATCCAGGTTTAATTAGAAATTTCAATTACTGTACAATCACTAATTCTTTCAAAACCAAGTAAATTAATTTAAAAGTTCACTTTAAAAACGTAGCGCTAAAACAGTGTAATAGTCCAAAGAAAGTGGATATAATTTTAACATGATACTTGCTCTGACGGCTTCTGTAATCATGTAGGTTGGTATTATACATTCATTATTTATTATCATTCTATTAAATATTGTCCGTACTATACTTATTTTCCTTATTTTTCTATGTTACTATTAAGCAGTACTATGTTGATGTAGCTTACATCTACTAATATTAATAATCTTTTGCTTAGTATTTACTATTGCATTCACTCAAATTATTTTCCACTATGAATGTACAAAGAGCTATAGTATATTGTATAAAGTTGAAGAGCTATATAGAATCGAGACGTATGCTCAGAGTGAGAAGAAAAGTCATATTAGAAGAATAGCTTTGAAATAAATGAAATGAAAATCTAATTTTCAACAGTCAAAAAATTAGGTTTTAATCACATGTTATTCAAAATTTACATTTAGTAAAAAACATGGGCTTCTTAATCTATTTTTGTTCATTCAGATTGTGGATATGATAATAATAATAAGCGTATGGCATTTAATGGTGGGGAGACCCTTACGGGTAGTTCCACCTCGCCGTTTGTGCCATGTTACGGGGAACATGGTGGACTTACTATTTTAGGTGGGTTCCGAACCACCGGGTAAGTGATAATAAAGCTTGTAACATGTGGATATGATGAAACGATGACGAGACAGAATAACAATTATCCCGGATGTTTAGCTTGAGTTTTTCATGTTGGACGTCCGTAAAGAAAATTGTTTGCTATGTTGATTCGGCAATCTGATTCACTATACATTTCTTATTTCAGTTTTATAAAACAAATTGAGTATGATCTCCTGATCCTCATGCTGTTATTTTATTGATTATTTCTCTCTTCAAATACTGATTTAGTAATAATTAATGCAATAAACCGATTGAAAGGCTATAAATGAAAGTTTTTTGTTTTAAAACAACAGTCAATGAATTGAAAAAATAATAATTCATTATTACTCTGGCTAAGGGGTTTTGAAAATTATTTCAGGGGCAGTCCTGTCCTTAGTATCATGTTGAAATTATTATCCACTTTATTTAGACTATTGAACTTTAGTGCTTCGTTTTAAATAAATATTTTTGTTTCAGAAAGAATTAGTAATTTTTTTTCGAGGATGAAGCCCACATAGGTCTGAGACCTGTGCGTGGTTAATGAGTTGGATGATGGTGATTGATGAGTTGGACCTACAGTTTTAGGTGGGTTCCGAACCACCGGGAAGTGATTTTACAGCAGAGAACAGTGTCTTTTTTGCTGGCCAATCTAATCGGTCACCGTTACGAACAGGACCTACGAGAACGCAGCTTATCTCTCTGATTGAACAGATACCTGCTATGGCTCGCGGCTATCACTTCCCTAATTGTACTTCAAAGTGATATTTCTAATTGAACTTAGATATAACCTAAAATTTTTATTTATAAGTTGTAAATTTGTAAAGAAAGCAGTAGTGGGCTGTACCTGTTGTATCTTTACATGATAGTAATGAATGAATAAAATGTTGAAAATTTTAAAATTATACCATTTATTTCAGTTATAATGAACATTATATTTCATCTAGTTGAAGGAATATTATAAAATATTGAGAAATTGGCTCAGTGGATTTTCTTTGTAGTAATTGAAATACTTGTACTTTTTCAGGAACTATTAGGTAGTCAAAATAGTAAAACCTGGTCCAGTGACCATTCACAAGACTGCGGCTACTCCAGTGAGAATAATATTAGTAATAGTATTCCTTCTTCGACTGAGGGCTCAGAAGTTGCTTGCTCTGACGGCTTCTGTAATCACGAAGGTTGGTATTACACTTTATTCGTGATTTATTACCATGCTATTAAATATTGTCCGTAATATACTTATTTTCCTTCTTGTTTATGTTACTATTAAGAAGTCCTATGTTGATGTAAGCTCTACATATACTAATTATTATTATTATTATTATTATTATTATTATTATTATTTGTTACATAGAGCCACACAATTTGAGCAGAGCTCAAGTGGCATGTAACATGTCAATTATTATGTTCAAAACTGGCGTCCTGTAAATGCATTGTAACACTCCTCAATGGTATAAGGACATACCTCTACCAGCGTCTTGGTAACCACTGATAAAAATAGCCTATAACTACCACACAATCTGATCCCCTCTGGAAGACAATTGAAACACTTAAGCCCCGAATAATATGGTCCCCTTTCAAGAAGAGTCAGCCTGTGAACTGGGTACTGGAACAAAGCTGAATCCTTACCTCGAGTTTTGTATGAATGACTAATGCGGTTAACGTTAAAAATTTCTATATTCTTGAACACAAAACTCACAACTTCAAGGAAATAAATAGCTGGAACTGTAAGAAGTTGGAGCTTCCTAAATATGGGCTTACAAGAAGAAGTAGGACCCATGTCCTCAAGAACCCTGACAGCTTTCTTCTGCATTCTGAAGCTTATGTTCATGTAATTTTTTCCTGCCCCCCAAAACAGAATACTAAACCTAATCAGTGAGAGAAAATACCCATGATATACCTTTAAAGCTGTCTGAATATTTGAATTTGACTTAACAGTCCTTAGGGCGAACAGAGCATGATATAATCTTTTTTGGAGTTTTTCCAAGTGACTGTCCCACTTCATATTTTGCTGCAATACTACTCCTAGAAACCTGGTTACTTCAGAAGCAGGGCACTCCCATCCCATCTCCAATGGATCACTCTCATATCCTCTCACCGAAAATTTCATTAAATTTGTCTTGTTCATATTCAGCTTCAATGAATTATGATCAAACCACCTGTTGACTTGCTGCATAGCAAACTTGGCCTTATCCATTACATCTCTGTCATCAATACCCTTGACCAAGATTGTAGTATCGTCAGCATACAATATCAATTTGCCATCCACATTGTAAGGCAAGTCACTAATATTAATCATCTTTTGTTTAGTATTTACTATTACATTCACTCAAATTATTTCTCACTATAGATTGGAGAAAAAGTTATCGAACAAACTAGCGACTCAAAAATAAGGCAAATGCCTCTTGTCATAAGAATATACTTTTAGTTTTTAATTATGATGGGAAGCAATCTAATCAGCTTTACTAAACGTCTTTATTCTCTCAATAACATTTAACTGACGAATACTTTTTAAAAATATTTTTAACTAAAATTTTTATTTATTCAGAAGCTTTTCGGCTATCAAGTTGACAGCCATGATCAGTAAACTTAAATGTCAATATTTTAATGTTGTTAAAACTTGAAATACATAAAAAGCTGAATAAATATTGCATTTTATATGATTAAACATTAAAACTTCATTCTCAATAAATTGTGTCTTGTACTTTTTTAGCATAATTTAATGTTATTTAAAATTCCTGAGAAGTTGAAAAATAATGAAAGGTAATTTTAGTAAACTGGTTTCAAAAATATATTTGTTTTACTCATAGGTGACTGCCATTCCGAGTCTGGTTCAGGGGACGGACATAATTCGACATTACTTTCAGGATCAGGCATTGGAAAATTGTCCCTACAGCAAATGCTTGAGGTAACTACTGTTTATTCAAAATCTGTTGATGTTTTTTAAAGGCAAGAATTGACTGAGCAGCAGTAGAGGTCTTTATTATGCTCATCAAGAAGCGATGGAGGAGATTTATATACAAGTCGACACTATAGTCTGTTCAGCGAGCCTACGGAGTGGAGTAAACAAGCATGTGCGTGCGTGCAAGCCGAGACCCAACGAAGCCCGATTCACAGATAGCCTAGTTTTCGAAACGGGTCGAACAGGCAACAGGCCTACCCATTGAAAACGACTTTCAGTAATCATTTTCAAACAGCTACAGTACTTGGATAATACTTTATTGTTACACTTGATAGAAAATAGCTACTTTCCATAGATTTTTCACATATGGAAAGTGCCTCATTTCCGTACTAGATCGGAAAAATCAGCTGACAAATAGGGCCTTGTAGCCGTACAAGATAGGAAGAAACATATGGCGGCAAAAAAATTTTCGTTTACTCACATATATATATTACTAGCTATTGTGCCCGTCCTTCGTACGGATTATGTTTAGAAATAAGACTAAATATGTTTCGGCTTTTTTGATAGCAACGATCATGAAGTTGTTAGCAGCTTAGGCCCCGTTCAGACGATACAGTTTTTTTGCGGTACGGTTTTTTTACTGTACGGCGTCAACTGTACTGTGATGTTCACACGGTCCGGCTTTGCTGCTTATTGCTGTGCTCTCCTCCTTCTTCCATTGCGCTTCCAGTTCAGTTTTATTTATTCCAGTCCAGGATTTTTTATTTTTATTTTTGTAAGATTTTTTTAAAATAAGTTTCTTACTGAAGGTTTCTCTTAAATTTTGATCAAAGTACGCAAATTCTGGTTTCAATATTCTACACATTTTTCTCTCATTATTTTTATATTAATCTTAAGTCTTGTCCCACAAGGCGGGTCTCTCATATATTAGATAAATTAAATTTTCGCAATTAATATCTTCCACTTCTTGACACTGGAATTCACTAATAAGAAGATCAATGCTGAAGAATATCAATGAAGAAGATCATTGCTGACGATCTGAAGACTGCTTCCAGCATAATAAGCGTATCGTTTGAACATATCCATTACCGGTACAATACATGTGCCACCGGATACGGATAGTTATTTTGCGGTACAGCTGATTTTAGCGATACAGTTTTCGAAGACAAAACCGAATGTAGAAATCGGCTACAACAGCTTTTTTACTGGATCCAGTTGAAAGAGTATTGTGTGAACATACAATATGAAATGTACATGCAAACGAAAGCACTGCAAAATAACTGATACAGCAAATTTACTGTACCGCACAAAAACTGTATTGTGTGAACGGGCCCTTAGTAAACAACTTAGAACATAAACAATTCAGTAACAGGTATCAGAGAGAATATTTTTTGAGAACAGCTGATTGATATATCATGATAAATTACGTGATTTGTTCTTATTCTTATGTGGTAATAAAACTTGGAAGAAATGTATCCAAAATCGCCCAATACTTGGTTTTTAAACGTTTATTATTCTGTTGAAAAAAAAGTTAATTTAGTTTTTTATAGCTAAAGACATTGTCAATAATGTTTTCAATACTGTTCAATAACTAAAATCCCGATCGATGCTCTCGTTTTTGAGGAGAAGGCCGCGTAAAATGTATCCAAAATCGCGCAGTACTTGGTTTTTAAACGTTTATTACTCTGTTAAAAAAAACGTTAATTTAGTTTTTTATAGCTAAAGACATTGTCAATAATGTTTTCAATACTGTTCAATAACTAAAATCCCGATCGATGCTCTCGTTTTTGAGGAGAAGGCCGCGAAAAATACCTTTGCGGCCGTGACAGACAGACAGACAGAAAGTGAGATAAGACTATTTTCGGCTTATTTAATGTATAAAACGTAAAAAGAACCAAAAAATATACAATTCTGATAAATGTACAGACAAAACTCTAATTTTATTTATATAGATAGATATGTATAGATATAGTCAACTCATTACATTACTCAATACCTGTCTCGAATATTATCCAGCTGATTGCATTAGGCTATCATTATTATGGTTTATATAAATACTAGCTGGCCCGACGCGCGTTGCTGCATTCTCATAAAAATTCTCCTTGATTTTATTATTCGCCACCTCCCGCTGAGGTTACATTTCAAATTAGGAAAGAAGTTATTCCAAGGGCTCTTCCAGCTGATCATAGAGGCCTCCTTCGTTGTTTTATTAATCACCACCTCTGAATGAAGAAACATTTCAAATTTAAACCTCCTACGACTATAAGGGTAGAAGCTAGGTTTTTTTATTTTATTATTCGCCACCTCCCGCTGAGGCTGCATTTCAAATTTCTAGCTGCATTGGTTAACAGATCTTTCAACCTGGCATAATTACATTTCATCATACCCAGTCATATGTTTCCTACATATTGCAAGGCTCCGACTGCACGGTAGCCTACATGCAAAGTGCAAAGTCTTTTGCTGTTCAGAGACAGCGTAAATAACGCCGCTAAGGGGCCTGTCATATGATTAAAAACTGTTGACTTCTATCAGCTGTTCCTTTAAGCTGTTTGGCCGGCAAGTTCAGTAGGTTAGGTCTGTAAAATGGATTAATTACAAATAATTATTAGCTCCACTATTAAAATTTATGGTCAGAAACCATCCCCAATATTCACACAACATATTCCCAAAGTTTCATGCCGATCTGTCACGTAGTTTTGAAGTCTATAAGGAACATACATACATACATACAGACACATTCATTTTTATATATATATAGATAGATAGGAATTCGCCCATCAAATTCTGAATCTAAATAAAGCAGCTAATTCATTAATTGTCTGGAATACTTTTGAATGTCTCGCATCATTATTATCCAGCTGATTGGAGCATGCCTTTCTGTCAAGTGTAACAAAAAATATTGTACATTACACGGCTGTAAACTTTTGCCAGTTCTCGCATATTCTCGTTTCTGCACTCGGCTGCGCCTCGTGCATAAACTATCATTTGCTCGACCAGTAAAACGTCTCTTTCCAGCCTAGTAACGTAATATACTAATTATTTAATGGAAATGGAAATGGACACATGAGATTAATGAATTATATGAATAAGATGGCTAATTTCCTACCTTACTTAGGTAATGTATCCAAACATTCAGCAATCACAGGTATCACTATTATTAGAATTGTTCATAAATGTATCGATTGAATTATTTTTACCTATACATTTGAAATGAAAATACTGACTTGATAACTGAATTTGAAATCTAATATGTTCTTGAAATAATGCAATAATAATTATTTATTTCACAAACTGGAATTGCGACAACAGCTGTTAAGAATGAGCTGTAGGTGGCAATGAGTGTGAATAGGCCAACCGACCGATGTCAACACAATTCTCAGAATTCCTCACTCACACACATGCAATGTTTGTTTACTTCACTCCGTAGGCTCGCTGAACTATATGAGGCTCGCTGACTATAGGTTAAAATTCCAATGTAAAAATCTATAGTGCTTGATTTATAAAAAAGAGATCATTACTGTTGACCATCAGTTGTTGGGGTGAGGTTGACATAAAGGAATTTCTGTATATTCTTCAAAAGAGCTTGAAAATGGAATATATTGGAATTGAAAACACAGATATGTTCACCAACAATTTCCCCCAAAAGTTTTAGTCAGATCAGAGGCGGCTCTGGTACGGCGCACCGTCACAAATTTAGCATTTCTTTGACCTTTGTGAACCATAGAATGTAAACTATTTTTCAATTTTTTTTTTAAATAACTTTGTCTATATTTTTTATATAATCATTGAAGCAAATTCTTCTAGTTCATGGAACTAATGGGAGCATGAGGAGAATACTCAAACTTGAGCTATAAATTACAAAATGGCTGTTGATAAAGTAAAAAATGAATAAATTGCTTCTATTGAGAACGGAGAAGACCTCTCAACCACAGTAGGCTACGAATATTTATTTTAGAGTTAATAAATTGCATTTATTTCTTCTGTGTGTTCGCTATTTTTCCAATATTATCAATTCGCCGCCCAATTAGCTAGTAATTTCGGTCGAGGTTTAAGAGAATTTTTCCAGCCAGGCTATTCTATTCGGCGAAGTTATTTAAATCCACGGGAGTAAAAATAATTATTATATTTTTAATGATTTTTCCTCCTCCTACTAACTAAAGTCGCATTTTACTCCCTGCAATCGAATACTAAAGTACTAGTTTATACCTCATGGGAATAACCTACTTACTTTTTCTCCCTAATTACTTTTAGTCCCTAGGGACTAAACCCATAAGAATAACATGGGAAGAAGTCCGACAACGCCGGGATTGAAGCGAAAGGAATATGGCAACACGTGAATTTTCGTCGAATTGGAACACAGTTGAGGAAAATTTAAGAGAGCTGTATTTCGATCTAGGAACAGAAGTAGCTGTATTTCGATTGTGAGGTCGAACTTCATCTCTACGAGAGCGTTCATTCATGACAGACGACTGAGCGTCTGCACAGAAAAATTATACATTGTTATAGTTATTGGTGTAGGTGGAGGAATAATGTTGCGTGCATCACGGGACTTAAGTACTTTTTCTCCCTCAGGGAAATCATCCCTCAGGGAGAAAAAGTTGCACTTGAGTCCCTAGATGCACAAATAACTATTGCAGAGGTCCTTATCAGTAGATAGGCAAATGAATGGGTCCTGGAAGAAATGTTTCTTTGAACTACTAATGTTATAGATGAAATTTATCTCAAAGATATTTTGTATAAAGTTAATTTTTAGCCATTATTTATTTTTCATTTCTTACGGGGATCAGTTCAGAGGCAAATGAATGAGTCCTGGAAAGAATGTTTCTGGGAACTACTGTACTTGTCTAATAGGTTTTACCAGTAGAAAAATATTACGAAGATTTTTTCGAATTTTTTTTTGTTAACCATCATTTTTAATTTCTAACAGGAGTCGTGTTCTTCTGATGAGGAAAACTACATCCCAGCAGAGGTGGTGCGGGAGTTCAATCTAAAACGCGACCATGTGATAATTCAACGTCAGGAGCTGCGCAGACGTCTCAAATCGAGTTTTGCGCAGATGTGTGTCAGTCATCGGAGCCTGGTCAACCAATGAACGCGTCAGACAAACCTTAACTGTGTTCAGAACTTAATACATAAGCATACTAGATTGATAAGTTGGAAAAATATGGCGGCAAAGCTGAATGATAGCGCTTATTGCCTGGCTCTACTTGGAATCAAATAAAAGTCCTTTAAAGTTGATAAAACTCAACACTAATTGTTCAATTGATGGCATTATATTATAAATAATCAATGAACTGTGCTTGCTAATAGTATCTAAATTGTTTGGAAAATTTTATCGTGAATCATATTGGAACGAACTATACAGTTTTATTGGTTTTGTTGCAAACTAATTGCTGTAGATAAGTGAATGTATTATTCGATTTCAATTGTCAAAATAATCATTATAATTATATTGGAAGACATTCAATTTTTTATATACAATAATTAATTTACAAAATGCAGTTGAATGTGTCTAATATATTTTGCTTATAGGTCTCATAAGTAGTCATCAGTTGAACTAGCATGTCTCAATGATTATTACTTCTATTATGCTAAAGTTTTCATTTATAAAGATAGTTTTGTTGAACCTTTTTGGCAACATTCTTCTATAAATCTGTTTCGCATTGAATATGCTACTCATGATTGCTTCGATTTCTTTAAAAGTTTACCCATTAACCGGTGCCACGCCTTTGCTCTTGTTTTCCATTTGTATTGTGGAATTTTGAACAAAGTTCGAGCTGTATTGCATTCCAAATGCTTTCTCATCGTGATTATTATTCAAACACCACTTGGAAATTATCTAATTTTTTCTTATACAGTTTAGTGCGTATTAATCTTATATTATTGTTTCAACCAATACTTTTTTAATTATATTTTTAAATTATTCAGTTTTTTACCAAACTATATTCATTATCATCGATCAGCAAATTTTATTGTATATTTTTTTTAAATTTCTTAACTTAAAGTTTGCGCTGGTATTCTCACATTCTAATTTGATAATTCCAACAATAAGTATTGAAATGGGGATTCTTCGCATTGTTTATGGAGGTTGAGAATTCATTTATGATAATAAATGATAGCAGTATGCTGATATCTTTTTTCGAATACCTAAAGGTATTCAAAATAACCATTAAGTTCTTATTATCTCCATAGTCCATCAATGGTCGATCATGTATAAACTGAAATATCTTTCCTCGTGGATTGGATCTATTTGTCTCATCTCAAAATTTATTACGTTTTGTATTACTGTTTACCTTCCAAGAACCTTATTCATTTACAGCCTGGCTATTCATCGCAATAATTTCATCCTTTGTTTCTATGTACTCTGATGTTCATTATATATTTTAACATCATGTTAAATAATGATTAAGGACAGGATTGGTTCTACCTAAGGATTTTTTATACAGGATGAAGATATATTTTCCAGGCTTGGTTATATTTTACAAATATTTACTTTTTTAATAGTCTAATTCAAACGGTATACACTAAAATGAATGTTAATGAAATTGATTGTTGAAATATCGTTTGATAACATTAAAAATGTTTATTACATTATGAGTTCATTTGTTACTGGTGTTCTTTAAGTTTAAGGTAGCGGTGTTTTTCCTTTCCAAAATTCAATGTATCCCATTTGTAGGGAGAATAAGTTGGTTGGGTTTTTCTGACTGATTGTAAGTTAGGATCACTACCATGGACGAATCATTGGTTTCTGATCGTCATATTTCATACTAAAGCTGGACTGGAACTAGCTGGGTGAATATCACTCGTTTGTTGCCTATAATGGAATCTTCTTAAAAAGCAGCCGAACCTATGCAGGCCATGCCATGCGATTTCGTGCAGTGCCGATCAATGTAGCTTCAAGCGGTTTTTGTATTCCACATAAGTCTAAAGTCTGTTCATCGAGAGTTGAGACTGAGGCTCCTCCTAAAAACTAACGGGACAGAGTGCTTGGCCAATACAGAGCAAGGTCATTGTCCAACAAGTATCACTTTTCAGGTCACAGTCATCCCTTACACATATTTCAGAGTCAGTCTCCAACTATGAGCCATGCATGCTCTCGCCTCATTTGAGTTTCGTTTTGTTGTATTCATATTGACGGCTTTGTTTCGTTGCATTGATGGTTCTGTTTCGATTTTGACAGTCGATTTTATGTATATACACAGTTACACTACTGTCAATCAGTAATTAATATTCGTTTTAATTTATTAGTTGTTTTATTAGTTCCCTGTAAAAAGTAGTTTGTAATTTAGTGTGAAGTTCCTTATTTTAGTTCCCCATTTGTAGTTCACTATTAGTTTATGTGATTTAGGCCTAGGTTTATGTGACCTAGCCCTGTGGAAGCCTCTTTTCCCTGAAAAGAGTGCCCCCTGATAAGGTGGAAGAGGTTGACGTTTCTTGGGGGGGCTTTTTACAAACATTCCACCGGTCATTGTATGAAAACAACAATGCGCGTGAACGGGCGTTTGACAGAGTGGAGCAGGAGAGAATAGCGCTAGGACCGCTTGTGACCGTGACGTCAGGCCTTGGGAGGTGGATCCTTAGGCCCGTATTTTCGAATGTGACTTATCAAAGATCGACTTGGATAAGTCAGACTTAGCGCAATAAATCATACTTACACTAACGGGTTCAAGCCAGCAAGCAGCTGTAACACTAAAAGCCAACCCAGCTCCCACAACAAAGATCTGACTCCTGATAAATAATTTATATTAAACAACTCTAATTTACACTAATATAAGAATTTACACAATGTAAATGTTGAAGGGACAACTGGATCAGCTTATAACCTCACTTATAGCTCATAAACTCACCAAGTATAAGCAATGCTTGGACTTAAGTTCGTATTTATGAACCTTACTTAAAGATGATCTTAACTTAAAAGTCAAGTCATGCTTATAATTGTTGTCTCGAATCCGTTCTTAGCCAAGCTAGGTACAGAGCTGACTTGAACCCGTTCTTAGATTGTTGTGTTGCATCATATTTTGATTTCATTTTTTAGTATAGCATCGGCTCATAATAATAAAATAAAATCATCATATTCAATTTTTGCACCATTGCATTGTAATTAACTGTATATTTGACTTATTGAATATATTTCTACTTATTTTATATAAATCTAGTTCATTTTTTAGGCACTAGGATAGAATTCTCTACAAAATAGAATGGATGAAGTTCTTTGGTCTGCTGACAGGTAGCGTGCACTACACTGCCTCGAATCAAGGTCTATAGAAACCTTTCTATAGACCTTGCCTCGAATGCTGTATTTTTAAAATCCAAAAACAGAAAATTATAACTTTAAAGATATTAGTTTGGTAATAATTACTTAAGAGTAACTGTAAATTTACATGTAGTGCAGTATCTTTATAATTTCATGTATGTTATTTTATGTTTATTAGTGCCTGATAATACAACACAATTTTAGGTTAGCTTGTGACCACATTCAATGTAATAGAGCCTTTCCATGTCGTGCTTAGATGAACGTAAGTCAAGTTCATAAATAAGGGCCTAGTGTCAACTCTCGCTGAACAGGGTATAAGACTTGTGCAAGGGAAATTAGATGAATATAAAATGCAGAACTGAACGGAAATGAACCCATGACCGCCAGAGTGGCAGTCAGCTTGTAACACTTGTGTAAAAAGATTTTGCATATCTATTGTGAGTAGAATTTAGGGTCATTGTCATAGAATAGCTAATAAATTATTTTCAATGAATACTGTAAAACTGAAATCAACAAACAGTTTGGTATTTAGGCTACTCTAATAAACGCAGGTTTCGTGATTGGCTCAGAAATGAATTCATTTATGTGATTCAAAAGATACCCTGAGTCTAGTCAGCAAGTCTACGAAAATATTTTTAATGCTAAAAATATTTCAAATATTTTTATAAACTCATTTGCCCAGTGCCCAGTGTGCCAAATTTTTGGGGTTGTAGGGGCTTATAGTGCTGAGAATACTGATGAGTGTTGGGTCTCAGTTGCTTTAGTTGAACTTTTTAGTTACACAAGAATCGGAGCAAGAAAAAATGTTCTGTAAAGGGAAAGGTTATGACTTTCCACAAGTTGAATCTCAGTTACGCAACTATCTCAGAGCAAGAAAAGTTTGAATGAGAACCAATGTGAAAGAAACTTTGATTCGTAACGGTTCAGTATGTACTGCATCAATAATTTTCGAAACTCAAATCGATATTAAAATTGTTGACTAATGCGTATTAGTTTATAATAAATTATTATGTTGTGTATGTATGCACAAGTGTGTTGTGTTATGTATGCAAAAGTGAAAAAAGCCTTCAAACGTTATTTAGTTCTCTCACAAACGAAGTCACATCCCACATCCCAGCTTGTGAGAAAGCTTTAAGAATCCTACTCTAATGGCATCTGAAATGAACTCGAAAATGAGATTGGTCACATCAAAAGGTTTTTCCTCGTCCTCTTCTTGAAGATTGAAACGTGCTTTCCCTAAAAAAGGCTTTAAAAAAATTCTTCTATTGAAAAGGAATATCTATTTGGGTGTGAAAAACGTAAAATATCAATTCTTGTAGACAGTAAATTTAAGTTTTTTAAAAGGTTACACTCATCTGCTCAAGACGTTTCTGACATTGTAAATAAATGTGCAGAGTTAAGGGTTAGAAAGTTGTAAAAATACTATTGATTGTTTTGATCACAGATTACAGAAACCACAGTTAGTTCTATTGTCTGTGCTTTGATACACAAAAGTGTTATTTCCGTTCTCTTTTCTATGGCTTTGTACATGTATTTTAAATTTTGGTTTTGAGTGGGAATTTATTGTACTATAAACTATAGGCTATCAATCAAAATAGTTTTGACACAGCATTGTATTAGAGATCTCTTTTTATTTTCTTATACCTTTGATAATGGTCACTCATTTGCGTTCATAAAATCATACATTATTTAATCCTGCTACATTATGTTGAAATTAATATTATTGAGAATAGTGCCAGGTACAGAGGTTTTTAAACAAGCATATTATCGAATTATTGGGGTTTGAAACCAATGCTTGACAATTTATACTGGCCGAACACAGTTTTAAATTTTGGCGGTTATAGATTTTGAAGCTGGCAGAATTTCGTTGAAGTACGGTAGATCCAGGGTAGATCAAGCAGGAATCCTTCTTGAAGTGAAGTTGAAAAAGTTACATTCTAGAAATAGATGCTTTCTATCAATCACATTAAATAATTTTTTAATTAATTTATGAGGCTAAGAAGTTGTGCTTACATATTTTGTCTCGTCATACATTTTTATTTTCTTGAAAAAGCGATCGATAAAGATGGCCGTGGCTCTTGACTGGATCATCATCCGACTCAGACTCCATATTGTACATTGCACCAAATTATTACGCTTTCTAGCAAGTTATTGCAAATTTTTAGAAAGGTTGTAGTTTAATGACTATTAATATTAACTTTTAAATATATATTAAATGCCTAATATTTCAGTGCTCCCATTCGTTTGTCTATTTTTCTCTTTACCGATTCCGATAAAAATATCTCTATGCAATTATACAAGGATAAAATATTCATGGAATTGGGTTAACTAGGCTTTGTTTGAAATAAAATTCGTGTTTTTAACATAGAATAGATTTGAATTCGATCAATCGCTTGAGTTTTTAAATCTTAAATAATGGAATTTAAAATGAAATAAGACACTGTGTAAAGTTCAACCAGTTACCTCTCTCAATATCAATTAATTTTATTAGCCACAATAATTTTACAATTGATTAATTTATCTTATCGTTAATGAATAAAACGAGAACTATTATATATATTTGAAAGTGTGCATGATATTCTATCTCAAGCTTTATTCAACAACGCTTTCACAATTATTTTTGGTTATGTACGTGTTTTCATGTTTGAGCTGTCTTTCTTGATTAACTGTTGATTAGTCTACTAATTGGAATCAGTTTAAGAATATAATTAATGTTTGAATTTTGTGTTTTAGCTAATTTGGAGGTCATTGCTACCCTTTTTTTGGGTCAGCAGTAAACAACTAAAACCTCAGGATGGCTGACTTCATAGACTCTGAGGCAGAAGAAAGTGAGGTAAGCATTCTATTATGATTAACTCCATTGGTATTTTCAATTCAAACATCCAATAACGTATTATAATTTAAGATGTCATGGTAGCATAAACTATATATCTTTGTGCTTTGCCATTAAACTGATTTGTTTCCTTAGCTCTCTACTTGAGGAGCATCTATCTGCAATATAAAGTTCAAATTAATTTTGAGGTGCTTTAAAGCTAATTATTAGATAGGACATTCCAATCAAAATGAGGATTTCTTTGTGATTAAGCTTGATGTTTCCCACTAAACAGAACAATGCTTGTTTTGTAGGTTGTGTAATAAGTGTAACAAGGATATTCCTGTTGAAGACATTATTTTGTGCTCTTCATGCAGCGAATCGTGTCATTACATATGCCAGTCAATATCGCCGAAAAATTATAAGAAAATGTCTGAAGAATATAGGAAGAAGTGGAAATGTACCGACTGTAGGTTAGGTAACGTTTTGTTAGCCGACAAGGCCGGAAGAGCTTGCTATCCAACGGAAACGCGTTATTAGTCTTTATCGCAGTTTGACCTTGAAGCTATAAAAAATTGATTGAATTGAATTGATTAAAGCCGCGAGCCGTAGCAGGTATCTGTTCAATCAGAGAGATAAGCTGCGTTCTCGTAGGTCCTGTTTGTAACGGTGACCGATTAGATCGGCCAGCAAAAAAGACACTGTTCTCTGCTGTAAAATCACTTCCCGGTGGTTCGGAACCCACCTAAACCTGTAGGTCCAACTCATCAATCACCTTCATCCAACTCATTACCCACGCACAGGTCCCAGACCTATGTGGGCTTCATCCTCAAAAAAAGTTAAGAATATCAATTTATATTATATATCTTTATTTAGATATATTTTATTGTCTATATTACATCTTATTTCAATTCTTTATATTAATTCGTTTGTTTTTTATACCATGTTGTACGATTTTGAACTCACTGCTGGCGAACAAATTCGCTTATGCCAGTAGTGCCACAGTATGTGAATCTATGAAGTGTATATATTGTATTGTTTTTTGTGGCAAATAAATCATTCATTCATTCATTCTATTTAGATTTGCCAAGCAACAAATGAGCGGACAAATAATGAAATGTTTTCTCTTATTATTTTTATGATTATTATTGGACGCTACTTCCCCCACAAGAAGCCTTCATCCTTTTCTTTCTATCCTCGTTCCTCGTACCGGTACACCTATCCTTCACAGGTCATTAAACTGGTTGATCCACCGATATTTGGATCGTCCCTTCTTCCTTCTGCTATGAAGCTCTCTTCTGAATGTATGGTACGCCCTAGCCATCTAATTCTTTGTGACATGGATCGCGCAATTTTCATTTTCTCTTCTAAAGAGTTGAATGTTCCTGAAAATGATTTTTTAAAAAGCTTAGAAGCACAGACACCCCAATCTTGTCGTAAACAGTAGCCTTCCCGTTCCCTATTTGCTATCCCTTATATTAGGCATATAGTTTTCTCCTATAGGCCTACTTCAGTACTAGGTTCACTTTCAAAATCAAAATACTACAGTAGAGATTGATCCTTAAATTAACTCTATGATCTTTCACACAAAAGAAAGGTTTCTTGCAGTAGAAATATTTCCTTATCTCTCAGAAAATTAAAAAATGCTATGTTATCAATTTTATTTACAATTCCAGCTACATTGTACGAGAGCACCACAAATTAACTCTATGATCTGTCACTAAACTATTGCGTGTTTCATAAATTTTCATCATAATTTAATGAGTTAGTTCGAAGTTACTGACAATTGAACAAACTGACAAATTTACTTAAACAGAATTTATTAATTTCGAATTCCTTTAATTGCTATTAGTTTATACTGAAGACTTCCGCAATGGCGGATATTGACAACAGTATTTAATAGCTGATGGAAATCGATGAATGCTACTGTACAAAAATATCGGTTCGATTCCCGGTGGTGATTGATATTTTTGTACAGTAGCATTCATCGATTTCCATCAGCTATTAAATACTGTTGTCAATATCCGCCATTGCGGAAGTCTTCAGTATAAACTAATAGCAATTAAAGGAATTCGAAATTAATAAATTCTGTTTATAATTTAATGATTGCAATCTGAAGTAGGCTACAGCATTTATAAACACTACCTGTATATGAAAAGATGAAATTTAACATTGAAATAAATTATAGTCTGGTTATTTTTATCTCCTACTCTCGCTCAGACAGCAATTACCAGTTCAGTTTGTTCTTTCAGGATGAGGAGGAGTTGGATCATTCCCAAAAAAAGAAACTTAAGAAACTCAAGGCAATGGAAAGTGATGATGACGAAGAAGATGGTAAGATAGAATTCAACTATTCTAACAACTCGTCTAGCTAGTGATGGCAAAATTTTTCAGAACATCGATGTTTCGATGTATCGATATATCGTACGTTTAACATCGATGGCTTTAAAACATCGAGCTCAAAACATCGATGTTTTGGAAACATTGCAAACTATTGCTATATTTACTACAGTATTAAGGTGGACTATTGAATGTGCCCCTAATTAAACAGTAATTCCATTACCCACGCACAAGTCTCAGACTCATGTGGGTTTCTTCCTTAGATAAAAAAGATTATTCAAAAGATATTAACATTCAAAATTCTCAAAACCCTAGAAAATCATTGTTAACAAAATATGGTACCACTGGTTTATTAAGGTGTGATTAGGGTTACATGTTACATGAAAGAATGGATCAGGTGTCATTGTGATGTAACGAACAATTTTCATACAGTGTTGTTTTAATTTATTGAAAATTAAAATTCAGACAGACATATATTTTGTTAGATAGACAAAATGCTATTTACTTGTATCTTATTGTATCCAGGGCCATAGTCAGACCGGTTTTCTCGGGTCATTTGCCCGGGAAAGGCGAGTGAAGTAGTAAAAATTCTATTTCAACTACAAAAAAATTTGAATTTTTTCAAGAATTGATCCGTAAAAAGATGATGAGATGACAAAACGTTAAACGTGTTGCAACTCAAACATCGATGTATTTGGACTAAAACATCGATGGCAGAAAAACATCGGTCTTCAAACATCGATGGTTTTTTGTACAAAACATCGATGTTTTCTTGCCATCACTACGTCTAGCTTCTATCAATTTTATAAATACCGTAATAGTAAAGCAACAAATCGTTTCACAGCCATGTTTTTTTCTGTTGATGCTACGCAAATTAATGTATGAATTGAAAATAATAATTGTTAAAATCCTATCCTGATGCGAGCTGTTTACTCAAAATAATTTATTGTTATTCATTGATTGAAGTAATAATTCTGGGCAGTGAAAAATGTATGCACATTTAAAATTCGTCAAATAACCTCCAATACTACACTAATAGTGTGTATATTCCGTTTCTTTCTGAATATTCAGTATCATCAAATGTGTCAACTACAAGTTGTTCTTTGTTATTTTAGCTTTATTGCATATTATGAAGAATAAGCATTAAACAGAATTATAAAGCATTATAAACATTATAAGCATTAGTAGACATGTAAGGATGAAATCAATGGTTATAAAGCGAAACGCCATCAGCGTACAAAAAGAAATGTAAAAAAGCAAAAAAATTGTAAATTTCAACCAAGCTCAGGTTGTTGAAAAAATGGTCACAATCAAAAGAAAACCTGTAATTATAGTATTATTTGTATTTAGTACATTTTATATAATCTACTAATTTAATTCAATTGGGGAAGTGATAGCCGCGAGCCGTCGCAGGTATCTGTTCAATCAGAGAGATAAGCTGCGTTCTCGTAGGTCCTGTTCGTAACGGTGACCGATTAGATTGGCCAGCAAAAAAGACACTGTTCTCTGCTGAAAATCACATCCCGGTGGTTCGGAACCCACCTAAAACTGTAGGTCCAACTCATCAATCACCATCATCCAACTCATTACCCACGCACAGGTCTCAGACCTATGTGGGCTTCATCCTCCAAAAAAAATATATATATGTAAGGGGTTTTCCGCCTTGGCTACTAGCTTGGCTTTAGAATAAATATTTTAAACTTTGATTTTGTTGAACGTTGAATGCCAGACAAATATTTAAGTTTATTATGTCATATTTGTTCTAGTAGAATTTTCGTACAATCGTACATTTTACCCTCAGTCACCTCTCAGATCAATAAACTTCGATACATGTACTTGTAGTAGCCATCCTTGCTTGAGCGCTATTCAACTAATTGTATTTCTAATCATTTAGGATGTCCCAGAAGGATTGCTCCTATCCAAAGCAAAGCTACCATTGCTTTTTCACACTTGTTCTTATACGTTAGTGGTGTCTCGCTTTATAACTATTGATTTCATCCTTACAGGTCTACTAATCCTCATGTTCACTACTTTTTTACTGTTTAGTGTTTATTCTTCTTAATATACTTACTACTATCTTTACTTCATGTTTCACAAATTCTTGATATTTCTTCAAAGATGAGGAAGAAGTTGTCGCTGATCTGATTGACGATGCGCCCATTGAAGAGGATGATAGCGATGATGGTGACTCAGATGGTTCTGGTGGTTCAAAAAAGCGTAAAAAAAGTGACGATGAAGAGTTTGATGACCGGTTAGAAGATGAAGACTACGATCTGATTGAAGAAAATCTTGGAGTGAAAGTTGAAAGGGTAAATAGTTTCTCTATTCTAAGTGATTTCAAAAATTCAAGAAATTGTTTAATCTATTAGTAGATTTTTGATTGATGTTATGGAACTGCACAATAAAAGTAAACAAACGAGGTCAATGGTTTTTCAATTCCACGTATTTATTTGAGCACTAGACCGGGTTTGAGTCATTTTTATTTTAGTTTAAAATAATGAATTTGTACAGTATTAGCTCAATATAAACAGTTACAAATGAATAAAGATAATATCTCACAGGCTAAGGCTGGGGCTCCACTGGCCGTAGTTTATCGCGCTGCAATTTGCGGGCGCTACACGCGACAGTTGGGTGGCTTCACAGGCAACAGAAAACGGACTGCAATCTGTAGCGTCGTTTCGCTCGCCGTGGCTTCACTAGCAGTTCAGTGTAGCGGTAGACGTGACCCGGGACCGATCATTCCGCAAGTTGATATTCATAGTGTTGTACTCAGTGTACTTTTAGTTTATAGACGACGCCGGTTACACAAGAGAAAATGGTGGATTCACCCAATAATAAGCAACAGGAAGTCTGAAGGCTTGTTACATACTGTAGTTTTCATATAACTTGGCAGCAGTATGCTGGGTTTAGATGTATCATGTCCCATCTGCTACATGCTGCCAAGTTATATGAATACTACAGTACGTTGCATCGCAAATTAAGAAAGTATTCAGACAAGTTTTTTGAATTTTATCGCATGTCTCAAAACTCATTACTTGTTACAACTCTAGGATTTCTGTTTTTTAATTCTCATTACTTTTATTGTATAAAATGGGGTATTTTCACTACTTCTAATATAACTTTGCAATCAAGTTCAAACTCCATTGTTCTCAATAGAATTCACTTTACTTGAAACAATTCATAGTACAACTTTAAACAGAATAGCGTCGATGTGGCTTGTGCCTTGGATGCTGGTCAGCTGCAAACTGACGCGTTAGTACAGTCTACAGCTATCTAATGGCGGCAAAGTGTAGCGTGAAAATGGGACAGGTTCCATTTCCACGTGGCCCTTCATTCTGCAGCGCGCCGTAAAATGTTTCACGCTGCAGACAGTCGCTAGTGGAGCCACCTCCGTTTGTTCGCTACCTTCTCATTTATCTGACTTACCAACCACAATTTGTAGCGCGATAAATAACGGCCAGTGGAGCCCCAGCCTAAATAACTTTGAGCGATTGGATACTATGATGTGAATACGATGCAATAGATTCCTGCTTTGAATAGTCTCCAACCTATTCAAAAACTTGGAAACTTTCAGATAACCTAAAAAACATTTACTGTTTATTATTTTTCAAATTTAAATTGCGTTGCACTTCTGTGCAACTCATTTCAATACCAAATACTATACCTACAAACAATATTATCAAGCAACATTATTTTCACCTGAAATAAGTAAAAATTTCGAATTTTTGAAATGTTATAGTAAATCTTTTGACCTGAAATAAGTAAAAATGTCTAATTTTTAATGTTATAGTAAATGAGTAAAACAGCTTTAATTAGAATGTCATAATTCCCTTGAATAATTTTTTAACGTAAATTCAAACATAATTTATCTATTCTTCCAACAGAAAAGGTTCAAACGTCTGAAAAGAATAGTGGATGAGGAATCGGATAATGAAGGCGCGGAACCTGACGAAGGAGAAGATAGAGAAGCGATAGCTAATGAACTTTTTGACGTTGGATCCGGAGATGTAAGTGTGCTCCGATGCATTCTTGTATGTATTATTTAATGATGGTGATTTCGAAAAGCTGTTCTTTGGGAGATAGCAGCTTCATTGCTTATATATTGTATGTATAATCAAAAGAAAAATGAGAATTTTTAAATTCTTTTTTTCGTGGTCATAAAAATATACATTTACATTTTTAGGGCTGGTTCTGGCATTCAATTGTTAGTAGTTTTATCTTGGGTTCAGCTCATAAAGTCTATTCAATAAAATTTATTTAAAAGTAATTTTACAAGTTTAATTCAAAAACATTTTACATACATCGCAGTACGATACAATTTGTAATTGAGCTTATTGTGCCTTTTAGGTCTTATACATTGTAGCACGTTACTTTTAGTGGCTTTTATCGGATGCTCTGAACTATCATATTATATTATTCATTAATACTTCATTAATATTATTAGCAATAATTGATTCGACACTAATTTTGTGAAACAATATTTATTGCATTGATTCGTGTTAAACAATATCGAACATTTTCTATTTTTCCTCCTTTGTTCTGAAATAAACAGAGAGGAATAACTTACATTCTTTATCTTCCGTCCTATTCTAGAATTTTTATTACCTATAAAACAATATTCTCAATTTTTGTAGTTTTTATTTTCTCAATTCATACTGTTTTCATTTTAGCAATAAATCTTACTTCTGTCTTAGTAGACAATCTGTGGTACCAGAATATTCTGTAACAATACCCATGCATATTATTTTTGTTCTCCACTTGCTTGTTCATAAAACTGTTATTTTGATCGTAGACTTTCGGCCGGTCGCACGAAAGCCAATTAAATAAGGAGTTTAACGTCAGTTAACTAACTGTCGTAAGTGTAACGGGTTTATGTCTGTTTCACAAAGTTCCATTAGTTATTTTTCGTTAACCGAACGGGCACAATCTGTAATTTGATCAACAGCTGATTCTGAAGTTGAGAAAAAATATGAATTCATTTCATTGTGAATTAACTTATTTGAATCATTCAACTATCTCCATATTATTATATTCTTCATAGATTTTATTCATTTTGAAAGGTTTTCAACACCTACCGACCTAATTTGTAGTTCCGTGTTCTGGTACAATAAACATAACCTATAAAATATAGCTTAACGGGCATTAGTGAGATTTTATCATAGGTGATCGGGCGGTTAAATATATTTTACGCCGGTTAGCCTAATCGGCGTTATCACTTGTAATTGTCCTCTGTGCTACTAAATTCTCTCCATTAAGTTTAATCTCCATAGAATGGCGTCATTCTACGGGGGTTAAATTTAATTGGCTTTCGTGCAACCGGCCGTTTGAGCTTCTGGCAGTTTATCAAAGCATCGATGCTAAAATGTAGAGTTATCAGGAAGTGTTTTAGCCGCAAGTAACTTATTTATTCATATAAAGTATCTTGATGCTATCAACATCATGAAAACGTAGAGATCCAGTTCAAAGATAAAGTTAACCGAAGTTCAATTCAACTTGAGGATTATTGAAGTTAAATTGTTGTTTGTACTTCAAGTTCCAGTATGATTATTATTATTATTCTCAATCATTGGCCTTAAGATAAAGTAACTTATAGGCCTTCATCATAAAGGCCTAAAGATAAAGCGCTCTTATAGATCAATCTAGACTTGCTACATTCGTGCAAACTTGTGCTAAAGTCATCACTACTTTCTCTAATAGAGCCCGTTTGATCCAACATCGTAATTATTTTCAGGTGTCATCAGCGTTTTAAAAAAAACCTTTATGCTATTCAATTTTAAATAGTTTGCTATTGTATTTTGCTATAACATGATTTTCTATTGATTTTTTTATTTTCCTACCTAGTTTTACACATATATTGGTTATATAACTTGCTTAAACATGAGATTTCCAGCAGTTTTTCCAATTTTTATTTTTATTCTGTGCTCTGGTTAAATTGTAATCTTTTTGAATGGTGTAATGTGTACTAACAAAATTTATTGTCCTTTAATTTATACAATTTGTTATTTTATTCTGCTTTAACATGATTTTCTATCCATTTTTTGTAAATTTTTAGTTTCCCTACTTTTACATCTTTATTAGTATTGGTGATATAACTTGCTTAAACATAAAATTCCCACCAGTTTTTTTTATTCTTATTTTAAGATTGTGCACTCTATGGCTCAATTGTAATCTTTTCAAGGGGTGTAATGTGCTTTTTTCTTCTTTTGTTTTTGGGGGTCCTAGTTTCATTTTGTTCTCATTAATATTATTGTCATTATTTGAATTAGTGTTCAGATGTCTTTGACTTGTTATTTATTGTTTGTCGTTTTGTGATGATTGACAATCGCTTTTTGTTTGTTTCTGCCTGTATTTGGCGCCTCGCTTGATACCATGTGCACACATACAACACACATGTAATAACATGTGCGCATCCATCTTAGGAAGTAGATGAAAGGGTATGTGTTTGCTTAATCATTCAATCAAATTAAAGTAATGCATGCATGTATTGTTTAATGCTCATACAAGTATACAATCAGTTCCATCTTAAGTTCTTGGGAGCTTTACCGTTTACCGGTAAATGAAACTAAGGCGGCAGATTAGTCTATTTATAGGCGTTCAAAAATTTGAATTGATTAATCAGATTCTTCAGTTTTCATTAAAATTCCATTTACCGTTAAACGGTAAGGCTCACATGAACTCATCCATTATCATAAAAAACTAGATTCGAAACGAAAAAAATGATTATGGTTGTGACAATATCGAATCAAATTTTTCATTTAATATCAACATTTCAACTTATTTCATACATATTTAACCTTAATATCAAGAAAACCACGCATCACAGTGATTTTAGAATTGGCTTACAAGTTTCACTATCAAAAACTTGATAGCCAACAAAATCTAATTGATTTGATTCAAATAGCATAATTCTTTATTATTATCAAGCGGCCACTGAATACCTCTCAAAGGGGTATATGGACTTGTCACATTTTTTAAGTCATAATTTACACAATTTATTATTTTGTGTACATAAATTATAAAGAAATAGCTTTGTTTGATTTCTGTCAGCAATTTGTGCTTACATATTTGTGGAATACATGTGGATTGTTGCATTCTAGAATAATCACTGTAACTAAAATAATTTATGTATTCCTGTATTGAATAAAATCAATTTGCTTCTAACTCTGCTTTCAAATAAGTTTTAAATTTTTCAAGTGGAAGAGTGGTTATTTGGGTCGGCAAAAGATTGACAGATTTATACCAGAACTTGTCAATCCCTTTGCATACAGAGCCGTGCAATGAGCTTCATATCTGAGTCTATGTCTATACCTAGTTTCATAAGAGTGAATCATATAACCTCTTTTAAACTGTGACTCATTCTTCTTGATCAGACAGTTTTAAAAAAACATATAAACTCGGCAAGGGAAATATTTTTAATTGCTTAAAATATGGTCTGCAGCTCGTTCTAATACTCTCTCCCACCATCACTCCTCTTTCCCCTTTTTTGTTACTCAAATATTTGATAAACGTCAGTAGAATTTCCCCAGAATTAGGCTTACCATATTTTTCCAACCCTAATCCCGGTATTTTTCCAGAAATTAAAAAAAGGAGTTTAAAATATGTTGAACAAGCTTGTTTTGAATTTTGTTTATGTATATTCTTTTATACAAGAATATATTTACCAGTATTGAGTGGTTGTATTAAATAATAATAATATCATCGGTCTTTTGAAACAAAATCAATTTATTTTCTATGGGCTTAATACAAAAGTAATTATTGTAATAGTATATCAATCCTATCAGAATGAGACTATTCAGATAATCAATTAATTGATTAATTACAAATAAAATTGATTTTGTATCGAGTTAGAAAAATCAAGAACAAGATAGGGAAAAGGTTGTAAAATTTTACTGTAAAAAATATGATATTACTGTGAAAAAATAATTAAATAAAAAATATTATTCAGAGGAAATCACTTTTCCTTAAAACACTTGTCCCCCTTCGGTTTTTTTCAAAAAAGTCCACACATGACAGTTTTGCTTTAATTTTTATATTGTGAGCAGCACTCTTCCAACATTTAAGGACAACCTTCCCCTTTCAGCTGACCAAACGTTTCCCATTACTGAGAACACCTGCTCTACAGGCGCTGATGTACCTAGTACAAGTAATCACATCCCAAATTCCACCAGCTTGAGAATATTTTTGCACTCAATACTATTGTATTTAGACATAGTCTTTTTGCCATTTTCTACTTTCTTGAGCAAAGCTACCCATTTAAGCTTTAATTTACTGATGGTATTGCAATTATCTTCACAGCATTTAAGAAACTGAAACTCAAGTTGAAGTTTTTTAGTAAACGTACACATAATTGTATTTGGACACATTGCAAGACCAAGCAATAAAACTGAAACACCAAGTAAGAAAGCACAATTGACTGTTGTCAGCAACTACTGATGAGCACTGACTGTTTCACCATTTCTACTAAAAATCCCGGAGATAAATCAATCCCGGATTTTTTCGGAGACACATGAATCCCGGAATTACCGGGCTAATCCCGGAAAAAGCCAGAATGCAATTCCATAAATCAGGAGGGAGTGAAATAGAGCATAGTAGACTTCTTTCATAATTGTAAGGTCTAACAAATTCTTCATACTCATTAACACAAATCCTGCGGAGTTGAACTTCTTTTTCAAATATTCTGCATGGGGTTTCCAGGAAATTTTGCTATCTATTATACCCCAGAATTTTCACTTCGTCTACACCTTCAATTGTTTTGTCGTTGGTCTATAATATTCCACTATCCTCTGCCCTGAATGATAAATATTTAGTTTTATTATAGTTGGATATTGCCCAATAACTAGATAGCTTAGTTCTTTGCTTATATATGCAGCAATGGGAAGTGAGATTGAACATTATTTTACAAGCATGTTAAGTTTTAAAGCACAGTTCGTTTTCTTATCGTTTAGGACGAAGAGCCAAGCTCAGAAAGAGGCCGCGTAGCTCAGGACAACTATGACGAGGAAGAAGAAGAGGGAGAATACGAAGATGACGGATTCATAGTTGACGATGAAGGAAGACCAATAGCAGAAAAGAAGAAGAAAAGAAAACCTATATTTTCAGACGCGTATGTATGGCACTTAATAAATTGTTCACTTTATTAAATAGACCGTTCACGTACGTTCCAATTGTGTTTTACTATTAATGTTCATTTAAGATTTTCTGTTTATAAATATGTACATATAATGGATTCCTTAAGGTTTCTTAATTTGGTCCATGACCGAGTGCCGTAGCAGGTATCTGTTCAATCAGAGATAAGCTACGAAACTCCTGGTCATCTTTGTAACGGTGACCGATTGGATTGTCCAGCAAAAAAGACTGTTCTCTGCTGTAAAATCACTTCCCGGTGGTTCGGAACTCACCTAAAACTGTAGGTCCAACTCATCAATCACCATCATCCAATTCATTACCCACGCACAGATCTCAGACCTATGTGGGCTTCATCCTCCGAAGAAAAATTACATAGCCTATTATAAATATTTTATGCTTATCAGGAATAAATCAGCGGTTAGGATTCATAAATTATTCAAGAATTATAATAGGCCTGCTCGCCCATTCACGACAACCATTAATCCCCTAATAGTTTATTTAAATAATAATAGTAGCCCATTAAATTAATTTTTAAAAAACATTCCACATCTTTTTTTGAGGATGAAGCCCACATAGGTCTGAGACCTGTGCATGGGTAATGAGTTGGATGATGGCGATTGATGAGTTGGACCTAAAGTTTTAGGTGTGTTCCGAACCACCGGGAAGTGATTTCACAACAGAGAACAGTGTCTCTTTTGCTGGCCAATTTAATCGGTCACCCTTACAAAGAGAGCCCAGGAGAACGCAGCTTATCTCTATCTGATTGAACAGTTACCAGCTACGGCTCACGGCTATCACTTCCCGTGTATGTAAAAAATCTTACCTGTTGGTAAATCTACAAATCAAATGTTTATTAAATGATCATCATGAAAACACTTAGTGTTTAGTTCATTATCAAATGATTGTTACAAATGAACATTTTTGTAAGAATAATTTCCAATAAATTAAATTATGATCTATGAGGATGTAAAGTTATCAAATGTTTTTCACAGCTCTCATTCACACCTACATTAACTACTGTGTTGTGTTTAGAAGAGTTGTAACCTATTTTCATGTAATAGAATTTCTTCAAGTTATTTCTATATAAAACTTTTAAAAATATTTTTATTTTTTGTTTCAGCGCTCTACAAGAAGCACAAGATATTTTTGGTGTAGACTTCGACTATGATGAATTTGACAAGTATGGAGAAGATGAGTATGAAGAAGAGGATGACGAATACCTGGAAGAAGATGACGAAGAAAGTGAAAAGAGGTATGACGGTTTTATAGTTTTCACCTTATAACTGTACTTTCAATCTGATTCTAAATGTTCTTCCATGTACTTCAGTTATTTTGACTTTGTCAAACAGCAACGAGTTGAAGCTGTGAATCATTGATCTATAAATTCCACGGATTTATCTTCAATTGGAAATCTTATTCCCTTTTATTGTCAAATTGAATGAATAAAATTTCAATTGTTAGCTTATCTTGTACATAACTTTGTTTTTCTCATTAGAATTATTAGCATAAATCATAAATTCATGTTTATAATAACATTATTAATTTATACAAATGAAATGTTTATTAAATAATCATCATGAAGTGTTTAGTTCATTATCAAAAATGATTGTTATTAATGAACGAACATTTTTGAAAGGATAATTTGTAATAAATTAGAAAATAAATAATCATGTAATGATTAAATACTCATGGAAACTCTGTCCATATTTTTCATATGCTTGCAGACACAAACCGAAAAAAGCCCCAAGGAAGAAGTCAACTAGAAAATCGATATTTGAAATTTATGAGCCTAGTGAATTGAAACGCGGACATTTCACCGATCTTGACAACGAGGTAAGTGCCAGATTTTTTGAGTATTCTCGTTGTTCCGCATCGATTGACAGTAAAAACTCTTTTAGATCAGCATCATCTGAATGATTGATTTCAGTTTTATAATATATTGCTCTTGTATTTTCCTATAGGTTTAATGAGTTAATGAATTTATGATAGCACTAAAAATGTATTCACTATAGTGTAAACTAAGTATTTTTTTAAGCTAAAAGTATTTTATTGTTACACTTGAAAGAAAGTAGCTACTTTCCATAGATTTGTCACGTATGGAATTTCCGTACTAGTTCGGAAAAATCGACTGACAAATAGGGCCTTACAAGATAGAAAAAAACAGCTGGAGTGCGGCAAAAAATTTCCGTTGACTCACATATATATATTATATGTATAGATATAGTCAACTCATTACATTACTCAATACCTGTCTCGAATATTATCCAGCTGATTGCAATAGGCTATCATTATTTTGGTTTATGGAAATTCGCCCATCAAATTCTGAATCTAAATAAAGCAGCTGACTCAATTGTCTTGCATATTTTTCAATGTCTCGCAAATTATCCAGCTGATTGTATCATGCCTTTCTATCAAGTGTAACAAAATAGTTATTTATGTATTAAGAGCGTGAAGCGCGACTTTATTGCTTGAGCCAAAACATTTACTGCGCGACGCATAGCGGAGCGCAGTAATTTTGCGAGAGCGATAAAGAAGCTTCTTGCACGAGTTACATACAATATTTTTCCTACAACTGAAGTTCTGGATTCCAACACAATAAAAGCTTGTAGTTTGTAATATCACAGACCGTGCGCGGATTTGGTTAGCGTGCGCCATTGTTGAGGTTATGAGAGTTTCACGGATTCCGTGATCCACCAATGAGAAGACATCAAAATCAAAACAGAAGCGTAAAGAAAACAGCTGGCGAGCGTAAAGTATTTTACTGCTTGCGGAGCAGTAAAGAGGTATTTTACAATTAGTTTTTAGTACGTAAAGAACTACTTTACGAGCAGTTGCAGGAAAAATATCGTACATTACTCACGGCTGTACACTTTTGCTGGTTCTCGCATAACCAAGTTTCTGCACTCGGCTATCGCCTCGTGCATGAACTATCATATGCTCGACCGGTAAAACGTTTCTTTCCAGCCTAGTAAAGTAATATACTATTGTGAAGCTCCTATTACAAGGAATTTTCTTTAGTCGAATTACTTGAAGAGTAGCGAAAAAGATGAGCAAGCCGTTCAGTTTTACAAGAAAATGAATGAGTGCTGTTATTGGTTATAATTTTTTTCATATACTATATAGTTCATTTTTACAATTTATATAAATTAATTTTCAGATAAGAAATACAGACATTCCAGAGCGTATGCAGTTGCGTGAAATTCCTGTAACATCTGTTCCTGAAGGATCCGATGAATTGGATGAAGAGGCTAAATGGATCTATAAGCATGCTTTTCAGAAGTCAACTACATCTCAACAGGTTGGAGTTATTTCTGTTGTTGAACTGCAATTTATTTGATATATTTAAAAAATGACAACTATTAAATAATTCTTCAAGATGAAATGAATAATTTTGGATTAATGCTTATTTTTATTCAATTTCATTTTAACTTAAGCAAGGAAGCTTGATTTTAGTTCTATGTTTTCGGCTCTAAAATCTCAAACAACGTTCAAAATTATATTCACTTTCTTTAGACTGTTTTAATGCTTCGCTTTTAAAGTGAACTCCTAAATTAATACTCTTGTACTGAAAAGAATCGGTAATAGTAATTGAAAAAATTTTGGATTTTTCAGTTTAAAGTTCGTGAAAAAGCAGTTAAAACAGGGTGTTGTATCTTTGCTCGATTGTGTTTTTGTCATGAATAAATAAATCTTCAAAATTTTATATTCACGAAAGCAGTTCTAAAAATTTCCATTCATGATTGAATGATTGCTAAGATAACAATAAATTACGATAATGAGTTTTTTTTCTTTTGTAGATTACGTCTTGGAGACTCCAGTTAAGGAGTATAAGACAAGTCAGATTAATAATTATACAATCTTATACACTAGTTACCATAATTACTTTATTAATTAGTTGAGGTGGGGCTTAATTTTGATATGAAAGTTGTGCATGTTGGCTAGTATACAGCTAAACAGATTACATGCAATTGAAAAAACAATGAACAGAGAGATTACAAACTGATGATTGAAACTTGAAAAAGAAAGCTGTAATAGTTTTGTTTGTTCCAAATTGTTTCGGGTAATTGTCAATAATTAATTTCTGGATTTCTTGTTCCATGACGAACTGCGTTGTTAATATTAACTTTTCATGTGAAATTAATTTCTATCATTGATAAAAATATTTGCAATAATGTAAAGTATGAAAATTGTTTTCTGCTTACAGGATGGTCCAGATAGACCACCAAGAAAAGGCCCTCAGACAATTGGAAAAATCAAGAAGGCACTGGATTTTATCAGAAACCAACATTACGAAGTTCCTTTCATTGCTTTCTACAGAAAAGAATATGTACAACCCGAGCTGACCATCAATGATTTGTGGAGAGTGTACAAGTTTGATGCCACTGTAAGTATGAACTGAGAAATATTTTTCAAACTTTATCTTGAATAAACTTTAAATTTTATAATTAGCTATTCAAATGTATCGGGAATTCAGTATGGGTTTTTGTGGTAGTCAGGAAATTATTTTACCGCATTCCAGCTGATGAAGAATTTTGAATAACAGCTGATCTCAGAAGTATTTTTTAGTACTTTACTGCTGTGATGGATTTTGAGGTTATGTTTGATGATGCTTGTTGTACTAGCTCAAAGTTTATCTTTTTTTATATTTTAGACTAGTATGACGAAAAAATCGTACGTAACTCGTCCAGGGAGATGTTTACCGTATTCGTATGATAATACCGCATTCGACTTCGTCTCGTGCATTAACTTATCGTACTCGTACGGTAAGCACCATTTCTCGCACGTAATATACTATAAATGCTGCTAGATTAAGTAAATTCTTACAGTTATCCTCCTCATTTCACTGAATTTGAGCTAGTTTCTGCAGTTTTTCTTCAACAAAATCTTAATTTTTTTATTAAATGTATTTTTAACCTATTTTCTTGATTAGTATTGTTACTAAAATATTTAATTACAGTGGTGTCAATTGCGGACCAGAAAGACAACTCTGAT
This sequence comes from Conomelus anceps, assembly GCA_948455865.1. Taxonomy (NCBI): domain Eukaryota; kingdom Metazoa; phylum Arthropoda; class Insecta; order Hemiptera; family Delphacidae; genus Conomelus; species Conomelus anceps. Next base: position 54,969,314 of record OX418221.1, read on the forward strand.
ATCGTTGTTTGAAAAAATGCGAGATTACCAATCCGAACAATTGATGAAGGATATTGACAGTCCTATTCCTGACAGTGTACGGGTGATCAAAGACGAAGACATTGAAAGGTTAGTTAATTTCTTGCAAATTGAATATTCTAGCCATAGTTTACATCTTGATGCTTTTTAGTTCAAATCGATTGCATTATCAACAAATGAATAGTGATTTTATAGATTTTAAAATAGTATTTTTTGTACCAGAATGGTTTACTAGTCTCACCACTCATTCTTTGACACAATTCTGTTTGTCCCACTACGCATCCCTAGTAACACAGAACTCCAAAAGAGGCTATGCTGGGAATTAGTCATTTTCCTTATGACGAAGTATGTGAGAATATCTCACAGCATAGAGAAGTAGTATTAGTAGAAAGCTGACATTCTTGAATGAGTTGACAATAATAGAATGAAATTATTGTGTATTTGGTTTTTCAATGGAACTGTTTCTCATTACTCATTAACTATAGCCAAGGGGCCCCAAATTGTTCAGCTAGGGCCTCCAGGGCCCCTTTTTTCTGCAGTTTAGACCTCTAGAGGCCCCTGGCGCCGTGGGCCCTTCGGGCCCGCGTTTGTTGCCAGTATAGTCATGTGAAGTAGAGATTCAAGTAGGCTGCATCTAGAATATTTCAAATTTCAACGTTTATACACCAGGGTCCCTTAATTGCCTCGGCTTTGGGCCTTCAAAGACTCCACGATGCTGTTGGGTCCCATTATTTTCAGAGCCTCTAAACATGGGTTTGAAGGTCCCCCAGACCACTTGAATGAAGTTCACACAGTAGGCTTGAAAGGAGAAAAGGTCTCTTAATATTTTTGCAGACGGGCTTCAAATGCTCATTTCTATTTCTGTTCAGATCTGATACCCCATAGAGGTTATTGTGATTGTGAAATTTGTTACGCCATGAATCAATGAACAAATAATTTGTGGGAAGAGTTTGATATAAAAAATGCTTAGAGTTGCACTTTCAAGACCTGGAAAACAATTTTATTCTGAAAATTCTTTTTCTAAAGATTCTGAATAGAGTATTTTTGGCTATTCATCTATTGGTGTTAATTTGAGTTTCCTGATCACTTTACACAAATATTTTGGCTGGAACATTTAGCTAAAAAAAATTATGAGTGTACTTGTGGGTCGTCTGACGATGCTCTTGACAACAGAGTGAAACGTGAGTTATAATTTCCACTTAGAAGTGTTTTTTAAGTTTTTATTTCAAATATTAGCTGAAAGTATACAGCGACCTGGTATCATTTCTATTCTTGGTTCAGTCTACCATTTATTGTTATTTCTACGTACCCGTCTTGGTTCAGTATTTTTTGTTATTTTAAGACATTCGTAAATTTTTAAGGAAACATTTTGAACAAGTAAAGTTGCGAGTCTAATTAAAAGCCCGACGAGAATATAAAACAGTCTTATAAGCTCTATAACAAGCAATGCCCGATGACAAGCCGAGTAACTTGGTGATCTAGTATGTAAGATTTATTTTAATATTTGATAAGTTTCACATTTAATAAGATTTTTTTTTAGGATGAAGCCCACATAGGTCTAAGACCTGTGCGTGGGTAATGAGTTGGATGATGGTGATTGATGAGTTGGACCTACAGTTTTAGGTGGGTTCCGAACCACCGGGAAGTGATTTTACAGCATAGAACAGTGTCCTTTTTGCTGGCCAATCTAATCGGTCACCGTTACAAACAAGTCCTACGAGAACGCAGCTTATCTCTATCTGATTGAACAGATACCTGCTACGGCTCGCGGCTATCACTTCCCTTTATTTATTTATGATATTTCCTGTTCTGAAGCCCTTAAATTAGTACCTAAGAACCATTAATATCTTAATTTAGGTTTTTTCTTACTCAAGCTATCCATTTACATATTTTTTACTTTTCCTTAATTTCTCGTTTAATTTCGTCTCTTCTTACCTTAATCAATTTCAGTTTTGAGGAATTAATTTGTTTTTCTGTAATTTTCTAAGTTAACTTTCAATATTTTATTGTTATTGAATTTATTTAAGTCTATAAGGCTCTTCATTGAGTATTCTGTGAGCTTTTGTATGTGAATAAATAATTACATATTTTATAATATTCTTCTCAAAACTTATAATATCTTACATTTTTTTGTCCAGGTTGAAGGCGGTCCAAACAACTGAAGAATTGAAAGATGTGCACTCTCATTTTCTGCTCTACTATTCGCATGAAGTGCCAGCCATGCAGGAGTCGGTGATAAAGAAGGAAAGAGAAATAGCGAGAGCGGCAAGGAAAGCGGCCAAATTAAAAGCACTGGAAGAGAGAGAAGAGGAGGATGGAGTGGAAAGGCCAGTAGAAGATGACGAGGAAGAAGAAGAACCGCCGCAACAGGACACCACTGTTAAACAGGCTATCCGGTCTGGACCTTATTCTATGTGTCGGAAAGCTGGAATTGGTTAGTTCCCCTTTTATTCTATTAAATACTTTGTACTATAACTGATCTTCTTGATATTATAATGTATGCTGGTATGTAGCACTGAGTGTACAACAGACTCTGTCCTGTTCTACTGAATTAGAATTTGACTTGAGATTTTTCCCATTTTCTGTCAAATATCTTGATGCAAAGATATATCAAGCCAGTATTAATGGTAATGGTAATTGACCGAACGAAGAGAGGTCTCTCATTTAACTCGAGCGATCGGCATTTGGTTTGTGTGTGGGGGTGTTCCGCAGTTTAAGCCGAACGGATTGACCGATTTTCGTGAAATTTGGTATGAAGATACTTTTTTCAATAGCCGAGCGATTATATATATATATTTATATACTTATAAAATTTTGAAATTCGTTCCCGTTTCAAGATGGCGGCCCTTTACTCGGAAATTTTACCCTTAAAATCATCCTAACTTTTCAACACTTAATCAGATCAGAATGAAATTGGGCTCATTCTTCTCAGCGCTCCTAGGCAGTCTTATTTCATATATCACATGTTCAAAATGTTCGGAGTTCGATATTTTTTTTCAGTCCCAATTCAACTGTCTTTTTAGATTCTTTATATTTTTAACCGTGCTTCCCAGCTTAGTCTGTTTGTAACGCATTTAAAGATAAACGCGAGTAGCCTACCAAATTCAATGAAACTTTGCATGGATGTTCCTTTAAGGAATGCTCAGCGATGTGTGTAAGGATTTTCGAAATTTGCTTGCATTTTAAGGATATCTAGAAGGGAAAAAAGTAAGGCTATTAGGCCTACTTCTATAGGAACTTGTGATTTTAAAATGAGAATATCCATCATGTGCAATTGGAATCAGGAGACATGAGAAATTTCATCCTTTTGAACTATCAGCTGTATGGAAAATAAAACACAGTCTTGGTGAATAAAGCAATTTATTGTGCTTAATTTTGCGATGATGATAATCATTGAGTACTTCGAGTATTTCCCTCTGTGCAAGTACCCTTATTATTGTGCGTGAGGTCTATAGAATTACTATAGTGAACAGTACTGATATAGATACAATCTCTGGGAATATACGAAGTTGAAGGGGTTTGATCGAGATTGACATTGCCGTAACATTCGAAACTATAGTATCCCGTCTTTTTATATTTTGAGTGGTTGTGACAGCATCAATATTATTCATTTGTAATGTAACTTTTAACTACTTTTTAAATAGTTATAAATCGTTTACCAAGTCTTGAGGCCCGTCCAAACGTAGACACTTATTGCGGTCTAGTGACTTGCTACAGAAGTGAAAAGCTCGTGTAGCAAGAATCTAGAGTGCTCTGTGAGAGTACTCTACTGCAATAAGTGTCTTGCTTGGAAGGGTCTGGATGATAAATTGATTGTTCTAGGGTTGATAATCAATTGAAGTATATTTCTTTACAGTTCATTCAATTAGAGTTTGCATCCAAATGTAGTTTTATCCAAGTTTAATTCCAGTTTTTAGACGAAAGTTGAACACAGATTCAGCATTTCCTTGGTTATACCTCTTTATTGAAGCTTATAAAGAATAAAATACCAAGAACTCGCATCTAGGAAAATATTCCCTTAAAAAATGATTTAACCGGCTCAACTCAAACAATTTGATAATTTGATTTAATTATTAATTTTTAAAATTTGAATTTTTTAAATTATTTATATCTAAATAAGTTGATAATTTTTCAATTTTAAAAAGGTTCCTTTAGGGTAATAAAAATAATTGACCATTATTGATTTTATTGTAGGTAATAATAATAATAATAATAATAATATTGTTATTACATTTTATTGTAGTTGTCAGAATTACTGGTCATAAAACGGTCATTATTTTCCAAGTTTATTTTCTTTTTTTTTCACAAATGTATTAGTTTTAATACTATAATCAACTTGAAGGTCAATACATAACCAAATTCTATATTAATATGATCATCATCATCATCATTTAGCAGCTATTATTTATTGAAATTACGTATCTTTTTAAGATGGATTTGCGAAAAGGTTTGGATTGTCACCTGATCAGTTTGCAGAGAATATGAGAGATAACTACCAAAGGCACGAGGTTGAACAAGAACCACTCAGTCCTTTGGAACTTGCCAAGGAATATTGCTCAAGGTATGACAAACTGTTTATTTTGTTACAATTGACCATATACGAGTATCTTGAAATTTTTGTCATTTCAACCATCTTTTAATTGCTCTTTCCGTTTTCTCTTCATTTATTTTTTGGGTATAATTTGGTGTAATATAGAATTAATTTAGATGAGTAAATGAGTTTTGCATCTGAATCTTTACTTAAAGTAGAGATGTAGTTGCTAACTTTGCGTGAACGTGAAAGCAGTTCATTCTTTATGAAATTTTAATTTTAAATAATAAGTTGATATTTTTCAAAGTGTTTCTTATTTCTTCAGAAGATAAATCTATATGTAGGTTAGATATATGTATTTTTGAATGGTTTTTGTTTCTGCATATTGGTTTCAAGTTATCTATACCTTGATTTTTTATTGTATTTTCAGTAAATTCCCGATTCCTGACGAAGTGCTTAGAGCTGGAAAATACATGGTAGCCACACAGCTAGCTCGTGAACCATTGGTGAGAAGTTGTGTCAGAGAAACGTTTTTTGAACGTGCAAAAATTGATGTGAAACCAACCAAAAAGGGAATCAAAGAGATTGATGAGAATCATCCTTGCTATTGGTAAGAATTTATTGCTATTGTTTAACTCCTCCTCTACTATTCGTTTTTGATAATGTTCTGTTCAAATGGTCTTCTACTTCGTTTGGGAATTTGAGCAGGATGATTAAAGGTAAAATGTAAACACTGGCCAGCAAAACAGAACTGTGTTGTATAGAAGAAAAATATGAAAGTTCATGAAAAGTTCATAAAAGATTTTCTAGAATTCCTACTATTTTATTATAGTAATTTTATTTTTTAAAACATCAACTGAAACCTTTTTTTAATGAAGTAAATATAATTGCTATGAATATTTGAAGCAATGAATATATTAAAACTACTTTATTATGTTGATCATGGTCCACAATTTGAGGTACGTTGCTGTAACCTATACTCCAAGCCATGAAATTGAGGTGTAGTAAAAAACTGACTGCGGTGACAAACCAACTGACTGCTAGCATCAAACTTTAGACTAGGCGGCACGGCTAGTGCTACCAGTTGCTCCAGCCGCTTAATTTGATTGAGTCCTTCAGTCCTTTATTAATTATAATCTGTCCTTCATTGTAGTGTTGTCAAAATCAACTCCTAATTTTTTATATTGATTTGATCACCTATTATATATCGCATTTTGCGTTCCAGCATCAAGTACATCAAAGGCAAGCCTGTACGAGATCTGGTTGGAGATCAGTTTTTGAAATTGTTCATCGCAGAAGAAGATAAGTTGCTAACGGTTACTATCAACGAACACATAGATGGTATCACAGCTGCATCGTTCCTTGAAGAAGTGAAACAGCTTTACTATAGGGTAAGCAATAAATTCAAACTAAAAGTTTAATCCTTTTTTTCTGAATCTCCGTATGTTGATATAAAATTATCAAAAATTAATGTACTTGGTCGTTTCCTGATGCTCCGATTGCGCTACCTTGATTAAGGCGCAGGGTTTTTGGTCATACTTTTTGATGTTTTAAAGTCTTGAAATGGTATCTACTGCCATAAGAAATTTTTTCCATTGATTATTTGTCGAAATATGGGGGCCAAAGTTGAATTTTTTGGTTTTGAGGGCAATTGGATCACGAGTTATTTTTAACTTTGTGATTTTTTATTTTGTACCCTAACTAAAATACACCTTGGAGAAATAAAAATTGGTTATAAAAAATCATCAAAAGTTTTAAATTACTCAGGTGAAATCAATCGCCTCCCAAAACCGAACAATTTTAATTTTGAACAAAAAATCAATTTAAAAAATTTCTCTTGGCAATAAATAGCATTTTAATACCTTAATAATATCCAATTCAAAAACCTTCGAAAAAATTATGACCATGAACATTATAGCATTAACAGGAAAAATCAAGGAGAATATCTTAAGACTGTTGGCGGACGAATCTTTATCTTTATCTTTGTTAGAATGTGCAAGAAATTTAAAAAAATATATATTTATAATTTTTCAATTTACAAAAATATGTAATTTTTTAAATGTTTTAGAAAGGTTTTTATAAGTTTTAGTAAAAAGTTATAAATATATTTAAAAAATACTGTTTTGGAATGTTATAGCTTTTTTAAATGAGGAATCGAAAATCGATTAAAAATGAACAATTACAAAGAGACTCCCATTTACGACTCTTTTGAGTTTAACTTATTGTTTAATACAAAGATCACATTTTGTATGATATATTATTTTTTATTTAATAAATATCTCAATTGATTACTGTAGTTTTCATATAACTTGGCAGCAGTTGGGTTCAGATGTATCAAGTCCTCCCATCTTCTACACGCTGCCAAGTTATATGAATACTACAGTACAAAGGCTAAAAGCTCTTCGATTGGACTGTCCTGTACTAGAGTAGCATCATAACTTTAGTGGTTAAGTGTCAAGAATGGACGGGACGAATCCTTGTCCAAACTTCGCCATTTCATGTAATTACATCGCTCAGATTGTCATTACTGTGGTTAATATCATACAAATGAAATCATTGTACATAATTCTTTGCACTACAAAAATAGTATTTTCTGAGCTCACTACTGTATATATCTATGTGATGTTGATAATTTTGTTTTTAACCATTCATATGCAAATATGTAAATTTACATGAATAAATAAATATAATCTAAATAATCTAATAACTCCCAAAACGATAATTGGTTTTTCAATTTAATTAATGAATCTTAATTCTTTTTTACAGGATGAATTTAGTAAACATGTACAAGATTGGAACAGTCTTCGAGCCGAATGCGTTGAAATAGCTTTAAAAAAGATGCTGATTCCTGATCTCATAAAAGAACTAAAGCAACAGCTATTGAATGAATCAAAGGAATGCGTTCTAAAAGCAGCGTGTCGTAAACTTTACAGCTGGATTAAGGTAATTTTCTTGTCACCTACAATCAAGTTTAGAATACATATCTTCTCTGTAAGACTGCATAGCCTAAATATTTTGTAAAAGAAAATATTTTTCATTTTTTTGTTGGAACAATTTCAAAATTCATCATTTATTTATTCACACCTACTCTAGTACATGGGTTACCATAGTTGAGTAGGTTAATTTCCATATACTTCTTACTCTTTCTAGATATCTGTGTAGTTTTTTTTTTGGTTTTGTAGTTAATGTTTTATATGCATGTAATTCTTGGTTATTTTGAGTTTTGAAGGAAGGAAATAAAAATTTATTTATTTATTTAACTAAAATACAGTCAATGTGAATACAACAGGCTATTGCCCAAAACTGCTTTTCACAAAATTTTAAAGTAGGATGAAAATCTTAGGTTAGGTTGCTGTTTCACTTGAAATTTCACCTTGAAGCACAATAATTATTCACAATCACAAGTATTTTTCAGATAGAGAATATTAATTTTTTCATTTCAAACGATGCACTATCACAGTTCAAAAAAAGATGATATAATTTGGAATTTTGACATTTTTAAATTCTAAATTATAATAATCTTTTTGGGCTGTGATGGTTTGCTAAAAGTAAAAGTTTAATGACAGAGAGAGCCTTTATTGGCCACTATTACCTTGTAATAATTCATAATCATAATTTTTTCGAAAAATCATCAAAATTTTGAAAAATTACAACTTGAGACCTAATTTTAATTGGGGTGTAACTGGTATCAAATTCTTTTAAAAAAAGCAAGAGTATTTTTCCGTCCGACGCTTAGTTTGGTCTCAAGTTTGTAAAAACCAAAATGACGTGAAACTTTACGTTTTCTCCAAGATAGCGGCCAATGCTCAGCTAGGATTTATGGGGCCTTTGTTGAGGCCGGGCTCTCACGAGCTACAATCGCGCGATTGTAGCCAGAGTAATTAGTAGCCAGTGCAATTATCAAGTGTTGCGCGATTCTAGTAGAGCACAGGATCAGATTGTGCAGTTCCCACGAGCTACGCTTCGCTGCGATGTAGCCGGCCTGTAGCCGATTCTACTAGAATCGCGCGCTTGTAGCCAAGGTCATCTCCGTTTTTAACTCAACTAGCAACAAAAAGAACATAAAATATTGGATTTTTTATTTATTTTTTAAATCCTATCTTACTCTGCTCATTGTCATGGATACGTTGGAACTTGAGATTTTTTCTAGCATGATTAGATTTAGATTTATAAAGCGGCCACTGACCACCTCTTAAAGGGGTATATGGACTTGTCATATTTTTAAAGTCATAATTTACTAAATTTATTATTTTGTGTAGATAAACTATAAAAAAATAGCTTTGCTCGATTTCTGTCAGCAATTTGTGCTTACATATTTGTGGAAGACATGTGGAATGTGCATTCAAAAATAATCACTGTGACTAAAATAATTGATGAATTCCTGTTTTGAATAAAAACAATTTGCTTCTAACTCTGCTTTCAAGTAAGTTTTAAATTTTTCTGCAATAAGTCTATTTGATAGCATAAAAATGTTAATTTTAGTGATTGGAGAAACTTTCAAATTTGTTTGGATTAAGGAGGCTGAGCACAGTAGCATGGGACTTTTGGAAAATTTGAATGTCTGAAATTTTTATGTTTTAGTATTAGGAAAAAAGTCGGCAGCAGCTCTGTTTCCCGTAATAATAACTGCTCTGGCTACAATTACCCCAACACATAGTATTATAGTGGGGTATATTAATTTATTAATTACATTTTTATATTTAAAAAAACTTTAGGCATGAAATTATTATCGTTGTATTATATATAATATAATATTATCCATTCATTGTATTGTAAAAATGTTTTTGATAAATAAATTTGAATTTGAATTTGAATTTGAATTGAGCGGTTGTAGCACGTGTGAACCTGGCCTAACGTGTTTTTCTGGTCATATATCTCGATGTCCAAACGTGTTGGAATTTTTTCTTTACTTTCTGCAAATTTGTTTTCTGTTGTTTTACTCTTATTTATTTTTTTATTCCTTATTTCCCCCGTCTTTTCCTGTTTTCCAGTCGGAACAATATTCTTTTTCCAACCAGTTTTTTGCAGCCTTTGGTTTTATTGAAGTATTTTTATTAGTATTGTATTGTTATTTGATTGAACTATTAGCATTTATTCGAATTCTCGAGACCTTATTGTATACTTTATATCTGTATCCAGTTGCCTTTTCTATGTAGTCACTTTATTATTGGTTGACAGGTAGCACCAATCACAGTGGAGTTTGGTGACGACGATGACGAAGAATGGGACACAAGCAAAGGACTGCGGGTAATGGCCATCGCCTATGTGCCCGACTTCTCGCAGGCCTCGTTTGCATGCATTGTATATCCGGACGGCGACTGCTCAGAACATCTGCGGCTTCCCTATCTCATGAAGCGCAAAAACTCATTTCGCGAGGATGAAAAACTGCAAAAGGTAAGTTAATGCTCACTCTTATATTTATTTTTCTTTCTAGTTCAACTGAGTAATTTTTGAAATAACTTTTATTGCTACAATGCAAAGTGAAGAACGTTTTTAATGGCATTCATGTACTCCGTTACACTATTCAATACTTTTGTCAATGTCTGCAATGTGGAGGTCCTCGGAGTGATGTATAGCATTAGAAAACGGAAATTAATTAATACAGTTTAACTTTTATATAATGAACTTCCAAGTAGCAAAATCCTATACGTAGAATTTTGACGTATCCCTTGAATGGTATCTGTAAAGAATGGTGTTCCTTGACATTGCAGTCTTCTCAAGACAATCTCTTATGAACAAACACACCTCTCTATCCTCTGTTCAGGGAAAGGAGATACGTTGTAAACAACGATGCGCGTGAGAGAGTGTATCTTCAAACAAGACCGATTCACAATTAAATATAGAAATACAATTATGCGCAGTCTATAAGTGAACTAAGTGTGAACTGGTAGAAATTAATCGATCGGTCTACAGCTGATATGAGTCATCACTTTTCCACTAACACTAACGCAAACGTTTGTTTTGGTTTGCCTCTCGTTTTCCTTAACAGAGTATAGAACTAATTTTTTGTCTGAATAATCGATTTCATTATAAAGAGTTTGAACTGTATTTGGAAATTTAATAATAAATTTTAATACAGTATACAATTAATATATATGAATTATGATGAATAATTTAGAAATAATTGTGGAAAATAATTACTATTTATGAATTAGAAGTGCACTCCCGAGTGAAGTAATGCAACAGCGGTTCCGGATTGCAGGGTAGAGATGGGTTTGGTTTTAGGTTTTTAGTGTGGTCGTTCTAATAACAATCCCATACCAGGCAGATTCCACACCTGCCTGGTGCCTTATAAAGGTTATTTCCATATCACAAGAAAAAAATTATGAATTTTTAGTCGATATTTCTTATTACACAAAAATATTGTCATTCATAAATCTTTCCACCAATAATCAACGAATGTTGAAGAATATGAACTTATATTATGAAAGTTATCTGTTTTACTTCTCATTATTTAATTCTTATATCTATTTCATTTTATTTTTTATTTTCTTGTAAAGAAGCAGTTGAGACTGCTCTACGAGAGCATTAATTCATGATTTTTTAACATGGAAAATATGTGCTTCAATACGACATACCGCTACACGCCTATACTGAAGTTTTGTGTGGAACGATACCGTTTCCTGTTGATATTGTTAATAGAATTTAATCAAATAATAACATTCATTTTAGAATATCGCAGAATTTTCATGGACAATCAATCAATAATTTATGTATTTACAAGTTCCAAATAAAGGTCCCGCCTAAACATTGTGGGTTTTTCAGCAGGTGCCAACATAATATAAATTACAAAATGGAAATCAATTATATAATACAAATTACAAAAAATAAGAAATTAGGGAAAATGAAGGTTATGGTGGAAATTGAATATTAGTCTAATGTATGTAAAGAAAAAGAAATGAAACTAAACAAGTAAGAAAAATAAAGCGTAATAAATGAATTACTATAAAAATAATTGGTCGCTCTGATGCGGCGGCGGTGTAACACGATTATTATTTGTTAACTAAGATTTTACCAGCAATGGAAAACAAAACATAACAAAGAAAAAGTAGCAACCATCCGTGTGCTAGAATAAATAAAATAAAATAAAAAATATAAACAAAGCTTTAAGGATGTAATAAAATCCAGAATTCAATATGATTTAGCATAAATATAGTTAGAAATAGAGGTTTACATAATATAGAAATATAAGTTTGTGTAGTATGTGTAATGACGTAATGAAAAACGTCAAATCACGAATATTAATTGGTAAGCTGTTGAATAGTTTGGGATTAGATTAGATTAGATTATATTTCTTTATTCATGTAAATTTACAAATTTGAATATGAATGGTTAAAATCAAAACTATCAACATCACATAGATGTATACAGTAGTGAACTCAGAAGATACTATTTTTATAGTGCAAAGAATTATGTACAATGATCTCATTTGTATGATATTAATGATATTAACTACAGTAATGACAATCTAAGTGATGCAATTACATGAAATAGCGAAGTTTGGACAAGGATTCGTCCATTCTTGACACTTAACCAGTAAATTCAGTGGGAAGGAGATATCTAAATGATATTTCTCCATATGAATTGTTGAATCTGGGAATTCAGTAAATATTGTTTGTTTTCTAGTTGTAATGTGGGATTGGAGCAAAATGTCTATGAGAAGTAATCAGAAGTACAACATTATGACATAATAGTGTAGTATCCTTAAATTTTACTGGTTTCCTCAGTTTTTGCATACTTTTCTTCTAGGAAGCTGACCTGCTTGCTCTGAAAAATTTTGTCATGTCGAAAAAGCCGCATGTTATTGTGATTGGTGGAGAATCAAGAGAAGCCCTGATGGTTAGTGGAGATCTGAAAGAGATTGTGACGAATCTTGTGGAAGATGAACAGTTCCCTCAGATTCCAGTTGAGATTATTGACAATGAGCTGGCAAAAATCTATGCCAACTCAATCAAAGGCGAGGTAAGGTTTTGGTATTTATCAGCAACAAAAAAACAACATTTCAATTTATTGATTAATTGTCAAATTACGATAATTGTCAAAAACGAAATCGAAATAGTAATGTATTCTCATAACGTAAAAATGAAACTATAGGCAAACTTGATCTATTTGGAGGTAATATTATTGACATAAGTATGATTAGATTTTTTTATTTGTGCAAGTTTACAAATTTCGCATTGGAGTAGTTAAAACAAAATTTTTTATATCACATAGTAGACTTAGATTATAGTTTTTATAATGCTAGAAATTATGAACAATGATATTTGTGACATTAATGATATTTGATATTATGACATTAATGATATAAGCTATGGTGATTACAATCTAAGTGATACAATTGCATGAAATGGCTAAGTTTAGACAAAGATTCGTCCATTTTCGACACGACCGGAGAAATATTGTAGATGTGATTGTAATAAACATTCCAGTTACATTTGAGAGCTACAATTCCAGAAATAATGTGGATTAGTCTTAATTGAATCAATTGTGCTTTCCATAAATTAAGAAATTTAAAGAATTGACTTTAGAAGCTGTTTTTTAAACAAACTATTTAATTAGGAAGTGACTATTGAGAATCATGTAAATAAAGTTTGAAAGAGAGCACTTTTATTTTGGATTTATTTTTTACTCCATAAGAAATCAGCGATAGATGTGCTTTACAATCGTATCCTTTATGAATTGTGTTAAAATAATAATTGATTGAAATATTTTGTTCATTTTCCGTATTCCAGAATGACTTCAGAGATTATCCATTAGTTCTTCGGCAGGCGGTTTCATTGGCAAGAAGAATAAAAGACCCATTAGTAGAGTTTTCTCAACTTTGCACGTCAGATAACGAGATTATGTGCCTACGCTTTCATCCTCTACAGGTAACCGTTGTTATATTATATTATATTTTATATAACATTAGTTGTTTTATTTTACACGTTTCTCGAACATGCCTGGTTATATTATACAACAATGAAACTTGATTTACTCACAGGATAAAGAAAAGTTTTTCATTGGTCTTATGACTAGAAGATAGCCATAATATTTATAGATAAGGTGTCCAGACGTCCCGTTTTTGAGAGGCATGTCCCGTTGTTCCCACCATCCTTGTCGGGACACCCATTTGTCCCGTTTTGGCAATATTAGTTACCAATATTCTACTTCATGAATAGATTTTTTTCATTTATTGATAATTATTATTGTTCTAAATGATCTTAAAGCTCAACTCAAGTTCTAATTAAAATTGAACCTTAGCTCCAAAATCCCTTGTTATTGTGAACGGACTTTTATTATTCTTCGGTCGTCTTCGGATGTTGAACATCGATGGTATTGAAAATTTAGATTGTTGAATGGTAGATGATAACACAGCATTATATTCTATCAATGCAGTAAAAGACATGCAAAGTCATTCAATTGTTTTATTGATACTGAACTTTCCTGCATGCTTATAAATCTTGGATAGTTTCTGTAAATATTATCTTATTATATGGGATAATGTTATTGCTGTTTGTATTCGTTCTGTGTTTTCAGGAACATTTGAACAAAGACGAGCTATTAGAAGCCTTACATCTGGAATTTGTGAACCGGACCAACGAAGTGGGAGTAGATATTAATTTTATTGTTTCCAATGTGAATAGCGGGAATCTGGTGCAGTTCATTTGTGGCCTGGGGCCGAGAAAGGGTGCCGCCCTCATCAAACTACTCAAACAGACCAATCAGCGGCTCGAAAATCGTACACAACTTGTCACCGTATGTCACATGGGACCGAAAGTGTTTATCAATTGCGCCGGGTTCATCAAAATTGATACTAATTCGTTGGGTGATAGGTAAGTGATGAAAATCATATCAAATTTGTTTTTATTTTCCATGATCACAAGTAACAGTCATAACAAATCTTAATCACTTTTTCAAAGAATGTTTCTTTGTATTTTTCTTTAAATTATATTCAAATCATTTTGGTTGAGGTATGTTACGTTCCTTTCTTGCTAATGATGTGGATTTATTTGAGCTGAAAAACAAAAGGATCGTTTCTGTGGTGTCATCGTCATTTTACAATGACTATTTAGACAGTATGGAATGTCATCAATATTCACAAAAAATACATGGACTTCGTCATTATCACTAAATTATTTTCACAGTCATATATCACAGCTATATATATATCCAATAATGGATTATATTCAGTCAATAAAAAGCTAAACGGAATAACACATCAGAAACAGTGTAAATATTGGAGATATCACATTTTAAAATGAGTACTACAACCCACCTTATCAAATATATTTATTCCAATCAACCTGGAAAAAGTCATTGATCACATACAAGCACTCACAAATCAAGATTTTCTTCAATGCTTTCTTAAATTGAGTGCTCAACAATGTCTTAAAATGATCAGGAGTGGCATTGTACAGTTTGATAGACATATAATACCAGTTATTTTGTGCTTTAGAATGAGCAAATTTGTGGCATATTTGTGAGATGGCCATTGGGCATCTTGTTTCTGATTGGGTAATTCAGGTGGTACAAATTCGCAGTTTGGTGCCCAAATTAAGTGTTGACTGCAGTGACTGAGATCTATTTCTTTACCTCTTAACAGTCAATGTGGTATGACCATATGATATTCTATTGTATTTGCTGACGGGAACGCAAAGGTTTACACGCGTACTTGTAATCGGAGCCATGCAGTCATGCAAAAAAAAAATGTTTCCAATATATAATTAATATCTAGCCTATTTAGATGTACAATAAAATATAAATTGGACACAATTAGTGATGTAGGCCGGGTAAATACCCAAAAATTGAGTATTTATAATTTTTATTGAATTTAGAGAAGATTGAGTTGTCTTTTTGCAATTACTTTTTGTAAGAACATATTCAGGGGTAAACATCAATTTATTAATCTTGCTCGATTTCATAAATACCCAAAATACCGGGGTATTTATGAATTTTGGGTATTTACCCGGGTAAATACCCAGGATATTTACCCCGAGTTTTAAATACCTGGGTATTTTACATCACTAGACACAATATTATGGCAGCTGTAAGCAATGTCCACACTGTCTATATGGAGTCACTGTTCGTTAGTTGAATAACAGCGCCAATACGTCCTTAATTGAAACTTTTTACTTAGGTTGTTTAAAATTTTAAACTCTCCCCATTCTAGGAACGTTGAAATTATGTTTACTTTTTTCTGTTTGAAAGAATTAAATGTTTGAAAACTGTTCCTTCTTTTTAAATAGCCCTACATTACCCACGATTAAGTAAGTGAATCTGTTGTTTCTGATGGTACTTTGTTTTATCATAATCAGTACTGAGGCTTACGTGGAAGTGCTGGACGGGTCTCGAGTACATCCGGAGACTTACGAGTGGGCGAGGAAGATGGCGGTGGATGCCCTCGAATACGAGGACGACGACGCCAATCCGGCAGGAGCACTCGAGGAGATCTTGGAGGCGCCCGAAAGACTCAAAGATCTCGATCTGGATGCATTCGCCGAGGAATTAGAAAGACAGGTTAGTTATAAATTTCAAATTATTCACAATACTAGAATGAATGGAATA
Organism: Conomelus anceps; assembly: GCA_948455865.1. Classification (NCBI taxonomy): domain Eukaryota; kingdom Metazoa; phylum Arthropoda; class Insecta; order Hemiptera; family Delphacidae; genus Conomelus; species Conomelus anceps. The sequence goes on from OX418221.1 coordinate 54,985,410, forward strand.
AAATACTTTTATTGCCATTTATGAAATACAAAATTCAAGTAACATAAAATGTACACAATATTCATAATCAAACACTCCACTGAAATATAAATGAAAATAAAATATATTTCTAGAATAAAGCTTAAATATGGCATTACTGGCAGAAGTGAAGCTTGAACGCCAGCAGTGAGTTCAAGATAATTATTTTTAAAAGAATCAGACTATTATCACATATATAAAGTTGATGGTGTTTAAAAGATTTTAGTAATTAGCCTGTGCTACTATATTTCATTAGGTTAACAACGTTTAATATGTTGTCTCTTAAATATACCTGTACAATAAATGTAAAAATTTAATTGAATCAGCAATATTACTACAGTTAACCAAAAACCAACAGTCAACCAACAGTTGACCAAATGCTTGGTCAGTTAACCAAGTGAGCTAGAGAAACAAAACACTACTTGTTATAAACTCAAGCTCAATCATATCTAATGCATTTTTATCCATTTGAGTTCTAATATGTGTATATATCGTGCTCAGTAAGGAGCTTGGTTTCCACACGCGAATTGCGTGAGCAAAAGAAGTTTGATCATATCCGTCCGACTAGTGGATGTTATGAACGCTCATCTAACATAGAAAAAATTATTTGGTTAACAATGTTACACACACCTTAACTACTAACTTGCCCTCCTAACTGCAACCAGAGTTGCCAAACTGCAATAAATATATAGTGACAGCCTGGAAAAACGTACTATGAACACACTTTTACTTCCCTTATTTGTAAGTGTTAAGGAACTCACATTAAAGAGGAGAATTTAAGAGTTTTGAGAATTGAGAGAACCTGTAACGTAAGGTAGGTAGGCAGGTTATAATCTAGGCTTGGCAATGATGACTCTTTTCAATGAGTCGTTCAATCGCCCTCACTCTTATAAGTGAGTCGTTCATTTAAACTAGTTTAAAAATGAGTCATCATCAATGCTCGTGCTCATTACTACATTTACTACGTGCTCATTTGTACCATAGCTTGTTCAGCGGTCACTGAGCACTCATACACACACAACAATAAACAGCCTTGTCTGGCAACTTTATATAAATAATTCTCAGAATCTGAGTCATCAGTTTCCAGAGCACAGAGCGTATTCTATTTTTCAGAAGTAGTCAGCCAGGTTATGGAGCTGAGAGAGGTGAGTGAGTGAGCAAGCTGTTGTTGTAGTTAGTTCACTTCACAGTTCGAAATGCTCGTGGAGTGGGGAGGTGAGTGCTCTTGTCCAGCAGGCCGCTGCACTGTTCTGCTAATTCAATTCAAAGAGCGCTCACAAGATGAAAACACAAACGCAGCTCAAAAATGAACGAACTACTTTCTGAATTTGAACTACTAGTTCGTAGTTCATTTTAAAGAGTCAGTTACTTTGAACGACTCGCTCATTCTGGTCACAACTCTATTATAATCTGAACTTGATAGTATACGAGGTGAAAGTTTTGTAACACATCTGCTACACTTAAATATAAATTTTTTTAATAGAAGTTCATTAACTTCTAAAATGTAGCATTGAATTTCGTATTTCTGAAACAAAATTCGATGCATATTGTTTTGAAGTTCTGGGTTCGATCCCGACGTTTTTGCCAAGCTATTTATTTTACCAATCAACTATTTTCTTGCAGCATACAATATTATTTCGTTGCTTATTAATAAACATGCTACTTTATAATTTAAAAAAAAATTATTTTCATTGTTTTAGTCTGATTCATGTGAAATATTTTGTGTTCTCAATATTTTCTGAGAAAGAAAAATATTTGTTCAATTGGGTGGTGATTGGTCATGCGGTGAGCGTGGTGTTCAAGTGGTCGTGATGTTCAGTCACGACCGCTCAAGACTGCGCTTGGATGGGTGACCGTGCTTCAACGACTTGATGTTACAAGCTTTATTATCACTTACCCGGTGGTTCGGAACCCACCTAAAATCGTAGGTCCACCATGTTCCCCGTAACATGGCACAAACGGCGAGGTGGAACTACCCGTAAGGGTCTCCCCACCATTAAAAGCCATACGCTTATTATTATTATTATTATTTATTTATTTGTTCATCTAGGGTTTTGGAAATAAGAGCATTACTCTCTACGACATAAGAGCCGAATTGAACCATAGGTACAAGGATATGAGAGTACCTTTCCAGTCAGCAAATCCTGAAGAAATGTTCGACATGTTGACCAAAGAGAATCCAGAAACATTCTACATTGGAAAAATGATCACTGCTACTGTTACAGGTAACTAATACTATATTTTGATTAACCTATTTTTTTTAAATAAATGTGTTATTTGAATTGAAGATCAATCTCGACAGCATCCTAGAACACTGATGATTTTTCCAGTCAACTGAATGATAGAAAATGTAATTTGAGATTTTCGAAATTTACTTGCATTTGAATGATATTTAAAAGGAAAAAGTAAGATAAGAGCCTCCTTTTATAGGAGCATATGCTTTTCAGATCCACGGCTTGCTACTATGCCTCTGGTGAATAAATTCATATTTTGCGTATGGGTTTTATTTATTGGTGGAGAGGAACAATTAGAGAGTTTGGGCCAAACTTAAACTCTCTATGCAACTGCCTACTCTAAATGGAAGATGCAAAAGAGCAAGGTGAGACATGGTTAGGAAAGGCTAGCATTAGCGTTATTGCTAACGTAGTTTTGCCCAAACTTTCATATTAGACATCTGCCTCAACAGTTTTTCTGTAATTTTGGTGTTTTATGTCAATAAAGATTTATTTATTATTCTGTTGCGGACACACATCCTGAATGATGCTGAAGCAAGCAGACTATTAAAAATGTCATGATGGATTTAATTCGACGAATCAGATTAAAAGCTATAATTTTGGCGTATAGACTTGTTTATCTTACGATCTTTGAAACTGAGAATACTTGCAGAGCGGAGTATCTCGAGGATAATCATCAAAATCAATAAATCTTATTTTACGCAATAGTTGTATGCACGCTACGTTCGTGTGATTTCCACTGATGAGACATCATTCCAAATACTGTGTTTGATTTTCCGATGGTGATTATCCTCGATTATTGGACGCTCCTTTCTGCAAGCACCCTTACACAAAATGATTACTTCTAGTAGAAACTGCGGTTGCGTCCTATCTATCCATTATCATTAGACATACTCATTTAAATATGTAAAACTCATTTTTATTCAATTTAATTTTCTAAGGCATCCAACATAAGAAACCCGAAGGAGACCAACTCGATCAAGAGAATCCAGTGAGAAACGATGAAACTGGACTTTGGCAATGTCCCTTCTGTTTGAAGAACGATTTTCCTGAGTTGTCAGAGGTAAGACTCAAGAATTATATTATTTTTACAAGGGGCTTAATATTCTATATGCAAAGTAATTGGAATAGTTTTACCCATGACAATTACTTTTGGGCTAGTTAAATGCAAGAAACAATATCCATTTGTAGAATTTTTTGTTGGAAGTGGTGGAACTCAACATAAATCAGTTATTTAATTGTAATTTATTTTGAAATGGCTCAGCACACAAATAAACAATAAAATTGATTACAATCAACCTTATTCTAAAGGATACATCCACTTAATTGGCATTGATTGAGGCCGACATCTATGTATCGACATTGAGATCGAATTTTGGTTGTAGAATGTACTATAATTACATTTTCTTCTTTATATTTTCAGGTATTCATAATTATTTTTCTTGTAATCTTTGATTTGTTTTGTGTTATGAGGACAATGATGGGATCATCCCGGTGTCCTCATTGATTATAATCTCTTAATAAATAAATAATAGTGTTTTTCCTCTTTTTTCTGTATCACATTGTACTTTTGATTTATTGTAATTTGTGTTACGGAAGCAAATAATGGGAGTAACTCCCATTTGCTTCTATGTTTATTATGAAGTAAATAAACTTACTTCGACGATTCTCTAACTCAAGGGAGACTTGAAAAACCTTGAAAGGAAAACTTTGTGAGTCTAAACTTGAGATGAGCAAGCAATCGTCAAGGTTTGTACCGGATAAGTGACGTAGAGCTTTTCAACGTTAAGTAACTTTGTTTTTTTTTTGTAAATTCTAGTACACTACTGTAATTATTTTTAATATTTTCTAGGTGTGGAACCATTTTGATGCCGGTGGCTGTCCTGGCCAGGCAGTTGGTGTAAGAATAAGACTGGATAACGGAATCAACGGGTACATTCACATAAAAAACCTGTCTGATGAACGTGTCACTGATCCCAAAGAGCGCGTGGCCCGAGGACAGCTTATCTACTGTCGTATCACTAAAATTGATGTTGAGAGGTTCTCAATAGACGCCACTTCGAAAGGATCGGACCTGTCTGATAAGAAGAATGAATGGAGGTGAATCTCGATATTCTTATTATATATAGTCTTTCACTTCTTAAAAATGTTGATGAATTAAAGTTTCTTATCCATTTATTCATTCATTGGGTGGTGATTGGTCATGCGGTGAGCGTGGTGTTCAAGTGATCGTGATGTTCAGTCACGACCGCTCAAGACTGCGCTTGGATGGGTGACCGTGCTTCAATGACTTGATGTTACAAGCTTTATTATCACCTACCTGGTGGTTCGGAACCCACCTAAAATAGTAGGTCCACCATGTTCCCCGTAACATGGCACAAACGGCGAGGTGGAACTACCCGTAAGGGTCTCCCCACCATTAAAATATTATTCATTCATTCAGACCGAATGAATGAATAATTAATGAAAATGAATGAATGTTTGATTACGTTTGTAAATTTTTTTATGTTACACATTTTTTTTTCAATAAAATATAAAAAAGAATATAAGGAATATGCTTGATTAAAGGAATATTCTGATAGAATATCTAAAGTAAAAAATTGCTCTTTCTCAAACGTAAGGAAACAAGCTCATATAAGCTTGGAAGATTTTTATTAAACTGCTTTCTTCACAAAATTTCAACTGGTGGAATCCAAATGTTTGTAGGTTAGGTATAAGTTGCACTGGAAATTTTTACTTGAAAAAATAATTTGATTTAGTTTTATTTGAACCTTTTCTTTTTACATTTACGTTCTTATTCCTTTTTTACCTTCTCTTTCTACTATTCTCCTTCCTTTCTTTTTACCTTTTCTTTCTACAGTTCTTCTTTCTTTTTTTACCTTCTTTCTTCTGTTCTTCTTCCTTTTTTTGCCTTCTCTTTCTTCTTCCTTTCTTTTTGCCTTCTCTTTCTACTATTCTACTTCCTAGAAAGAGAAGGTAAAAAGAAAGGAAGTAGAATAGTAGAAAGAGAAGGTAAAAAGAAAAGAAGAAGAACAGTAAAAAGAGAGAAGGAAGAAGAACAGTAGAAAGAGAAGGTAAAAAGAAAGGAAGGAGAATAGTAGAAAGAGAAGGTAAAAAGAAAGGAAGAAGAACAGTAGAAAGAGAAGGTAAAAAAAGGAAGAACAGTAGAAAGAGAAGTTGAAAAAAGTAAGAAGAACAGTGGAAGGAAGAAGGTAAGAAGTAAGAGAAGGTAAAAAAAGGAAGAAAGAGAAGGTAAATACAGGAAAAACAGTAGGAAGTGAAGTTAAAGGTGATTTGGAAGATTCTGGTAGTTAGCAGATAGAAATTGGGTAATTTTCAATAACTAATGTTTGATAACTATCCTAGAAGAATAGTTCTCCAATAAAAAAGCTCGTACAAAATACATAGAATCGAACTTTATCACATCAAATCGAAAAGTTTTGTTCGAGTATGATTGTTCTTGAACTGCAGTTATATTAAAAGTATAATTTTGAAATCAATCTACTTTTTTACATCAAATTTCTCAATTCTTTATTACTGCAAATAAATACATCTGAACAAACGATATTTTACTAAAGCTGTTGAAAAAAGTAATTTTTATTTTGCATAAAAGACGAAATTGTCACAACCACATTTATTATTAATAAATGTGGTTGTGACAATTACGTCTTTTATTCATTATGGATACCTTCCACAATATCACCTTCGCCACTACAAAGAAAGTTAATTTTTATTTGTTTTTTAATTAAAGAAAAATATGTTTGTTGCCCCTAGACTCAAGTAATAGTTTTTTGATCAGGATGAAAAATATTGTGTTTCTACACGATGTGTGGCTTAGATATTTTGATAACACTGCATCTGTTTACTCATCCTTCCAAATCTAAACTGATTGTTTTCCAAACCTGAATCGAAATTTATAAATTGTTCTATTTATTTCGAATTATTTGATGTTATTGGGAAGTGATAGCCGTGAGCCGTAGCAGGTATCTGTTCAATCAGATAGAGATAAGCTGCGTTCTCCTGGACACTCTTTGTAAGTGTGATCGATTAGATTGGCCAGCAAAAAATACACTTTTCTCTGCTGTAAAATCACTTCCCGGTGGATAAGCTGCGTTCTCCTGGGCACTCTTTGTAAGGGTGGCCGATTAGATTGGCCAGCAAAAAAGACACGGTTCTCTGCTGTAAAATCACTTCCCGGTGGATAAGCTGCGCTCTCCTGGGCACTCTTTGTAAGGGTGGCCGATTTGATTGGCCAGCAAAAAAGGCACTGATCTCTGCTGTAAAATCACTTCCCAGTGGATAAACTGCGTTCTCCTGGGCACTCTTTGTAAGGGTGACCGATTAGATTGGCCAGCAAAAAAGACACTGTTCTCTGCTGTAAAATCAGTTCCCGGTGGTTCGGAATCCAACTAAAACTGTAGGTCCAGCTCATAAATCACCATCATCCAATCCATTACCCACGCACAGATCTCAGTACTATGTGGGCTTCATCCTCCAAAAAAATTAATTTACTTGCAGTAATAGAGAATTGAGAAATATAATGTAAAAAAGTAAATTGATTTCAAAATCATACTTTTAATATCACTGCAGTTCAAGAACAATGATACTTGATCGGATCTCTCTGATTTGATGTGATAAAATTCGATTCTATGTATTTTGTACGAGCTTTTTTACTGGAGAACTATTCTTCTAGGATAGTTATCAAACATTAGTTTTTTTTAATTTATTGTTTTATTAATAAGCCCATCTCATAAATCACCATCATCCAACTCATTACCCACGCACAGATCTCAGACCTATGTGGGCTTCATCCTCCAAAAAAAAATTATTGTTTTATTAATAAAAAAATTATTTATTATTGTAACTTTCAGACCTCCAAAGGATCCATTCTACGATCATGAAACAGAAGCTAAGGACATACAAGTAGAAGAAGAAGCAAAGAAAGTGAAACAAAGACAGACGTATATGAAACGTGTAATTGTTCATCCAGCATTCCATAACATCTCTTACTCTGAGGCAGAAAAACTCATGGTCAACATGGAACAGGGAGAAGTTATTATTAGACCGTCAAGTAAGGTGAGTTTATTAAAAAAAAAAAATATTCTGATCTTACAAGAGGTTAAGGATCACGTAAATATCCCGGGTTGTGGCTTTAGGTTGTAGTTTGAACTCATCCTTTACAGCTTTACAACCTTTTTAAAAACCTGATGAATATATCACCAAACAACAATTGTGTAGGTTCTTTATACTAATGCATTGACTCCTAGTTCTGGGAAAAATCATTGGCTGAATTATTGTAAATTGAATTGATTTGCATTGCTTTAGATTTTTAAGCTGATTTTTTTTTCATTTATCATGTTTCAATTCATCATTTTCTGTGTAGAAATAGCTCTTATTATCAATAAGAACTTTATTCTAATATATCTTACACCATTGTCTTCTGTCTTGAATCCACTGTCTGTCCAATTCCGATTTACAGTACACGATCCATATTATTTCAGCTCGAGTCTACGCACAGGCCATAGTTGCCCATGTAGGCTCATTCCATTACATTTCTTTATTATGTTTGAAAGCAATTGTTATTTTAAAGTTTTTTCTGCGCTATTGTAATTTCTTTTATTGATTTGTGGAATAAAGCGATGTTTTATTTGATTTAGTTTGCCGCAGTCCGAAATATAATTTTTTTACAATATTTGCATGATACTTTTAATATTAACAGCATTAATCATACTGTCTTTATTTCAATATTGGTTTTTGAAAAAGAAATCGTGTAATTTATCCTCTCAGCAGTTTGTGTTGAGTGAGAATTTTCTCCTTGCGACCACGAAAACCTTCCCTTTTGCTAGGAATTTCAATAACATGGGAACGGGACAACGGACACAATGCGCTTGTCTGAGATAAGATAAGGCTCTAGCGGGCTTCATTCCCTGCAGCCTCTGGTTCGAATCTCATTCAGCCATGGATGTTTTTTTTCATCATTCACCCATTCATTTCATCAACCACGCACAAGTCTTCAGACTCATGTGGGCATCATCAGCAAAAAAACTTCATATCACGACCTAGATTTGTTTTCGATGTAAGTGCTTGATCATTCTAAAATGATGAAGCTGCAAATTTGCAGTCAGTATGTTAGTCCAGGTTTTTTATTTTATTATGGATTCTCGGCGCTGGCAAAATATTTTTTCATAATTGCATTCATTGATTCCCATAATCTATATAATTTCCGCAATGGCAGTGGTCTTCAAAGTAATTGACGGCAATAAAAGGAATTCAATAATTGATTGGTTTTTCTTTTTAGTTTGAGCTTTTTCATTATCTTATGTAATACACTTTTTAACCCCCATCATATTAGATGGTCTAATAGTTGCATCAGAACCAATCAACCAGTTAACCCTGGGCCCAAATTCCTGGCTAGATCTAAAACATTTTGGTGCTAATGACGCTAATGAGTCCGATACTTGTGAGTGGATGCTGATGTTGATGGGTGATGAATGGTGGACCTGCAGTTTCAACTGGGTTCCGAACCACCAGTGGATGTTAATGATGAATGATGAAGTTTAAGGTATGTTTCGAATCACCATAAGTAATACAACAGATAGCATCATGTTATTTTTGTTGATCACACTTTCAAGCTCAGCCCTTGCACTCTTAACTTAACATCATGCGCCCGGTTAATTAGTCTTATGTATTAGTAAACTATTCGACTGATTTCCTTTGTACAATTTATGATATCGTTACGGGTTCTATCTCTAAAATGATGTTGGCAACTCATTAACACTTGCACTTTATTTACACAAATATTCCACAACACGCACTAATCAGTTATATCTTACACAAAAGAAATCAATCAATCAGAACAGATAAATCGATAATGTTGGGCTAATAAAGATTTGCTATATTAATGTACAAAAATCAATCGCTAACACTGTTAAAAGGCCGATCAAATATTAAATAACTGTTCAATAAACTTTCCAATAATTCAAGAAGAAACGTCTAAAAAGAACAAATAAACTTACGTAGCACAAGTCCGTATTACAATAATAGCTAAGAGTTTGAGTCCGCTCGTATAAAATGTAAAAGAATTCTCACTAATACAGTCACAATATACTGCGACTATCACTTTAACAACAAACGTTTGTACTATGAACAGAACTGCCACTTGTTCTGTCAACGAAATTCAAACAATGAATGAAACTCATTTTTATCTGAGCGTTCGCTTTAAATACATTTTTATCATAATCCAGAAAGACGGAGAGGGCTCTATAATGTTCTATCGAATTCTAAAATGAACAGATAAGTCATTTTCCATAAAGTTCTAAGTAAACATTCTAAAGGTGTCACAGATAAACTACAAGGCGAGGAGGGTACGGGAATAGTAAACAATCATACCAATTATATCTTCGACCGGAAGACTTATTGAGACAGGCAGATAATCACTTCTTTCTTCCTCCTAGCTTCCATAACAATATTTACTCATAGAAACATTTTAACCAGCTTGTCAATTTTTCCAGGGCTCGGATCACTTGACAGTCACATGGAAAGTATCGGACGGAATCTATCAACACATAGATGTACGAGAGGAAGGCAAAGAGAACGTGTTTTCTCTCGGCCAAACTCTTTGGATCGGTGCAGAGGAGTTTGAAGATCTGGATGAAATCATCGCCAGACACGTGAACCCGATGGCTGCCTACGCGCGCGATCTTCTCTCTTTCAGATATTATCGTGACACAGATGGTGGACAGAGAGAGAAAGCTGAAGAGTATCTGAAGGAGGAGAAACGGAAAAACCCCTCCAAGATACACTACATCGTTTCCGTGTCAAAGGTTTGTACACTTTCTAGATTTGTATCAACTCTCAAGCAAAATTGAAAGGAACATATCTACTACAGGTACTGATTATACAGCTTAATTGAATTTACAAGCGTAATGCTTTTCAAATCTAAATGAGTGGTTTAGATAATTTTTTCCATCTCGGAAATAGATAGATAGATAGATAGTTTATTCTCAAATAAATAAATTCACAACAAAAGAACATTTCAATGTCTTACAACTATTAGTAGTCGAAAGAAACAAATTCAATATAAGCCATATAGAAACTAAATAAAAATACAAAATTATATTATTTACTGAAATAATTTTTGAGAACATACATTCCAGCACACAAGGCACACTTGTGGACCGCTGGAAGGAGTCGAATGCAAAGTACAAAAAATGATGAAATACTGCATAATTATTGATGTTTGGCCTGAGTAATAATGGTTACTAATTAATTATTAATTTGAAGTTCAGTATCTATACGTATAGACTATTATTATTCTTTGTATTTTTTAAGCAAGTGGAATAAAAACTATTCTATCCTATTTAAATACTGTAGTAAAGTCTCCTAAACTGTTTTATTTGATTTTCTAGCACACATAAAAACTCAATTCTTTGCAGTCTAAATGAAAAACTATTCTTTCAGCCTTAAATTCTATTCTTAAACAAGCTATTCTTTAGCCTATTCTTTTAGTATTAAAACTGAAATGGGCATCACCAGCAAGAAAAAATTGTGATGTCTCCCATCATCGAAAAGACAAACACATGCTGTGGAATGGTAAAGGACAATTTGGAGTAGTATCAATACCACCATTCCATGTGTTTGATTTTTGCGATGGCGATTAGCTACGAGTATTAAATGCTCCACTGTGCAAGTACCCTAATACATCATTAAGATCCAATACTAAAAATAATTTCATTGAAATTATTAATCTTCAATTTTTAACAATATTGTGACCAAGTAATAATGACTAACTGCGCGAATTTGAAATGCTTTTGTGAAAACTTTATATAAGCTACCATTAGATTAACTTCTGGGTTTTGGTTTATAAATTAAAGTCACTTGAGGTACATGTTATAAAGTAATATCTGATACCTTCGTTATATTCATGCTTCTCTTTTTGTTGAAATTCTAGTTGAGTATTTCTAATGTGATTATTTTATGTGAAAGCATCTAATTTTCAATGTACTCATAATTTTAGTAACTCTTGTTCAAGCTTGTCTGGAAAGAAACACAATGAGTTCATTTCTACTACTCTTCTGGTTTCTAATAATTATTATAATATCTTTAACGACTAAAGGACAAAACATGATAATAAACCTCCCTAGAGCTTCCTTATCAAATAGTGATTAAACCTGTTTTATGAAGCGTCAGTTTGGCATTTCACCTCAGTCCTCAAAATTATGAGGAGGATGGCCAAACAGACGTTTTATAAAACTCGTTTAATAATAATCACTATTTGATAAGGAAGCTCTACGAAGGTTTATTATCATTGTTTTTCCTTTAGTCGTTATTTCAGAGTGCGTTTAAACTCATAACAATTGACTGCAATGAATTATGATTTTTATCACACTAATTTTTGTAAAAATAAACATGATTGAATAAATTCCCCAATAAATGTTTAAATTTGTCGGTTCCAGTCTTATCCAGGGAAATTTCTGCTCTCTTATCTGCCGAGAATCCGCTGCAAACACGAGTTCGTGACTGTGACGCCTGAAGGATTCAGGTTCAGAGGTCAGATGTTCGACAATGTGAATCTGTTGTTCCGATGGTTTAAGGAACATTTCAGGGACCCCATACCTGGCGGATTGGGTAACACTCCAAGTACGCCTAGGACTGGACTAATGACTAACCGAACAACTCCTTTTGTGCCGCATACTCCTAGTATGAATCTGAACGGTAAGCCACTGGTTTTCTTGTATAAGTTTCTATTGGTCTCATTTTGGTATCGCTTTAATTATAAAATTGAAATGGTGTAAAACCCCAGTATCAATTATTAAAATCAGGCAATTATTTTCAAAATGTGAAACTTTGCGGGTTTTTTAAATCTTGCAATTTTATCTGAAGCCGGGTCCACACTGAACAAATGTTCGACAAACATGTTTGTTGAGGGACTCAGGGACAAACATTTTAAAAATTTTGGACAAACATTCTTGTTTTAAGTAGGTACTACACTTATACTATTAATTTGCAGTACTAAAGTCGTAACATTAAGGATATGTAAAAATACAAATTGAACAACGTGGTTGAGAATATTTTCGTCTAGCCTACTCTGGTATTTATGGGGAGCTCTTGCATACCATAACGATATATTAACGTGACGTTATTAACGTTCTGTTTCTGATTTAACGTTATAATATTGTGACGTTATGCAAAACCGTTCAGCATTCCTACCGCGATGAAATTCGCTTACATTTACTAATTTTTAGATAAGCACCACTCAATTGCTAGAGAAAAACTAGCTCCTGTGGTGAAAACACCACAATAGACATGCTTCTGACTAGTAACTCGCACAGACTGACTCACTGACATCAAACATTTTGACAGTTGTCGCTCTGGGAACGAACATTCAGTGCAAACAAAGATGGCGGCGCGATCCAAAACCTGTTCTTCCCCACCTCCAAATATTTTGTTTGTGACGCGTCCAGACTGGCCAAGGGCAAACATTGTCAAGCATAATAAAATTTACTCAAACTGTTTCAACAAATATGTTTTTCAAACATTTGTTCAGTGGACCCTTCTTGAGTTGTAATTTATGTTCTAATTTAAGACTAGAAATATACAATGTACAAAATCTATTACAAGGATCATGAAATAACAAACAATAGCTTCATCTCGATTTAAACTTCAACTATTGTCTATACAAATATTTATTTATTGGAAAAGGCAAAATACAACTGGTTGTAGAGACAACATGCTTTTATCCCAAAATTGCTTCTGTTACTAATTTTTTCCAAGTCCAAATATTTGTCGGTTATATTAACGTTTTTATCTGACAATAGTGTTATGAAACGCAAGGAAGAAAAGAAAATATTTCTGCGCTGCCCATTGTGTAAATAGTACTTCCGTTTAAATTGATAACAGGCACGTTCTGATTATTCCCCTCTTCTTCCCTTCATCTTACTTACTGTCAAATGGTCATCTAGAATGTTCGAGACAACATTATCTGTGTAAATAGAGACCTCTAAAAACCTATAAAGATTTCGAGAGTTTCCTGGAATGTTACGAAAACTTATAAAAGCGGATTTTCTTTTAAACAGCAGTTCAGTTTGATTCGAACGCTTTAATGTGATGGAGTGATAGTGGCAGACTTCCTTTACAGTGTACACATACGTAGTTCTATTTCTATGAATTTTGATTACACGTATCAGATATAGTGACAGACTGAGCTTCGTAAGTGTTCCATTTCTTTATTAAGTGTTTAAATGTTGTTTTTTTGGCATTTCTTTTTACAACATTGAACAGTTTATTGGTACAATTTTAGTTGTCCAAGCTTATTTGTTAAAATATTGATCGACCTATTGACAGTTAGTAATTAGTTTTTGTTCAGTGATATAGAAAATTCATTATTAGTTGAACGTTATTGATCTATTTGTTTCTCATTGGGTTTTCTTGTGTGATGTAACTGATTAGTGCGTGTTTTAAGTAATTTGTGTAAATAAAGTGTTGCCAGCATTATTTTAGCTATAGACCTGTAACAATAAGAAACAGAATCATAACAGAAGCATTATATAAATTTAATCTTCTGGAAGCACATTATTTACCAAGTTCAATTTAAACGAAGCACTTTGATCGATTCTTTTCTATTGATATACTATAACTTCCGCTAGTTCGGAACCCACCTAAAACTGTAGGTCCAACTCATCAATCACCATCATCCAATTCTCATTACACACGCACAGGTTTCAGACCTATGTGGGCTTCATCCTCCGAAAAAAAACCCCTACAAAATATCAACTGAACTTCATCTGTATACGGATAGTAATATCATCAGTTGCTAAACTTAATAGTATAATGCACTAATACTTTAGCTAAAATATTAATTAAATACACCTCAAATTGATCGTTGGGGTACATTTTCCTATAAGAATCCTCTTCTCATCTGAATAGTAGAATTTATCTACTGTTTCTAGCCGAAGAGGTACAGTATTGTGTGACTTTTACTAAGCTAGCTCACTTTCAATTGTGTGCTAGTTTAACTTGATCACTACATGTTTTCTCTTGTTTTTCATTACAAAGCTACAGTATTAAATTTTCAGGTGTCATTACATTGCTTTCATTATATCATATTCTATGTCAATTACTCAATCTAAATGTATCTCTTGGAAATGATACTGAATCTGGGTGTTGTATGTCAAGTATTTGAGCAGCGTCTTCTCTTATATGTAATGATTTAATGATTTATTTAAGCCAAAATACAATATTACAGTAAACAGGCCAAATCAAATTTACAAATGCAGGTCACAATCATTATACACATGGTAAGTCACAAAATCATAAATACACAACAATAAAAGAGCATAAGCTTAAACTTTTGGATATACTTATACAAAGCTGTCACATTTTTTTTTTTTTTTTTTTTTTTGGCCAACAATTCTATAACAATACCTATTTTCTTTCTATTATGGATTGTAAGATTTTCTATTATGGACTGTGGAGTTCTGAAACGTGCAATCTCAAGTATAGCTCCGTTGCCATTGGCAGATGAAACGGAAGATAATGTTGAATAACAATTTTCTTTGTCTTTGTTAAAAAAAAAAAAATGTGACAGCTTTGTATAAGTATATCCAATGGATATACTTATTGAATACTTATATTGGATATACTTATACAAAGCTGTCACATTATATTAACAATAAAATCACACATGACAAAAGGCCTAGGCCTACATCAATATAATCTATAATAATTATTTATAAAAATTGCTATATAGTTGATATTGGATTTCTCAAACTCTTATAGAGTAACAAAGGTTGGAAACAAGCCATGACTTTATTTGGGTTTTGAATCTTACCAGGGGTAATTCTTTAACTTTTTGTGGTAACATATTGAAGAATTTTGTACCAGATATAGGGAAGCTTCTAATGGATCTCTCTAGTCTGACCCTGGGCAAGAATATATTCTGATGGGCTCTTGTGGCATGATGATGAACTCCATTAACCAAGGTGTATAAATGAAGGTTCTCCCTGACTTCAAGCACTGGTACACGTACATGCTAAACACTGTCATGATTTTAAACTGAATAAAAAGTGGCTTGCAGTGATCAATCCAGCCAGTGATAGCCACGAGCCGTAGCTGGTATCTGTTCAATCAGAGAGATAAGCTGCGTTCTCGTAGGTCCCGTTCGTAACGGTGACCGATTAGATTGGCCAGCAAAAAAGACACTGTTCTCTGCTGTAAAATCACTTCCCGGTGGTTCGGAACCCACCTAAAACTGTAGGTCCAACTCATCAATCACCATCATCCAACTCATTACCCACGCACAGGTCTCAGACCTATGTGGGCTTCATCCTCCAGCCAACCCTAACCTCTCTTCTGAAACAGCAGCATGTATATTATAGTTATTTTTACTAGAATTATATCTAGTACATACATAGATAGAATTATGTCTTCTGTAATTACATCTAGTACATTCATGGATAGAACGATATCTATACTGGTAGTAGGTAGTGCAGAAGTCGTCTTATATAAATTTTTTGGCCTCGTTTGAACTTACAAATCAAGCTATGCTTGAACTATGCCAAATTTCTAAGATCTGGAGTTCACTTAGACTACAGTACTAGGCACTGTGTAATAACTTATTTTATTCTGACTTTTAGGCTACTTTGTGTGTTCTAAAGATGCTTGCACAGTGGAGCATTCAATATTCGAGATTATCACCATTGCAAAATGCTGTAAAATTGTGCACACCAGATTGGAACAGCTTACTTCCGTTCCACAGTATGTGTTTAATTTTGTGATGGTGATTGTTGTCATCGAGTATTGGATGCTCCACTGTGCAAGCACCCTTTGACAAATCCGTACTACTAGTAGAAAATTAATGAAGCCTTTTTTGAACTGAGATTTGCGTAACTTTGATTGTTTGTGATTGCAGCTATGAACCCAGATGCAATTCAGCGAGTGGCTCAGACCATGCCTAGCCACATGCTGCACAATCTGACCCAAGTGGCCTCCCACACGCCACACTACGCACACACCCCTGGTGGATACACCATACCTACTTATCCTAACACGGTAACTTGTTCATTCTTTCAATTTATGCTAAGTTGTAAAAGTTGCCTGTTTAGTAATCAGGATTTTTTTATTCCCGTATGCAAGTTTCACAGGCGATTGTTCAAGAATTGATTGGTTTAAAGTCGAACGATGTCGAGTTTATGTTCTGCTCGAATGCAAGCGGTACAAGTGAGTCTTTACTTCAGCTTGCTGTCGTTTAAGCGGTCGTGGGTTCGAATCCCGCTCATCCGTAAGGCATCTATGTGTAATCATTCACCTCATTACCCACGCACAAGTCTCGGACTCATGTGGTCATCATCAGCAATAAAAATTTAAAAAAGTCTACGTATGCACAACATCCATAATGTATACATGTCTATGTTATTTATCTATAACAATGCTCAGCGGCAGTGGTGTAATCAGTTAGGTCGCTTATCTCTGTCTGACAGGTACTCCTGCGGTCATGGGTTCAATTCCCGTTTAATATCCTGACATATCTTGTGCCAAATCTCGTACTTAGAAGGGCATCATCAGCAGAAAACAGAAATTCAAAGGCCCATTCTATAAATAATGTACATTCTTGAGGTTCTCATTTTCTACGTATCAGATGTATCTCATTTTCTATGTATTAGATTCTCAGTTTCTACATATCAGATGTATCTCATTTTCTACGTAGCAGGTTCTTATTTTCTATGTATCAGATGTATCTCATTTTCTACATACCGGTATCAGGTTCTCATTTTCTAAGTATCTTTTTGCCCTGGATGTTGTTCAGCACCCCTATGGACAAGAGTTTGGGGTCTCACACTGAGTTATCCTCCTCATACACTCACGGCCGGTTGCACGAAAGCCAATTAAATAAGGAGTTTAATGTCAGTTAACTAACTGTCGTAAGTGGAACGGGTTTATTTCTGTTGAACAAAGATCCATTAGTTATTTTTCGTTAACCGAACGGACACAATTTGGCAACACTGTAATTCGATCAACAGCTGATTCTGAATTTGAGAAAAAAGATGAATTAGAATCATTTCATTGTGAATTATTTGAATCATTATTATATTTTTAATAGATTTTATTCTTTTGGAAAGGCTTTAAACACCTACGGCCCAAATTGCAGTTCTGTGTTCTGGTACAATAAACATAATCTACAAAATGTAACTTAACGGGAGTTAGTGAGATTTAATTTTCTGTGAACGGGCGGTTAAATATCACTCTTACGCTGGTTAGCCTAATCGGCGTTATCGCTTGTAATTGTCCTTTGTACAATTGAGTTCTCTCCATTAAGTTTAATCTCTGTAGAACGAAGTCATTCTATGGGATTAAATTTAATTGGCTTTCGTGCAACCGGCCGTCAGTGCTTTGGAAAAGGGACCTCATTACATGGCTATAAATTTTTCAATTGCCTACCAGTGGATTTGAGAAAGATCACACTTATTCGATGGAGGACAGTTCTGCTTGGTGCTAAAGGATTTACTTTTGTCTCACCGTCCAGATTCTGTGGCAGAGTTTTTAAATGCTGATACAGTCTAGTCACCTCCATAATTCCTAGCCTCCCTAATGCTTTTTTTATTGTTATAACTATATTTTAATGACATATTTCTGTAGCTATATTGTTTTGAATTTTAACTTTATCTATTTGAGTCTGGTTATATCATTTGATGCTAAGACTTGTTGGTTATTGGTGGAATCATTTTGACTTCTGGTCAATGTCACCAATGATTTATAATAAATAAATTGAATGTATGATTTATTATAAATAAATTGTGGCCAAAGCAATGATGACAAACACTGCGCAAATCTGAAGTTCTTATGTGCATACTTTATCAATTTTTCCATTGACTTCTAGTTTTTGGTAAACAAAAATAAAGTCACTTGAGCTACATGTTAAGAAACAGTATCTGAAGCTTTGGTTGTCACTTAGGAACCAAATTCTTACATTATTAACTGTAAACAGTATTAAACATAAAAGTATTTCCTTTTCTATTAATATAATATAATATAAAAACTTAGACTTTATCCCTCAGCCTAAGAAACTAGCTTCCAGTTGTTACAATTTCAAATTTTTTATCAAAGTCATAGTAATATTATTGCCAAAGCAAATGATGACAAACACTGCGCAAATCTGAAGTGCTTATGTGCATACTTTATAAATTATTTTACCATTAACTTCTGGTTTTTGGTGAAGAAAATAAGATCACTTGAGCTACATGTTATGAAACAGTGTCTGATGCTCTGGATATTGAAAGCAAGTGGAATATCATTTCCTTTTCTATGTCACATTAATGCAAAAATATAATTTAAAAACTAGGAGTCCAAAATAATTTCATGATCGCAGTAATGATGACAAACGCTTTGCGAATCTGAAGTGCTTCATATTTATAAATGTTGCAGTTGACTTCGGGTTTTCTGTAAACAATATTAAAGTCATTCAAGCTACATGTTGTGCTTTGGTTGTCATCTCAGGACCCAAAAAAATGGATTATTTACTGTATTAAGTCGAAAAGTATTTCCTATTCTATGTTAGTGTTATGGGAGTTAGGAGGAAGAAAGAAGTTATTATCTGCCTGTGTCAATAAGTCTTCCGGTCAAAGCTATAATTGGCGTGAATGTTTACTTCTGTTGTCCTCTCGCTTTGAAGTTTATCCATGGCATCTTTAGAATATTTACTTGGAACTTATGGAAAATTGGAGATTCCTTTTCGGTTTACTTTAGAATTTGATAGAGCATTATAGGCTCTAGCTTTCTCAAGCATTTAAAAATGAATAAAAGGCAGAGGCTCTTGTAAAAGTCAGTCAGTTGTGATTCGATCGTTAATGAAATAAGTGGCAGAAGTGACAGTTACTGTTTCCGCTCATACAAACCGTATTACCAGTGAGCGCTAATACAAACTGTGTTGTATGAACATTTGTTGTTAAAGTGATAATCGCAGTATATTGTGACAGATTATTATTCAAGCTTCTTTAACAGTTTATACAGTGACTTGCAAGTGCTATTAGTGTTTTAACAGTTATGTTTTAGACGTCTCTCCTTGAATTATTGGACAGTTTATTGAGAAGTTATTATTTAATATTAGATAGGCCTTTTAACAGTAGTTAGTGATTGATTTTTGAACAGTAATATAGCAAAATCTTTATTGGCTGAACATTATCGATTTATCTGCTTCTGATTGATTTCTTTTGTGTGATATAACTGATTAGTGCGAGTTGTCAGTAATTTGTGTTAATAAAGTGCGAGTGTTAATTTTAAGTGTTGCCAGCATTATTTTAGAGATAGAACCCGTAACATTACATTAATGCAATACCGGTACTTCAAAAGTGTTAATAAAATGAAATATATTTGATATTCTTGTAAAATAAAAGTAATTAAATTGTTATCTATTCTATTCAGTTGAATCGCATGTAAAAATGAATCATTCAGTACTATGATATACAATAAGTACGATTTTAGTTTCTTTACTACATATTAGGCTTGGCAATAATGACTCTTTTCAGTGAGTCGTTCAATCGCCCTCACTCTTAAAAGTGAGTCATCCATTCGAACTTGTTCAAAAATGAGTCATCAGCAATGCTCGTGCTCATCCACTACCATTGCTTGTTCAGCAGCTAAGCGCTCTCCCGCTCACTCTTATAAGTCTCTCGCTCACTCTTATAAGTGAGTCATTCATTGGAACTAGTTCAAAAATGAGTCATCAGCAATGCTCGTGCTCATTCACTACCATTGCTTGTTCAGCAGCTAAGCGCTCTCGCTCACTGAGCACTCATACACACACACCCACACACACACAACAAACAATAAACAGCCTTGTCCTATGTCTGGCGCCTCAATATGAATAATTCTCAGAATCTGAGTCATCAATATTCCAGAGCACAGAGCTTAGTCAATGAGCTTTCTGAGCCAGCTTTAGTTGTAGTTCGTTTCAAAAAGCTCGTGGAGCTGAGAGAGGTGAGTGAGTGAGCAAGCTGTTGTTGTAGTTAGTTCACTTCACAGTTCAAAATGCTCGTTGAGTGGGGAGGTGAGTGCTCTTGTCTATCAGTGCCTATAGCAGGCCGCCGCACTGCTCTGCTAATTCAAGGAGCGCTCACTAGATGGTGTGTTGACTCGTTGACTGTATTCCGTAAAACACAAACGAAGTTCAAAAATGAACTACCTACTTTCTGAATTTGAACTACTAGTTCGTAGTTCATTTTTAAGAGTCAGTTACTTTGAACGTCTCGCTCAATCTGGTCACATCGACATATTATAACTTATTGATAATTTTTTCAGCTGATTCGGGCAAATCCCGTTTATTACGCCTGCATTTCTGTCTTATTCAGTTGAATGTAAAGATGAATCAGTATAATGATATACTGTACTATGAGTTAGATGTACGATTGATGTTCCTGTACTTTTCAACATACAAATGTGTAAAATTGATCCCTTTCAACATAGTTAAAACTGATTCATATTTTCAGCCATACACACCATCGGGGCAAACTCCGTTTATGACGCCTTACCATGGCGGCATGTCACAGATGACGCCTCGCTACGGCCACCAGACGCCGTCGCACGCCACGCACCATCCGCCGCCCGGCGTCTTCCTGCATCCTGGCAGCATCACTCCGTCGCATCAGCGTACGCCGACGCAGGGTTTCCTGACGCCCACTCAGCCACAGCACTCGACGCCGACTCACTCGCGTGGTGGTGGGGGGGAGGCGCCGTCTGACCCCATGGACTGGCGCAAGCGTGCCGAGGAGTGGGCTCGCCAGAAACAGCAGCAGCCTCCGTCTGGCACGCCGCGATCGCAAGATGGCAGGAGTACACCTAGGGCTGGGTAAATCAACATTTTAAAAATCTCATCTTAAGGAAATAAAATAATTCACATTTTATTCCACATAGTACCATTGTACCAAAGTAGAATTAATAATATATTATACATAAAAAGATACAAACATATAAAATCATTTTAAAATACAATAGCAGAAAAATTAATAATGCAAAATGCATCTGTGTTATAATTATCATATTCAGGTGCTTGCATTATTCATTTTTTTTGCTATTGTACTTTAAACTGTTATATAATATGTTTGTATCTTTTGATGTAAAATATACTATTATTATTATTATTATGTACTATAGTACAATGGTGTGGAATAAAATTTTAAATTCTATAACCTTTTAAGTCAGTATTTTACTCATTCAACGCATGATGGATTGATTGATTGATTGATTTCTTTATTCATGCAAATAATAGTTGGACAGTTACTAGTATAAAATACAATATATAGGCATCACCAAGTATTATTACATAAAACATTATCAGTTACTTATTACATAAACTTTTTAACTATATACAAACATGAAATTATGACTGAAAATGATATTAATATGATATATAGAAAAAAAGGAAAAAGCTTGGTGATACATTTGTATGAAAAGGCGAAGTTAGGGACGGCGTTCCTCTCTTACACTTAACCTATGGAAGGAGGATATATCATGTTAAAAACCGTCTCTTTCTGTCAATTTTTTGGCTCCTAAAGGTTTTGACACGAATTATTATTATTATTATTATTATTTTTTAATATTTGTTCTGTCGTTTCTTCTTTCAATTTTTATGTTTACTAATTCAATTACAGTCCAGGCTCTTCTTCAAACACAGGATTAGACACTTTTGGAGTATATTCCATTCTCTATTTACATCCATCGTAATTTCCCTCTTATACGTGGTACAAAAACAAACAACATAATAATAAAGGAAAGGTAGCCCTGAACACTGGTATAAGTCGAAGCAGTAGGTACCGCTAAGATATTTTAGAAATTATGTAAGTTACTATAATGCTATGTTGCTATAATTAACTTCTCTTAATAAAAAAACTTATGGCAAATAAATTTGTATTTCAACTTTTGTTATTGAAAAAAAATAAAAAAAAATATCAGGAAACTTACAAGTAATCAACAGGATTGGAAACAATGATTAGTCATTGTTCAATGCTATGTTCAAACAATGTTCCACTACTTTGACACGAATTCAAGAAAAACATTAAGTTCAAATTATTGTTCAGTAAGTAAGTGCATATAGATTTTGGGATACGGTAGTATTGTAATTCTTGTTGGTTATTATTATTACTCGAAATACATCCATCCAGTTTTAGCGAGTAAAAATAATAACCAAGTAGAAATATAGTGTCAGTTTTAATCTTATATTACAGTAAAACATCACAGGCATTAATGTATTGCGAATTTGATTGTTATAGTGGCACAACACCAAGATACGATAATCGTGACAGCCGTTCTGGTCATAGTAACAGAATGGGCCACCACAGATCGCCTAGAACTCCTTCATTTAAGCCACCGCATCCTGCAAATAACAGTAAGTACAGTTGTTTATGTGCATCATGCATGCTTTTTAAATATTCAATGCATATGCGGCTACAGTCCACCAAAACAATCAAATGAAATTAAACGATATTTCATTTACTATGATTGCTTATAAAGTTTAGGGTAGTGTTTGGTACAGATGTCAATAATTTTCATTCGATTGTTTTCGTGGACTGATACGAAACTACAACCTAATACCTGTGCCTAGTTTATATATATTTTAAACAGTCAATTTAATAAAGAAAAATGAATTAATGTTTAATAGGGGTTCCATGGTTCATTCCCATAACACTAGGTATAGGAATAAACTTAGAAATAAAACTCATCGCACTGCTCTCTATGCAAATGGAGTTAGAAATTCAGGAGTTCAACTTTTTAATGTTTTAGCGGCTTAAGAGACTTCCTCTCAAAAAATTTAAAGAGGTTTTCAAGAGAGAGCTAGAGGACTGTGGTTTCTATTCAAGCCAAGAATATAGTGAAATGAAAGAGTATTATGAAAATCCTTAATTAATATAGCCTGAATGGAAATAATAAATTTAAATTTAACATTGGACAGATCCAGATGCCCCCATGATGGGAGGCCAGTGGATGCTTAAATATCTATATATCTATCAACCTAATGCTAATACGCTTATACCCGCAGTCTGGTAAACAAACTGTTGCTGAATATATGTTTTATTCATGTGTTAATTCTAGAATCGGACGTTTTGACATTTAATGCTAGATGTTGCAAGATTATTCCTCTAAACATAGGTAGTGGCTTACTAACGAGTAACTAGTCTAGATACCTGTACAGTTACACCTGTTACGTTAGAAATAGATGATTTTATTCTTCCTCAAATGCCTGTGTAAATGTTTATACCATGGTGACATTCAGCGGCTGTCACGCTCATTCTGGTTGTTGACCTGCACAGATAAACCTCTCCGGTATGGCAAGCCTTATTAATGATTTGCTCTGCTCTCAACTATTAAGAAGATTAGTTCAGACAATTTTTCTATCTATAAATTGTTATGTATACATGTATAAGTGTGGAAGCATTTTATAATGCCATAGCAGGTATCTGTTCAATCAGATTAGATTACTTTATTCATGGTAAATTTACAACTTTTTTTCAAATAAGTGCTTACATACAATATTTTAACATCACATAGAAAGTAGACCTGGTTGATACTATTTACATTTTGTTGGAAATATTAAAAGTGATCTAATGGGTAGAGCTAATGAAATGGAATTCTAAGTGATGCATTTACATGAAAAGGCGAAGTTTGGACAAAAATTCGTCCATTCGAGCACTTAACTTAACCTCAGATAGAGATAAGCTGCGTTCTCGTAGGTCCTGTTTGTAACGGTGACCGATTATTGGCCAGCAAAAAAGACACTGTTCTCTGCTATAACATCACTTCCCGGTGGTTCGGAACCCACCTAAAACTATAGGTCCAACTCATCAATCACCATCATCCAACTCATTACCCACGCACAGGTCTCAGACCTATGTGGGCTTCATCCTCAGAAAAAAAATATAACTGATGCCTGAAAATCGTTTCAAGTTATCTGTTATTGCTTCAATCAGTGGAAAACTGGTTCAAAATTTTATCCCATTTGACAACGACGCTTTTTTGCCTGCGGAGAGCTCAGGGCCCAACTTACATAATACCGTAGTGTGCTTGCACAGTGGACCGTCCAATACTCGATGATGGTCACCATCACAAAATCAAACACATGATGTTGAATGGTAGTATTCACGCTGCTATAATTTATCATACATAATTCCTTGTGTTGGAGTTTGCTATAGTGTTTATCATCTAGTATTGGATGCTCCACTGTGCAAGTAGTGGTGCGAGATTGTGCAAGATTCAGCGAGTCAAGCAATTCATATCATACGAGTTCCTAGGTGCAGTAGCTCGTATTGTGCAACCAGGCTTTTAGACTTGATAGCCGATTGCTCAAGCGACAATCAAGCCAAATTTTGACCGACCAATTTTCGATAATCAAATCACTGATCCATGATCAAATGTTGAGCTCTAGCGCTGCTTATAGTAGCCATATGGCTTTTAAAACATTCTTTGTAACCGCGAGTTTACATTTGGAAAAAATCATTTTGATTATACATCGAAATCCTATCACAGTATATCAAAAGAGCAACTGTATGTATGTGTGTGCGTGTATTTATGTATGTCCAACGGTTCTCAAAAACGGCTCTAACGATTTCTATGAAATTACGAATATAAGGACTTTTTGGTGCGCTAGGTATTTTATAAAAACTCGCTGAAGGACACAGAAAGAGAAATCTATACTTCACGAATCAGCTGATGGAAAAAGCAATTTCAATTAAATGGTTGACTCTTGCGAAGTTATTTACGCTGCCTGGAACGTATAACTTACGCGCGTACTGCGTAGTCGGAGCCGTGCTGTTATGTAGGAAACATATGACTGTAGAATCAAAGCTCAGCACATAATTTTTCCATTTCTTTGGTGGTTACAAAGCTAAACTTTTCTAATTATTTTGGTTCATCATATGAAAAGGGTGGTGATTGGTCATGCGGTGAGCGTGGTGTTCAAGTGATCGTGATGTTCAGTCACGACCGCTCAAGACTGCGCTTGGATGGGTGACCGTGCTTCAATGACTTGATGTTACAAGCTTTATTATCACTTACCCGGTGGTTCGGAACCCACCTAAAATAGTAGGTCCACCATGTTCCCCGTAACATGGCACAAACGGCGAGGTGGAACTACCCGTAAGGGTCTCCCCACCATTAAAAAAAGCCATACGCTTATTATTATCATATGAAAAGGCACTCTGCTCGTTTTTCTCTATAATTTATCAAGTACTTGGAATGAATTTTATTTTTAAATTATTATTACTAGCGATTTACCCGAGCATTGAACTGGATTTTAGTTATAAAAGCGGTACCCGGTGAATTTCCAAAAGCCTAGCACAAACCGCAACTTCCTAAATTTCAAGTAGAAGCATAACATAACAAGTAGAAACATAAGCTGAGGTTTGATTCTCCAGTCATATGTTCCCTTCATGACTGCAATGCTCCGACTACATGGTACGCGCATAAGTCTGTAAGACAGCGTAAATAACGCCGCCAAGGGCCCACCATATGATTAAAAACTGTTGACTTCTATCAACTGTTCCTTTAAGGATGGATTTTCCTTTTTGTGTCCTTCAGCGAGGACTTTTTTACTTTTTGATCTCGGGACTATTCTACATTGTGCCTGAAAAAAAAAATGTCATAAAATCGGTTCAGGGGTTTCGGAGTTTACTGGGAGCATACAAAAATCGCGTTTTATATAATTTTATGTAAGAGATTTTTTTTTTTTTTGTTTTTTTTTTTTTTTGAGGATGAAGCCCACATAGGTCTGAGACCTGTGCGTGGGTAATGAGTTGGATGATGGTGATTGATGAGTTGGACCTACAGTTTTAGGTGGGTTCCGAACCACCGGGAAGTGATTTTACAGCAGAGAACAGTGTCTTTTTTGCTGGCCAATCTAATCGGTCACCGTTACAAACGGGACCTACGAGAACGCAGCTTATCTCTCTGATTGAACAGATACCTGCTACGGCTCGCGGCTATCACTTCCCTTATGATTTCTTTCTTTCCTTTCTTTTATGATTTACATGCTCAATCTGAGAACTGTTCTTATGACATTGCAGCTGAAACTTTAATCTATCATTATCTTGTCCTTAACATATTTTTCATCTGTTGGGTTTTCCATCATTAATATTTTTTTACTATTCTTAATTTATAATTATAGCATATTGAATATAAAAACAAAAGTACTGCAACTTTTTTATTGTTATACATTGAATTTTTGTCAAGCGGAAACACACAGCTGACACTCAAATTGTCACCTTGCCAGTAGTGTCTTTAGGTCATTACATACTAGTTTTAGGAAAATTTATTTATTTTTGAAATATTAATCTACATTTGAAGAAAAAAAAATAATTTAATTTTTGATAATGATGATAACTTTAAACTTACAATGTAACTTACAACTATAATATGCTATCTTAGTATGGGGTGATTCATCAAAACAGAATTTTGATAGGATGTTTAAGATCCAAAAGAAAGCGGTTAGGTGTATAGAAAGAGTAAATAGATTAGATTCATGTAGGCCGTTGTTCAAGAGACTTGGTCTCCTAACTGTACCCTGCTTATATGTGTATGAAGCTACTTTATAATTATGTAAAAACGAATGATATCAACCAAAATCTTGACGTACATGATTATAATACAAGAAGCCGAGGAGATTATCACTTGGTGAGTCATAATAGTAGCTTATTCGAACAAAAGCCTAGTTAATTGGTAGGAAATTCTGCAACAAGCTACCCCAGTTTTTAAAGAGTCTTGAAAACATAGAAATATTTAAAAAGCAATTGAAAAAATATTTAGTTAATGAAGCTTTTTATAGTGTAAAGGAGTTCCTTTCACATCAAAATTAAGCCTCTCCTCAACTAACTGATGTAGTAATTATAAGAGTATAATTGTTGATCTGACTTGTCTTATACTACTTAACTGGAGTCTCCAAGACGTAATCTACAAAAAAAAAAAAAATTATAATATGAACAAATTTTTGTATAGTATTACAATGTTGTCAAATTAAACTTCAGTCAAAATCACTGGTCAAGTTTAAATGCTGGTCAACTTTCTGTAACGCAAATCTTGAATCAATTGATGTCACTTATTTTTTTTATTGGCGTTTGTGCAACCGTCCATATATTTTGATTTAATATTGAATAAATGAATATCTGTCAGAAATTAATTTTGAGCAATGCTTGTTTTATTTCAGACTATGACATGAACTCGCCACGAGTGCCTGGACAGCAGGGTGGTCGCTATGAACAACAACAACAACAACAACAGCAGCAGCAGTTCGGCTACAACTCGAAATCGCCTCGCTACTCACAGTCGCCGGCCCCATCCACACCTCGCACCATCAACTCGCCACGATCCATGGTCGAAAGCTCTCTTGGTGATGCTACTCCACTCTACGATGAAAATTAATCAACTAGGTAATTTTTTTTGACGCATTCTCTTGGTTACCTGAATCTCTCTATACTCTGTTCACGCAAACGATAGCCGACAAACCAAAACAAACGTTTGCGTTTAGCCGCGTCTCCACCAACCGAACGTGCTCGGCGAACAGTGTTCGCTGAATTATCTGATGTCGTCAAACATGGTTTGGTGTTGCTTTGGTGTGGACGCCTGCTCGAACATTATGATCGGTGTGATGAGGGTAGTGGCGGGATCCTGTTGTTGATAGATAGATAGATACTGTAGTATTCATATAACTTGGCAGCGTGTAGCAGATGGGACATGCTATATCTGAACCCAGCATACTGCTGCCAAGTTATATGAAAACTACAGTAGATAGATAGATTTATTTTTTTGCCATCGGACACCACGGTCATCGGCAACGTCAAAATGGTTATTAAATATTTTTTAAATGTATGGGTAAAAAACTCTTCCAAGGAGTAAAAAGGAATAATTTTCCATGCTACCTTACTTTGATTTCTGGAGGCCTCAATAGCACGAATATTGAACATTTTTCTTGCATCCTCCAGATCCTTTTTATATTGCAATTTATATGCTCTATAGCACTCTAAGAACTGCTGTACCACATTCTCTCATTTGGGTGTATAACATCAGCAGATGATCTCTCATTACCAGAAGTTGAGGTGTGAACCAGGATTTCTTTCATGACTTGAAATTATCTTTAACTCGAATTGAACATGTAGGTAGACACCGATGAAAAACAGAGAAAAACTGGTTGAGAAAAGCATCAAATCTAGTGACTGGAGTAGTAACTCATAAAAATTGAATTCCAATTAGTTTCCATCAGAACATGCAGGATATTGGAAATTTTATCCAAAGTTATTGGCCTAGTAGTAATTTTTATTTTAGCTGGAAGGTATTTGATCAAGTCTCTACCCTGCAATTTAATGAGCACACAGTCATGATGATATAAACCACATTTAATCACTTCAGATGAGAGCACATGTTCCTGAACATTAGTTAGAATATTCACAATCTAGGCAGGCAGCTCCTCGTGTTGGCAAATTGTTTTGATGTCTGAAACCATACTGAGCAAGGATATCAAGAAAACTGTCAACATACCTACGTTGGTCGTCACTGTTCGCTCACAGACCGAACATTTATTTCAATTGAACCCACGAACAAGTTCGGTGACCCATATTTTTAATGTTTGTCCATTTTTTGTGTTCGCCAACAATGTTTGGAAGACCTGATCGGTTGGTGGAGACGCGGCTTAAATGTGAGTGAAAAAGTGATGCCTCATATCAGCTGTAGACCGATCGATTAATTTCTACCAGCTCACACTGAGTTCAGTATCACATTCGCTGTCCCAGTTACCGGTTCACTTATATACTGCGCGTTCATTGTATTTCTGTAGTTAATTGTGAATAGGCTAATGTGAATCGGTCTTATTGTTCGAAGATACACTCTCACACGCGCATCGTTGTTTACATCGTCTTCGTGAACAGAGTATAGTAGTGTTAAAGTTACACAGAACTGACACTTGTTCTATAAATTTGATTGTGATTGCCGCGAGGCGTAGCAGGTATCTGTTCAATCAGATAGAGATAAGCTGCGTTCACGTAGGACCTGTTTGTAGCGGTGACCGATTAGATTGGCCAGCAAAAAAGACACTGTTCTCTGCTGTAAAGTCACTTCCCGGTGGTTCGGAACCCACCTAAAACTGTAGGTCTAACTCATCAATCACCATCATCCAACTCATTACCCACGCTCAGGTCTAAGACCTATGTGGGCTTCATCCTCAAAAAAAAAACATTTGAATTACCGGTAATGCATTGCTATTTTTTTTTTTTTTTTTTGTTTACTTAGTTTGTAGTGGTGAAGGTGATATTGAAGATATCCATAATGAATAAGTTGAAGATGTTAATGTTTAAGACGAAGTTGTCACAACCCCATTTGTTAAAAACCTAGAGATACTAGTTTCGGATGCTACTCCATTATCAATCTCGAACCAACGTTTTTTTAGTAAAATATAGAAATCTATTATGATAAAAATACTAACTTATTGGATCTTTCACTAAACCAGTGTTATTATTGTCCTCTATTACAGCTAAATTTCTTTTTAATAAATGGAAATTACATATAAAAAATTAAAGTGATTACAGTAATAATAATAATAAGCGTATGGCGTTTAATGGTGGGGAGACCCTTACGGGTAGTTCCACCTCGCCGTTTGTGCCATGTTACGGGGAACATGGTGGACCTACTATTTTAGGTGGGTTCCGAACCACCGGGTAAGTGATAAACAGTAAACTCCCGATTATCCGTCTGCTGATTGCCCAGGTTGGGCTTAACCGTGTCGCACTTTTTTTAAGAACTTTGTTAAATTAAAATTGCAGCTGAATACGTTCATAATACATGTCTGGATAATGCTCAAAACAATATAATGCTTAAACACGACAATAAAAATAACTAATTATTCGAAGATAATGTAGGTAGGAGGCGTGTTTTCACGAATGAAATTTTACTGGATTTTCGTCAGGGACTATTTTATTGATTGACAGTCGTCTTATAATTGCTCTACTGAATAGTGCTCTCCCTTACAATTTTGAGTTGATGTATTACCAAATTATACAGTAAATAAACTTCAAGTTCAAATTACCGCATGTTAATAATGTATACAGACATTACAAAATGTTTTTATGTGTATTTGGGTCAACCGTGTTTTGGTTTTAACCCTACCTGCTTAAATTAACCCGGATAATCGGTAGTAACTGTTTTTTAACCGACTTCCAAAAACAACAAGGTTACTATATCCGACCTTTTTTTTATGTTTGTACATCAATCATTCGAACAATATTGAACAGATTTCGATGAATTTTTTTTTAAATGAAAGAGCATCGCTCAGCGGTGGTCCCATCCAAGTTTCGCAAGGATCGGCCCAATACTTAGCCCAATATTAAACAAAAAGGAGCATTCTTCGATGTCTTCATTTCAATCAAGTTTGAATAGGATAGTTCCACACATAACTGCCAATCGGATAACCGGTGTCGTTTACCAGGCTGATCATTGTATCATATGGAGCACTTTACATCTAGACGGTTTTCGAAATCATGATGCAATGCAATTATGCCGGGTAAACGACATCGGTTACCGAAAGCTGGTTCAGTGTGAAAGAAGTCTTTAATTTCCCGTTTTGACCAATCACGTGAACTTAATTTGAATCGAGAATAAGAAGAATATAATATTTCTGTCCATATGTTCATATGAAAATTGTAAATAATTTAGTTGATGTTATTGAGTCATAGGAATAAGGTTATTTAGTTTCAATCATAAGTTGGAGAATTTGGAAAAACAGCTGATCTCAGAAGTATTTTTAGTTTCGCTGCTGTGATGGATTAAGAATATTAAATATAAGAATAATAAATAATAAATTTTATTCGCCATTATCGTACATGTGCGCACAATAGGCTATTTTGAGGTTGTGTTTAATTCAAAAGATTGACTTAAAAAGATTACTTGTATGAAATTTAAAATTTTCCCAGTTTAAAGTAAATACTTTATTTTAAACTTTTTAGTACGTGAGTATTTTATCATTTCACTGAAGTCGGTTTTTTTTTTTTGTTTTAAAATATGTTTTATTGTTTTTAGAGTTATAAATTAATTTTGGTTCATATAATATTGTGGGAGTTTCCAGTACATGTGAATTGCGGCAATATCCCTTAGTCTCTAATAGATAGTATTTCTATGATGTTGAAGATCCATCTTGTTTCCACTAATATGTAATAAAAACTTGAACACAAGTGGAAATTAACTCACGTCATGGCGTGACGGCCGTTTCACTCTGTTGTCAAGAGCATCGTCAGACGACCCACAGTACACTTAGTTAATTTCCACTTACAAGTGTTTTTTATTAAATAGTATTTCATTTGTAAGTTATTTGTAAATATTCTTTTCCTATACTAAAACATTTTTGACTCATTTTCTATGTTTTACAGATATCGCTTTTGGAATCGACGGATTGACTTCCAGAGATAATACTGTGATGGAAAAGCAGGAAATCATCATGTTATTTAAAATCGTTTTAAAATAACTCATTAATTTTGAATTATTATTTATCTATAAAATATAGTTAATGACCTATTTGTTTTATCAACGATGAATCTATTTATAAGTTAATACTATAGTGTTCTATTGTTTGGTGGCTTGTTTGTTTTACAATAGTTGATATTATATTTCTTACATGATTGTCAATTTGAGGAGTAATATTTTATTATAAAATTTATCACGTGTCAACTAAGTTGAATAAACTTTTGATGGACTAATAATACTAGGTAATTTATATTTCGGCTTGCCAAAAATATTAGTATTTCATATTTTAATTCCAAGAATTGACTGATATTTGAAGAGTTTGTAGGTGCGTAATATTTGTGTTCTTTATGAAATTTGAATTAATTTTTCGAGTGTGCAAGAATTTGAAATATCAGCAATAAATCAATAAATTATCGTGATTTGAGCATTTTCGACTGTTTTATTGCTGAAAAATTGTCATAGTACCATAGCAATTCTTAGAAAACATATTTACCATTTGAATTATTTATATTTTTCAGAAATTCCCTTTTCAAGTGAATGCCATGTTTTATTAAACAGTTGTTGTCAAACATAATGTGCTTTGTCCAGATTTTTTATACGATATTTGTGTAAGCATGATTTATTATTGTGTTCCAGATAATTTATTTCTTTTAATTTGCAATATATTTAGAGACCGCCTGCATCGTCTTGAGAAAACACAATAGAGTAAATATATTATTATGTACTCCTATGTGTACATAGCCATGTAACTCCTGCAATTACTACCTGAAATAAATTATATTGAAATATTATTGGTATCGTATTGCTATTTACATAATATCCTTTTTATCTTACTTCGACAGCTAATATTCGGTACAATGGAATATTGTAATCAGGTTTTTATGTGCAGTATTGTTATGGTTTTGTCTTTTGCCATACGCTAGATAGATACGATGGATTGTGAGTTCATCAAAATTCCAGAAATTCAATGATACTGCTATGACTGCTCCCGTCCTGCCAGTTTTTGAAAACGTTTTTGTTGAAAAGTTTTTTAATGCAAAGCATGCCCCCACACAATTTTTATGCTTTTCAGCTCTACAGGTTTTCCAATACAGTACATTGAAAATTAAAGTTATTTTTCTGATGAATTTACATTTTCACGCTCTACAAATATTGTTTTTTAAATTTTTTTCACTTTTCGATATTTTGAAGAAACGTAATTTTCATGACGTTTAATGAAAACTTCCAATTCTTCCAAACTTCCATGAAGTTCCAATCCTTTTTTATTTTATAATTTATGACTGAATAAACATGATTCAAAATTATCAACTTTCGTTGAACTAATCTAGTGCTTCGTTTCAAGTGTAAATATTAAATACTAATATTGAGATCTTTGGACAGCATCTGAAGAGCCACTCACTGTCGAAATCAGCTGAAGGGACTATATAAATATCCAGTTATCATTCAAATATTATATCTATATAAATAAAATTAGAGTTTTGTCTGTACTATCAGAATTATATATTTTTTTGTTACTTTTACGTTGTATACATTAAAGAAGCAGAAACTAGTCTTATCTCAATTTCTGTCTGTCTGTCACGGCCCCGAAGGTATTTTACGCGGCCTACTCCTGAAAAACGAGAGCATCGATCGGGATTTAAGTTATTTAACAGTATTGAATACTATTTTGACAATGTCTTAAGCTACAAAAAACTAAATTAACTTTTTTTTTAACAGAATAATAAACGTTTAAAAAACAAGTATTGTGCGATTTTGGATACATTTCTTCTAAGTTTTATTACCGAGAGCATCGATCGGGATTTAAGTTATTTAACAGTATTGAAATTTTCAGGCATAATGTAGAATAGTCCCGAGATGGTTCCTGTGAAGGTTGGGAGTTCAAAAGTCCTCGCTGAAGGACTCAAAACGGAGAAATCTATCCTTAAAGGAACAGCTGATAGAAATCAACTGTTTTTAATCATATGGTGGGCCCTAGAGGCGTTATTTACGCTGTCTGCAGACTTGTGTAGTCGTAGCGTTGCTGTCATGTAGGGAACACATGACTGGTGAATCAAAGCTCAGCTTTATGTTTCATCCGTTATTTCTTTGGTGAAAAAAAAATTTCTATTTCAATTTATCAAAACAAAAATTAACATTTTAGGAAGGTGCGGTTTGTGCTAGTCTCTTGGGAATTCGCCAGCTGGCACTATTATAACTAAAATACCGTTGCAACGCACGGGTGAACCGCTACTACATACATAATAATTGGATAACACACATAGTTTTTTCAATTAACATCTTGCAGCAAAAAGATTATTAGTATTTTACGAATTGGATTTTATTAAAGAACATAACAATTTCACCACAGAAGACGATCACAAACAGATGATATACAAATTCAAAGCTGCTAGCTACTATTATGTATGAAAAATTTTAAACTGTTGAAAAACTTGAAGATCGTATGTGTTGCATTATCAATTCCCAGTTGGCAAGAAAGAAAATTACTATATAAATATCTTCCAGTTATCATCTAGCTCCTAAGTAACCAAATATAAATGCTGAAACTCCTTGTAAAACACTATTGTTGTCCCTAATCTGTGTTTATTGTTTTGCTAACCATTTTAGGAGCAGTATTTTTATTGGAAGCAAAATATCGATCTGTTTCATCCTCACATTTAGATTGAAGCATATCTAAACTTCTGACCGCTGTCTTCTGTAGCATTTCATCAATTGTCCATTTAGTGCAGAGTTTAATAAGTTGTTCTCTAGCATTTTCCGTGTCTAATTTATCTTGTACAGATCCTGAAAATTTAGTTGAAGGACGTGCAACATCCAGAGCCATTTCTGCATGTTGACTTTCTGAATCAACAATTTCATCTTTTATTTTTGTAAGCTGAGTGAGAAACAAACGATGATCGACCTTGTAGAATCTGTCTACAACTTTTTTGCTTGTTTTTGGTTTGCATTTATCCAATCTTGAAGATGGATTAAAATTATTTTTTGGTAGCAAGAGGTTAGACTCTGCATCCTCTTTATATTCAACCATTCCTTTACAATCATGCCTGCTATTACTGTTTTCCTTTATAAGTGTGTTATGGCTTATTAAACTACTTTTTCCGTAAGGTTTATCCAGATCTTTATTTCGTTCATTAGACAAGCGCAATTCACAAGTTTTTGAAGTGTCTTCCAACTTTTTAAAATCTTTAAGCTCCAATCTTTCATATTTGCCTTTCAACACCTGAAGCGAATCCAGACTACTGACTACAGAATCATTTATTTCATGAAGCATTGACTTTTGCTCTGTAAAATCAACGCCAGATCTTTTATCTTCAGAAAAGAGAATTTTATTATCTAAATTTTCCGTTAACAAACCAATTGTTTTTTCCAAATCGTTCAAAACCTTTTCTAAACGATTAAGCTTTGTCATTTCAATATTTCTGGGTACTCCGTGGTCCATCAATTTTGTACTTTCTTTTGTGAGTTCCACATTTCTTGTTTGACTGAATGTTTTTTTGTCTAACGGTTTTTCACCTTTCTCAGTACCCTGTCCTTCTGTTTCAAAAACTTTAATAACATTTTCATCACTGCTGGGTAATCTTGTCTTCGCTGAAATATCTGCTGCTCTCTGCTCTTGAAATTGTGTTGAACTTAGAAGACTTTGTTCTACATCAAATTTACTGTTCACAAACTTGTTAAAATAGATGCATTCGAAATCATCAACATCCTTCGAAATTTCGTTAAAACTAACGATGCTCTTTAACGTAGAATTCGTGTCTTCATCCAAATTTTTATTGCCTTCTTCAGGGACATTTTCTTTCCTATGTTTCGATGGGGGAAGAGACTTGCCAATCATACACTTCCCATTCTCTTTGTGCAGACTCCCGTTTTGAAGATAGGGCACTGAATTTTCCTTTTTTATTTCTTTCTTCTCTTCCAAACTAGTTCCACTAATCTTACAAGCTTCATCCAATTTCAACTTTTTTGAATAATTAAAATCCGTAATTTCTTTTCTAGTGCTCTTTTTACTAGGATACAAACCAGATTCGTCTATTCTTAAATCAAACAATTCACTAACGTCAACATTTTTGGTAGGAATCGCATTTACTGATTTACTATCATCCTTAAAATGAATATTTTTGTTGTAGCTCTCATCACCAAATAGTCCTCTCTTGTCATATTTGGAGTATTTTGTATTATTTTCATCAGTAGACATTACTTCCTCTACTATAGTATCATAGTCATCTTGTTTTACATCATTTCTTTCAGTCTGAGTTTTCCCAATTCCAAATGGCATTGCATTTCTGCTTTCTGGGTAACTTTCCATCAGAGATTTTTTCCCGAACGTTTCATTTTTGTCATAGATCACATTCTTTGTATTTTTCCTAGCAGTAAATTCCCCTTTCTCAAACACATAAGCCTTATCACAATCACCTCTTACTTCAAAACTGTTATGATGTATACTTGTACCATCAAAGTTTTGGTCACGCTCTGTACTAAAAGACCATGGATTTTTCATACTTGAATCTATCTCTTCTTTAATCAATGATTTGCTGTGATTCTCCTCTTGAAAGCCATCAAATGATTTTCCGATTGGTACAGTGTTTAATGATACTTGGCTGTTCATTTCTGATGGATCGAGTCTGCTATTAACCAAATCATTTTGTTTGGCTCCTAGAACTGATAATAAATTATACTGCTTCATTATAACAACTCTATTATTTTCAGGAATCTTGAATAATTTATCAAGACCTTCAAAATGCCCACTTCTTAAATTAACTTCGTTAATGAGTTCTTCTTCATTATCCAAAGAACTAACAAAATTTCTCTCTAGAGATTGATTTTTATCAGAAATAGTAATGGAATTTTGCAGATTATCAACTTCTTTACTTTTACATGTTAAACTAGTGAATTTTTTCGTAATCTCAAGGAGTAGACGATTAGATTCCGCAATTTTGTTTATAACTTCCGCAAAAACCTCAATATTCAACCTCTTTGAACATTTTTCAAATCCTTCTATTTTTTCAACAGTTGGTTCCATACCACTATTCAAATAATGATTGAAGGAGACATCTAAATCTATTTTCTTATCTTTCTCTTGTGCGCAATCCTTATTGGTCTTATTATTTGTAATTTGTAATGGTGAATCATCATCTTTCATTGGCCTGTCGTCAAGAACTAGTTTCATATCAGCGCTGATGGGTATTCTTTCCTTATCATGATCTATTTCTTTTCTCCGATTTTCTTTATCAATGCTTATTCTCTTTTCTAGGGGTTTTCTTACATTTTTATGCTCATCTATCTGGAAGTTCTTAATGGGATTAAGTGTTTTAAAACTATCTATGAGTTCAGAATCTTCTTTATTCGACTTATGTTTCGTATTATGAGCCACAATTTTCTTTGAACTGGTTTGAACCCTATTTTTATGCTCATCTATCTGGAAGTTCTTAATGGGATTAAGTGTTTTAAAGCTATCTATGAGTTCAGAATCTTCTTTATTCAACTTATGTTTCGTATTATGAGCCACAATTTTCTTTGAACTGGTTTGAACCCTATTTTTATGCTCATCTATCTGGAAGTTCTTAATGGGATTAAGTGTTTTAAAGCTATCTATGAGTTCAGAATCTTCTTTATTCAACTTATGTTTCGTATTATGAGCCACAATTTTCTTTGAACTGGTTTGAACCCTATTTTTATGCTCATCTATCTGGAAGTTCTTAATGGGATTAAGTGTTTTAAAGCTATCTATGAGTTCAGAATCTTCTTTATTCAACTTATGTTTTGTATTACGAGCCACAATTTTCTTTGAACTGGTTTGAACCCTATTTTTATGCTCATCTATCTGGAAGTTCTTAATGGGATTAAGTGTTTTAAAGCTATCTATAAGTTCAGAATCTTCTTTATTCAACTTATGTTTCGTATTATGAGCCACAATTTTCTTTGAACTGGTTTGAACCCTAGAGTCATATAGTTGTTCAAACCAGTACGTTTGGGGTTTGTACCCATTAGTATATTGCTTTCCGTTAATTTTATCATTAAAATTGTCACCACCTGCTAATTGCTTATCTAAATCTGTATGAATCTCCTGCATTAATTCATTCTTGCAAGATAATATTTCTGTTGACTGAGTTGTTTTATTAATTTGTGGATTCATTTCCATGTTACCAATCTTTCGTGATGTGCGTTCAGTATTTTCAGCTTCAGGATACATTTCCGAATCTGGCAGAAAGTCAAAGCGACACTTCTCGTCAAATTCATTTCTATAATATTTTGTACTTTGATGATTAACTCCTGTTATTTTTTCCAATTTTTCATCTAATAAAACCTTATTATCCACCTCCAGATATTCTACTTTCATATCCTTTGAATCGCTTGATACGTTTTCCTTATTAATTTCATTTGTATCCTTCAAATCGTTCTTATTTTCTACATTTTTGTTGAGATTTCCTACTTCTGACTTGTTTGTTCTTGAAACCATCGATGCAACTCTTTCATTAGTTTTTACCTGTGGAACTGGGACATCATACTCTGCTATTTTCGGCACGGTTATTAAAAAATCATTATTATTTGTGTATTGCCGCGTATCTAGGATTACATTATCAGACTTCTGACATTTTGAAGTCCCATCATTAAATGCTGGTAAATTTTGCGTGTACTTGTCTGATTTCATATTGTTATTTAATTCATCAGTTTTATTTTTTTGCGAGATGTTATTCTTCAAAACACTCGAATAATTTATGGGATTGTTAACATTGCTAGTATTCTTACTTTCAGTTGGCTTCAAATTGGAAGGTCGATCACATTCAAGTATTTTACTAACTGAAAATTTCTTATTCAAATTCCTGAAAGTAGTTTCAAACTCAGGATAGTCTCTTGTCTGATGACTTTTTAAATTATTCATCGAAGTGCCTTTTTCCAGTCCTAAATCAATGTTGGAAGTGTTTTCATGTTTCCTATATAAACTTGTAAATTTAGAAAGTTCTTTATTTTCCTTAATTCTTGAAGTGCAGTTTTGATCAAATTCAAAATTCTTCTCATTATCGAGGGATCTTACACTGTCTTTGTTGATATTTTTCAAAATCGATCTAGATTTCATCCAATCATCGAATAATGGCAAGGTTGCACCAACTCCATTGCTATTTCTCGAAATTTCTTTTAAACTACTATTCAAACCGTTAGACTCCAATTTCTTTTCAGTGTTTTGTAATTTGGATGTTTCTACCTGATCCAAAATAATTGATGAACCAGGATTTTCTGTGATGCCACCTGAAAATAGATGTTTTAACTTGTTTTCCATGTGTGATTTCTCTTCATTTGGATACATCAAACTACCTCTGTTCTTCATACTTTGAGCATTATCTGGATTAATCGAAGTAGATATAATTAGAGCATTATCAATGCACTCAACAAAAAGACTATTTCCTTTCAATTCTCTGTAAAAATTGTCAATTCCACCAGCGAAATTTTCCAACTCAATACGTTGAGTATTAGAATTCGGTTCCCCAGATTCTTTTCTACGATTTCCTTTGCTTATGTGAGCATTCAAGTTTATATCTTGGAAAACACCGTAATCTTTTTCTGAAATCTCAGAAATTTTCTTTAGACTTCGACCACTTTCAAGTTTAATATTATCAGATACTTCACCACTTTCTGATCTTCCCAGACTCAATTTTACAAATTCGTTGTGTAGGGACCATAATTTTTCCATTGTTTCCTTATCGTTTCTCAAAAATGATTGTACAACATACGTATCGTTCAATGATTTTTCCATGTCACATTTTTGTGCTCTGGGCTGCAACTTAACTTCATTTCCACCAATTTCACTAAAAACTGCATCTTCTGTTACTGAATTTTCTTTTGAAATAGTTTTATTCTCATTTTGGTGATAATTTTTGCTGAAGTGTGAATTTTGGACAGTTTTCTCACAGCAACCATTCTGTGAAAATGTTTTGAAATAATTTGTTATCATTGGGATTCCTTCTTGAAACTTCGTGAAATAAAAATCTATTAAAGACTCCAATTTTTTTCTGTCACGCCCTGCAAAAATATAATTAGTCGGTAGTATTGGAAAGTTTTGATTATTTCTAGACTCTGAACTAAATTTTTCACCAGCCAGTAGCATTCCACTTTTGCTTGTATTATCTTTTTTCCAGTCTCTACTGTTTCCAATAATCTTCATCCTATGAAGATATTTTAAACCAATTATTCTTTTAGCAAAATAAGACCTCACAGCTGAGATCCTACTTTTATACTTGGAAATGTATAGCTTGAATGAGCTACGGAATATTCGGTTTACAATTGATAACTTTTGAGGAATCTCATACATCTGTCTCCATGAAGCTACTCTGAAGTATTTTGAATTGCAGAACGCTACTAGAGTTCTAGCTGAATGATGTAAGAATCTAATTTTTCTAGTTGCTTTGCGAGGTTTCTCATACATCTCTCTCAAAGGTAATCGTCTGTAACATTTATTATTGTTCCTTAAAATTAATGACAGTATCTTTCTCATCAACAGCTCATCTCTTTTTATAACTTGCAATTTCACAATTTTCGCCAGTTTGATATTATTAGGCTTCGTATTCCTCCATTGTTCGATCTTATGATTGAGTATTTGTTTGTTGTCATTCTGTTCATTATTAATAACATGTATTTGTTGACTTCTGTGGCTCTGATTTTTGTTTCTAACGAGAAGACATTCATCGGGTTGTGAGTTATAATTTCGTAATTGTGGACAGTGGTAGCAAGAATTTTGTCTCCTCTGAAAATATCAAGAAGTGAGATTAAAATTTATTGATTATAAGTTTAATATTAATAAACCTCGTGTAATCAATATTGATAAATAATATCGTGCTTCCTTTACATGAAAAACTCAATGTAGAATATAGTAGAATTCTCCAAAATGCTAATGAAGAATAAATTAGGACTCGCCAACTTCTAGGAATGTAGCCAATTAATTCAGATTTTAATACATGAAGAAATAATTTCATGATAGTAAATACGGTAATCTACTACTCAGTTGAAATTTCGTGATAGGGACAGTATTGGACTAAGTTGGACCCTTGTTGTTCCCTTCCAATTTGTATAAAGATGAATGTATGATTAATAAGTAAATCTGAGGGAACTGAATCATTGACATTGAATTTTATTTACATTTATTCGACCAACTTGATCATAGGAGACATTAAATCAGTATTTTATGCTTCATGTTATTCTATTTTAATCTTGCATAGAGTTTTGAAATAAAATAAATAACATCTTTGAAATAAAATAAAACTTACAGTACATAAACTATGACTTGAATGAGTAGAATTACCGCTAAAGTTGTTGGAAAATTTGACAACTTGACCAGAATAATCTTTTTATCTTTCAGAAGATGAAGCCCACATAGGTCTGAGACCTGTGCGTGGGTAATGAATCGGGTGATGGTGATCGATGAGTTGGACCTACAGTTTTAGGTGTGTTCTGAACCACCGGGAAGTGATTTTACAGCAGAGAACAGTCTTTTTAGCTGGCCAATCCAATCGGTCACCCTTACAAAGAGCGCCCAGGAGTTTCGTAGCTTATCTCTGAT
The DNA here is from genome assembly GCA_948455865.1 of Conomelus anceps. Classification (NCBI taxonomy): domain Eukaryota; kingdom Metazoa; phylum Arthropoda; class Insecta; order Hemiptera; family Delphacidae; genus Conomelus; species Conomelus anceps. Next base: position 55,026,687 of record OX418221.1, read on the forward strand.
TGAACAGATACCTGCTACGGCACTCGGCTATTACTTTCCATAACCTGAACAAGCAATGGTAATAAAAGAATAATTAATTATTTTTTCTATTAGAAAATTGATAACTGCTACATTTTTATGGAACTAGGGGAAGATTATCTTTCATATACAACCGTATTCATGGATTCGATGAACTTATCCATGCTTAATTCAATATTTTAAAGCTGCTGCCTTTGAAAAGCATCCTACCATTCGAGATTGTTTTTAGATAAGTTATAAAGGATAAAAAGACTGGACAAAAATTACTAATTCATCTCAAGAGTCTATTCATGTTGCAAAAAACCAACATCAAGGTGAAATGGATATGGAACATTTTCGGACAGAAGAAAGATATTGCAAGGCAGAAAGTAAATTTATGAAAATTTACATTTTTTTAAATGTGCAGAAAGGTCATCATAGTCTAGTGGTTAAGGCGCCCGACCGGCAGTTGAGAAGTCCCTGGTTCGATTCCCGGTGGTGAATGATATTTTTGTACAGTAGCGTTCATCGATTCCCATCAGCTATTCAATACTGTTGTCGATTTCCGTCATTGCGGAAGTCTTCAATATAAATTAATAGCACTTGAAGGAATTCGAAATTAATAAATTCTATTCCTGGATTTCATGTTCCATGACGAACTGCGTTGTTAATATTAACTTTTCATGTGAAATTTAACGACATGCAGTCAAATATTTGTTAAGAATAAGTATAATAACTCACTTAAACTGGCCGAGTACTTTCGAATCTATGAGATCCATCATCAGAGGCTCCTAGATCATCATGTCAGTTTTTTGGTTAGAAGTGTTGTGGTTTTTGTAAAATATGATCAAAAAGTTTGTGAGATTTAAAATTTAGTTGTTCATTGAGAATGTTTTGTTTATTGTGTGTGGTGTGTTTGTATATTTCAAATTGTTCCAAGGTGTTGAGTTCGTGTCCTTTAGATTTTATGTGTAGAATGTGTAGGTTGGTACTGATGTCGGTAAAAGTGTGTCCAGTTTGAATGAGATGGTCGGCAAAATTCGATTCAGCTTTGGATGTCAGGGCTTGAAAGTGTTCCTTGTAACGTTGTTTGAATGTGCGGCCTGTTTGTCCTATGTAGAATTTGTTACAATCGGAGCAGTTTAGTTTGTAGATCCCTGGGAGATCGTATTTGTTGTTTGTTCAGTGTGGTTTTGAGTGTAAGTGCATTTTTTATTTTGTTTTTTGTTCTGAATGAGATGGTGTGGCCGGCTTTTTTGAAGATTTTTGCTAGTCTGTGTGATTGTGGATTAATGTATGTCATTGTGATGTATTTTTTGTCAGTGGTGTTGGTGTTTTGTTTTTTGTTTCTTATTTTATGATTGAGTTTGTCAATTAGGTCGTGTTTGTAGCCGTTTTCTTGTGCTAGGTATTTTATTGTATTTAGTTCAGTGTGGTAATTGTCGGTGGAAAGCGGTGTGCTGTTGAGTCTGTGTAGCATTGACCTGAATGCTGAGTGTTTGTGTTGTGTTGGATGATTCAACAGACTCAACAGCACACCGCTTTCCACCGACAATTACCACACTGAACTAAATACAATAAAATACCTAGCACAAGAAAACGGCTACAAACACGACCTAATTGACAAACTCAATCATAAAGTAAGAAACAAAAAACAAAACACCAACACCACTGACAAAAAATACATCACAATGACATACATTAATCCACAATCACACAGACTAGCAAAAATCTTCAAAAAAGCCGGCCACACCATCTCATTCAGAACAAAAAACAAAATAAAAAATGCACTTACACTCAAAACCACACTGAACACAAACAAATACGATCTCCCAGGGATCTACAAACTAAACTGCTCCGATTGTAACAAATTCTACATAGGACAAACAGGCCGCACATTCAAACAACGTTACAAGGAACACTTTCAAGCCCTGACATCCAAAGCTGAATCGAATTTTGCCGACCATCTCATTCAAACTGGACACACTTTTACCGACATCAGTACCAACCTACACATTCTACACATAAAATCTGAAGGACACGAACTCAACACCTTGGAACAATTTGAAATATACAAACACACCACACACAATAAACAAAACATTCTCAATGAACAACTAAATTTTAAATCTCACAAACTTTTTGATCATATTTTACAAAAACCACAACACTTCTAACCAAAAAACTGACATGATGATCTAGGAGCCTCTGATGATGGATCTCATAGATTCGAAAGTACTCGGCCAGTTTAAGTGAGTTATTATACTTATTCTTAACAAATATTTGACTGCATGTCGTTAAATTTCACATGAAAAGTTAATAATAAATTCTGTTTCTGTATATTTGTCAGCTTTTAAATTGTGTCATTTCAAACTAATTTTTGAAAATGTTGAATAAATAATCACAAATAGCTTTTCATACATTCTTTTATGCATGACTTTTTATAGCTCTTTTATCAATACATTATTCAATTTATTAGTTTTACAGTGCTCTTTTCTATTACATTATTGATAATAATTATATCATAGTCCACGTTTTAACGTATTTTAAAGCATCAAGTATGTAATTGAAGGGATGTTTTCCTGAAAAGAGTACGGTATCGTGAGTTGGCTTTATAGCAGGAATGGGAATTATCAGAAAAGTGTGGCCAGCTTTTATTATTTAACATTTTTGCTAGTCTGTTTGATTGTGGATTAATGTATGTCATTGTAATGTATTTTTTGTCAGGGGTATTGGTGATTTGATTTTTAGTTGTTATTTTATGATTGAGTTTGTAATCATACACATTCTACATATAAAAAGGACATGAACTCGATACCTTGGAACAATTTGAAATATTTATACAAACACACCTCTCAAAATAAACATCCTCAATGAACAATTAAATTTTAAATCACACAAACTTTTCGATAACATTCTACAAAAACCACAATAATTCTTCTAACCAAAAACCGACACTGACGATCAATGATGCTGTTGAAAATGAATCATCACGCTACGAAAATGTTTCAGTCTACGTGAGTAAATATATTATTTATTCTCAATCAAAATTGACTGCAAGTTGTTAAATTTATCATAAAAAGTTAATATTAACTACGCAGATAGTTATGGAATAAAAAATTCAAGAATTTAATATACAGAGTCACTGTAACAGTAGACTCTGGTTCGGTGTGGTGATAAACTTGTGATTTGGCTGTAATACTTTAATATACAAATTATTTGATAAATACAGTGTTATGGAATGAATATGATCAATTGAATTGAGTCCTAAACCAAATTCATTCGACATGAATAATGTATTTATTGTTGATGTTGTGCTTTAACCTGGTTTCTTACCTGGAAATTGACAAAATAAAAGTAGATATTTCTTCTGTACATCCTGCTGGAAGATATTTGGGAGAATTTATGGGCAATATTTTTTCTATCTAATTTAAAGTAGTATTTTCTCATTACATCACTGTGAATTTTGCTATCACGCTATCATTGCTACCAGTTGAAAAATAATGTTAGTTTGTAACTGCTCTATAGCATCAAAACATTTTGCATTAATTTATTTATAGAAGTTAATAATCAGCTGATCAGTGATATGTCAAAATTATTTTCTTTTTTAACCGACTTCCAAACTGGGGGAAGTTCACAATTCGTCCTGTTTTTTTAACCGACTTCCAAAAAGAACAAGGTTACTATATTCGACCTGTTTTTTTTATGTTTGTACATCGTTTTTTTTAATGTTTGTATATCAATAATTATTCGAATACTATTGAACCGATTTCGATATTTTTTAATGGAAGAGCATCATTCAGCGGTGGTCCCATCCAAGTTTTGCAAGGAACTGCCCAATAATTAGCGCAATATTAAACAATAAAACAAAAAATAAACCGACTTCAATGAAATGATACCCAAACATTAAATACTCGCGTACTAAAAAGTTTAAAATAAAGTATTTACTTTAAACTGAGAACACTTTTAATTTAATATGAGTAATCTTTTGAAGTCAAAACCAAATTTTCTATAGAATTCTAATAAAACAGCTTTTCTTACTAACTTCCAAGAATATTTGGCTTCGACTTCAAAATATTACTTGTATTAAATTTGAAATGTTCTCAGTTTAAAGTAAATACTTAAACTTTTTAGTTCGTGAATATGGTATTTAAGGCTGTGCGCAGGGTATTTGATCATATTTTTTTTTTAAGTTTATTGTATTGGATATTATTAAGGTATTGAAATGTTGACTATTGCCATGAGAAATTGTTTTTTCAATAATTATTTTATGGAATATGGGAGTTCAAAGTTGAAATTTTTCTGTTTTTGGAGGCAATTGATCTCCCCTACAAGTTATTTTAAACTTTTGATAATTTTTTTTAAGTGAAAGACAAATTGAGGAACAAAATGACATATTTTTCATTCCAATCAAACAATTAGTTTTCACAAAATAATTTTTTTAGCATGCAAAAAAATCAGTTTTTGAAAAAATTATTTTGAAGAGACCAATTTATTGTTAAATTGAAATAAAAAATGTGTCATTCTCTTCCCCAAGGTGTTTTTCAGTTATAAAAAAATATCAAATGTTTAAAATAGCTCGTAGGCGAGTTCAATTGCCCCCAAAAACCGAAAAAATGTCAACTTTGAACTCCCATATTCCATAAAATATTTGATGAAAAAATAATTTCTCATGGCAATTGTTGACATTTTAAAACCTTAATAATATACAATACAATGAACTTCAAAAAAAAATTATGACCAAAAACCCTGTGCACAGCCTTAAAGTTTGAGTATCATTCAATTGAAGTCGGTTTCTTTTTTTTTTTTTTTTTTTTTGTTTTAAACTTTGTTTTATTGTTTAATATTGGGATAATTATTGAGGCCGTTCCTTACAAAACTTGAATGGGTCCACCATTGAATGATGCTCTTTCATTAAAAAGTATCGAAATATTGGTTCAATAGTGTTCGAATAGTTCATGGACAAACATAAAAAAACAGGTCAAATTGAGAACCTCCTTCTGTTTTTGAAGTCGGTTAAAAAAGAGCATTTATCGATGTCTTCATTTCAATTTTGTTCGATTAGGATAGTTTCACACATAACCGCCAGTCGGATAACCGTTGTCGTTCACCAGGTCGATCATTGTATCATATGGAGCGCTTCACACCTACCCGATTTTCGAACTCATATGATGCGATGTAATTATGTCGGGTAAACGACATCGGTTACCCAAAACTGGTTATGTGTGAAATAAGCCTGTACGGGAATATGTAATGGCCCGTTTTTACCAATCAGGTGAAATTGTAATTTTTCTAAATACAATATTCTACTTAATACTTTTTATTCTGTTGAAGAACCCAAATGCGTACTAAGAAAATATTTTTGTGAACAAGGCAAAGGAGAAAGAATGAACAATGATTTTTGGAGTTATCTGCTTATGCCAACAAGTCTTCCGGTCTAAGCAATTAATTACTCTTCTTCTGTACTCTCTTCGCCTCGTAGTTTATTTTTGACACTTTTATGGTATTTACTTAAAACTTTGTAGAATATTTCATTGGAATTTAATGGAATCTTATCAAATATTGTGGAAAATGCGAGAGTCCTTATCTGTTTATTTTAGAATTTGGTAGAAGTTGATAGAAAGATGGAGAGATATCTAGTTCATGGAAAAATGTATAAATAGGAGAGACTTTCGTAAAAGTGAGTTCAGTTGTTCTACATTGATAACAAGTGGCAGTGTACTGTGACAGTTCCCGTTTTCGTTAATACGGACAGTGCAATCCCGTTGGCGCTATTACAAACTGTGATAATGAACTTTTGTTGTCTGTAGTGTTAATCGCAGTATTTTGTGACAGATTATTATTCAGGCTTACTTGACAGTTTATACAGTGACTTGTTAGTGCTTGTAGAGTTATATATTAGACGCTTCTCCTTGAATTATTGAACAGTTTATTAGACAGTTATTATTTAACATTAGCTCAACCTTTTTTGACATTTAGTGATTGATTTCTGTACATTAATATTGAAAACTCTTTATCAGTTCAACAATATCGATTTATCTGCTTCCGATTTCATTATTTTGTGTAAGAAATAACTGAACACTGTTAGTTGTGGATAATTTGTGTTAATAAAGTGCGAGTGATAAATTTAAGTGTTGCCAGCGTTATTTTAGAGATAGAATCCGTAACAATATTATAAAATTCGCCCCCAACTACGCCCAAAATTGACAGTTTAGCGTTTTTCAAAATTCCTCAAAAGCAACGATACAGAAAAAGTTCAAATTTGTTACACAAGTATTATTATATAAAATATTGTTGATCTGACTCATTGAGTTTGGTCTCATATGCTTAAAAACGCCGAATATTAAAAATTATTGTTGGTTATGAAGTTCCATAACCGGAGTCTTCCAGATGCAATCTTCAAAAAAATGTATGGTTGATGACTTGGATGCTTACTAAGAAATGGTTTGAAATTTATGCCCATATATACGCCCAAAATGAACAATTTCAGAAAAATTATTTTTAACTGTACCGTATCTTAAAAGCCTAAGAAAGTTGGAATTTGTTATACATAATATTCTACATTGAGTTCCTTGACTTGTTTGTGAAATGTTCAAATATTCTCTGAGAAACTTCAAAACCAACAATATTTTTTAATATTCTACTTCTTAAATTTTTCCCAGGAGGCGCAAAGATTTATAATTTCCTAAATTTTGTATAAATTTCCCCTTCCTATCTCTGGGTCAAGGCGAGCGAAGCAAGCCTGCTGACTTACTGAGCAAAGTTTTTAAAATCCCTATTTTACGCCCAAAAGTGAAAATTTTTGTAATTCAGCGTTTGGGTCCGAGTGTTTTTTAAAAATTTACCAACTACCGTTTCTTAAATACCACTTGACCTGATACTTTCAGGTTCATTCATACTCTAGCTCTAGATGAGTACCATAAAAAACTTTTAAAATCGTATTTTTGTAGATTACGTCTTGGAGACTACAGTTAAGGAGTATAAGACAAGTCAGATTAACAATTATACTATCTTATACACTATAGTTATTATAATTACTATATTAATTAGTTGAGGTGATGCGTAATTTTGATATTAACTTTTCATGTGAAATTTAACGACATGCAGTCAAATTTGACATGCAGTCACCATTTGACTGCATGTCGTTAAATTTCACATGAAAAGTTAATATTAACAACGCAGTTCGTCATGGAACAAGAAATCCAGGAATGTAATTTTGATGTTAAAGGAACTATTGTACACTATAAAAAGCTTTTTCAGTTAAATATTTTTTCAATTGTTTTTAAAATATTTCCATATTTTGAAGACTCTAAAAACTGCGGTAGCTTGTTGTAGAGATTCCTACCAATATAACGAGGGTTTTGTTTGAATAAGCTCCTATTGTGACTCACCGCGGCTTCTTGTATTATAATCGTGTACATCAAGATTATGGCTAATATCACTCTTTTTTACATACAAAGTAGCTTCATAGACATTATATAAGCAGGGTACAGTTAGGAGACCAAGTCTTGAACAACGGCCTACCTGAATCTAATATCTTTACTCTTTCCATACACCTAACAGCTTTCTTTTGAATCTTAAACACCCTATCAAGATTTTGTTTTGATGAATTACCCCATACTAAGATAGCATACCTAATATGTGACAGTAAGAGCCCATGGTAAGCTGTAAAAAGTAACTTTTTGTCATTCAATCTAGCAAGCTGTCGCAGGACAAATACCCCAGATGAAATTTTACAACATATTTTCTCAATGTATGGTGCCCAGGTCAATCTTCTATCCAACAAAACTCCTAGAAATGCAATGTTTTCTTCCTGTTCTAGTTGATTATCATTTACAAACACGTTTATAGCCCTATCTTCATTTGAATTATGTTTGTTTTTGAATTGAAGGTATTGGCATTTTTTACTATTTATTGTTAATTTCAACTGATTTAAGAATTGGACAATGGACTGCACACCTATATGGGCACTTATTTCTAAATTATCTAGTATGGAATTGCTGAAAATGAGTGATGTATCATGCTATCATCTGCAAATAAGAGGGCTCTACCACTAATTAATTCTTTAGGTAAATGGTTGACATATAACAAGAAAAGCAATGGACCTAGTATTGACCCCTGGGGCACTCCAGCTTGGACCTCTAATTTATTAGATTTATTCTTTACTATACTATTCCCAACTACTGCAGTTAGTTCTACACATTGTTTTCTCCCAATAAGATATGATTCAAACCATTTCAGTTCAACCCCATTTACGCCTACATTTTGCAGTATTTCCAATAAATTTCTATGATTAACACAATCAAATGCCTTTGATAGATCTAAGAAGATTGCAGTAGCTTTATCACCTGAATCTATTATATCTATTAGTTTATCAACTAGAGAAACTATGGCTGTCTTTGTTGATCTCCCTTTCTGGAAGCCATGCTGTTCATCACAGATAAAGTTAGCTTCTTGAAGGTGCAGAAGTAACCTATTTAGAACTACTCTCTCAAAAATTTTACTTATTACATTTTAAATACTAATAGTTTTCCACCTTTTCCCTATCACCACTTTTGAAGTTTGGCAAGATCTTCCCCTCTTTCAAATCATCTGGAACAACACCTTGTTCTAATGAATGATTGATCAGATGAATCAAAGGGTCTAACAATTGATCTTTACATTCTTTCAGAATTTTACTGGATACCCCATCCATTCCTACAGTTTTTTTATTATTCAAACTATCAATGATACTTGACAACTCATCTTGCGATACTGGGTGGAATTTTAATTTGTTCTGAATCCCGTCAGTATTCCACATGTTTGCATCACTAATACCTGTATTAAGAGATTTTTGAAGATTCTTAGCAACCAGTTGATAATATCTGTTAAAGAAATTACAAATGTATACACTATCATCAATATATTTGTTATTTTCGTTAATTATTCTGGGGACACTAGTATAAGCATCTACATGAGCTACTTGCCTATTTTTGTTTATTACATCCCACACTGCTGTGTTAAAGTACACACTATTATTCAAAATTTCAGCTGTTTTCTTACATTTCGCTCTTTTCACTTCGTTTGTATAGTTTTTCTTTAGAGTTTTGTAATTATCTTCACTTAACATATTTCTAGATAGTTTGAATTCATCATATGCATCTTTAACCCTATTTCTTTCTGCAAGGATATCATCAGTTATCCACTCTTCAATTTTGTCTAATTTGTTTTTTACAGGGACTTTTTTAACTGGACAACTCATAGTAATATGAAACCTTAAAATATTAATGAAACTGTCATATTTGTTATTTAAACTATCGCTATTATAAACCCTACTCCAGTTTTCTTGAAGCAGATTCTGCTTCAAACAATCGATATTCCCCTGTTCACATTGTTGAATTTCTTTCATTACTCTACTCTTTTTAATTGATTTATGACCATGCAACCCCACCTCTAAGATTTGATAGTCATGATCACATAGTTCCGAGCCGCCTAATCTTGTTTTAGAGTAATCCATATTTGTAAGGATGTTATCAATTATTGTTTGTGATGTTCTTGTGACTCTGGTATATTCATGAACTTTTATTTCCAAGTTATTCATGTATATAATATCCCTTAAATCTTCTGTCATTTTATTCTGTGTTGCAAAGTCTGTATTGAAATCTCCCGCTACAATAACGTTTGTAAAGCGAGTAGTAGTAATCTCTAAAAGCCTATATTGAATAGTTCACAAAAATTGTTCCATTCCCCATTTGGTGACCTGTAAATACCTAACACCGCTACTTCGAAATTATTGTCGATTTTTACTCTCAAACCAGTAACTTCTAAATCCATTTCCACAGCAAATTTCTCTACATATTCTAAATTGAAAGTTTGCATATTCTTAGCATTTTTAACGAAGATACCTACTCCCCCACTTCGATGAGATGTCCTGCAATACGACGCTTTCAATGAATACTTTGGAATATTAAGTTGTGACAATTCATCTTCTTTTAAACCATGCTCGGTGAAAATAACTATATCAGGAGCCTCTTCTTTCAAAAATACTTCGATTCTATCTATTTTGTTACGAATGTACAGTACTGAATATTCTGATGGAACACAGTCAGTACTTCCCTATCATTCCTTATTTCGTTATCGTTGCTTTTGCATATTGAAGTACATCTACTTAATCTCTTAGAACCTTGGGAGCCCATCAGATTGTTACAAGAGTTCCTTCCACTAATGCTATCCCGATTTCCTAATCGATTAACGTCTTTTAATACAATTGAAGATATGAATTTATCATTTGAAACTATTTTCCCTTCCCGGTTTTGAGCCACTTTACTAAAAAAGGTTCGTTAGATGATTGTTTAGGAGAATTATTGACAGTAGATTGTAAACGACTTTCAATCAGCTCTGCCACCCTATTACAAAATATTACTTTGCCAGATTTATTTAGATGTAGACCATGATTAGTGAAGTTTTGTTTTTTCAGCCTTTCATTTAGAAAACAAATCCCCAATTGCTTAGAATTCTTATTTTTTAGGCTGTTGATTGTATTATGGATTGATTTATTTGTCGACTTAATGGTTTCATTTAGCTCTGGCCTATCAAACCTATACGGAATTGTACTTTATTATTACATCAGTTTTTTGGCTGAGTGGCACAATCTCTTTAATTTTTTTCATTTATTTCAGGAAGATGTTTTAGATTAGGTTCATTTATATTGTTTGAGCCACCCAGTACTATTAGAAAATCGTTTTTACCAAAATCTTTAGTTTGCTCCTTTGCTGACTACGATTGCCTTTGAAAAAGCACTTGGCTTGAAAAAGCTCTGAACTTCATACTTATTTTTTAATCTTTTATTTAGTAGGTCACTACAGTCTCGTCCATGACTGGATGTCAAGAGCAGTACTCTACCTTTCCTATCGTTATCTCCCCTCACTTTAGTTTTAGTTGCTGTTTGCAAAACCTGACTATACGTTTTAATTTGACCAATTATGTTTTCCCCATTTCTTTTAGGTTCTAATTTTTTTGTATTGATCAGAGGTTCAGATCTTACATTAGCCAAGTTTATTTTTGATTTTTAATATTTCGATTTCCTCTGACAGACCTACATTGACTCGTGAGATTTAGTATTTCAGTTTTATGGCAGGGGTGCCCACCCCCCCTAAGCCTCATGACGCACCCCCCCCCCCTAAATTTAGCACCAAACCCCCCCCCCCCCATAAACTAGGCCCCCCCAAAAAATGCGAAAAAAGCCCCCCGTATTCTTTCTAAAACTAAAAGAAGATTTTTATAACTATTGAAAAAATTCAAACCCAGTCGATAATATACAAAATGTATGTACCATATATTTCTTGAGATTCTTTACATAGCTAACATTTTTTTGTAAAGGTAAAAAAGAAATATCAATGAAATGAATATATGAACTTCTGCTCAATAAACTTAATTGCAACATAGCTAAATAAGAATTTGAACCTAAATGGTTTTTAAACAATAAAATATTATTACAAATACACAATGTTCAATAAAAATGAAATACCTATAAGTTTATGTTCGGTGTACCAATTAGATTAAGGTTAAATAATTCTACAAAGTTGTTCCTTTAAAGGAAGTGAAAACAATGAGTTAATAACTTCATTTGTAAAACACAAAAATTCAAAATACTAAGTCATTTATTGGACAGTAGTTAAACAACAGGTTATTTACTTAGTATAGTATCTTGGGAGAATTTATGTATGGATGAAGTACATAAAAGGCACACATTTCATGTATAGTTATTTACAACACACAATCGAAAGAAGTGTCTTTCAAAAACAAAATAAAGACATAGTTATGAAAAATTACTGAATTTTTAGTATTTAGTAAGTTTTTCAAAAGCAGTTCTTACTTATTAGTAAGTAGTTATCGTAAAATACATGAAAAACATCAACAGTTTGAAGACAAACATTTTAAATTTGTAGACTGTGACCATCTACAAGTTAGCTAGGCACCTTGTAAGTTTTTTTTTTTTTTTTTTTTTTTTTTGAGGATGAAGCCCACATGGGTCTGAGACCTGTGCGTGGGTAATGAGTTGGATGATGGTGATTGATGAGTTGGACCTACAGTTTTAGGTGGGTTCCGAACCACCGGGAAGTGATTTTCAGCAGAGAACATTGTCTTTTTTGCTGGCCAATCTAATCGGTCACCGTTACAAACAGGACCTACGAGAACGCAGCTTATCTATCTGATTGAACAGATACCTGCTACGGCTCGCGGCTATCACTTCCCTCTAAAATCTATTGTTAAATCTATCTCTCTAAACCCCACATAGAAGTTTTTGGGATGAGGAAACAGAAAACCTTTCAATTATTACTTCGTTAGAAATAGACTCAAGTCTATAGACTTGAAAAAATAGTAATAAGAAACAAAATTGTGACAAAATTCAAACTCTTCAGATAGATATTTTAATAAATGCCCCTTCCCCCTCATAAGCTGGACTAAAATGACGCCCTTGCTTAGACCTAGTTTTTTGATAAATGAAGGTTTTTGCGTTTTATTCCCATGATTTTTTTTGGAGGATGAAGCCCACATAGGACTGAGACCTGCGCGTGGGTAGTGAATTGGATGATGGTGATTGCTGAGTTGGACTTACAGTTTTAGGTGGTTTCCGAACCACCGGGAAGTGATTATACAGCAGAGAACAGAGTCTCTTTTGCTGGCCAATCGGTCACCCTTACAAAGAGTGCCCAGGAGTTTCGTAGCTTATCTCTGATTGAACAGATACCTGAAAATGGAAAGCAGAAATCCAAATCACGCACTATTTCCACATCAAATTCTACTCTAAAGAATTTTCACATCATTACAAGAATTTAAAGTTACTATTCTTTAGACGTCCTATATGTTCTGCTGCTCGCATGAATACTAGCTCAAAATATTAAGTTTAATTCAATTTTTTCACATAATTTAAAATAAATTAAATTACACAACAATCTAAATAAGAACTGCGAATGATAGGATGATAAAATAATAGATGCCTACATGAGAAAATAAAAAAATTAAAATTAACAACACCTATTACTTGGCCCCAAAAGGGAATTGAGAACAGAAAGGAAGAATAGTAAAAATTCATGAAAAGCGGTAGTGAGAGACCACCAAGATTAGTAGCAGATAGATCTGTCTACTAACTTTGGGTGTCCCTAACTTCGCCAATCGCCAGAGCCTTGTCGGCCGCAGTCACTGTGGTATCCCACCGTCAGGGGACATCTCAACACTGCCTCCAGTCAAGAGATGAACCAAACCGAGGGCACCCTGGACGTACGTTTCCCAGCCCACACGAGGTGTGGCATCAACACCATTCGAGGACGTAAGGTTGACTTGCCCCCCTTCCGGGAGGGGCCTTGTGGGCCACGCGAGGTGGATACTGCTCCTAACTACAACCCATTAACGGAGGGAAGTAGTGTTGGAGTTGAGAGGCAATCCCTGGGGTACCTCCAGAGATCACCTCTATCCTGCCAACCAAACAGTATCCCCTGACCACATTTTCTATTAATAAATAATAATTGTTTTAAAAAGAATATATTTTAATATAAATCTCATTTGCTGGGTTTTCTGCAGTATTCCTCTGATACAACAAATAGACATCAAAAGCTATTCTACAAACTGACACCGTAGCAACACAATAGAACCAGTACCGCAAACAATACCCCCCTCTAGCAAACAATACCCCCCTCCCTAAACACCAAAAAGAGAACATCATCAAAATACACCAGAAGAGCAGAACTTCAGATGTAATTCAAGATGGACAAAAAAAGCCTCTCAAAATTCTCCATCGGTTTGTACAGCAGAGAACCCAGTATAAGATTTTATAAATGAAATTCATACAAAAGAGAAAATATCTATCTATATAACAATAAAATATTATTAAAAGTGGAAATTAAATTAAATGTTGATCATTCAATATAATATACTAAGAAAGATGGAGAAGCCCGTGGCCTAGACCTCCCACCTTTCTCGCTTCTTCCTTCTTCTGCCCTTTTCATCCTGTGTTTTTATTTATTATTATTTGAATTTTTTAAAGATTAAGCCTTGAAAACTCCACACATGGAGTACAAGACAAGTCAATACCAACAGTATTCTCACATTACATTAGTCACCATCGATAAAATTACAGCAGTTGAAACTTGAAATTATACTTAAATTATAAATCATTATCAACTAGATATATCTTCAATTGTTTGAAGTGGGAGCTGACATTTTTTAAAAATGATTGATACAAAGTGTCTAGTAAAATCAATGACAGGAAATACACAATAAAACAAATAAACGAAGTAACAGAGAACTGCATGCCCTACCTAGTAGTGGATTGTACAAACTGTGTTTCAAAATCATGCCTTGAAGTATTAAGACTAGTCAATACAAACAGTATTCACAAATTACAATAGCCACAATCGATAAAATTACAAAAGTTGAGACTTGAAATAATCTGAAAAGGTCACTTGTACTCTATAGAAACTTTATCAACTATATATATTTTCATTGTTTGAATTTAAATAGAAAATGATTTTTTTGCTATTATTAATACATAACGTTTTTTAAATCAATGCCATGAAAAACACAATATAACAAAGAATTGTAACAACATAAATGCATGCCCAATTACAAGTACAATATAAAAAGTTGCTAAAAAATATTTTTTTAATTCCCGACATACTTAGAAAAACGTTCCGGTATAACCCTGAAATCTGTGTTCCAGAATTTGTGCATAATTCCTTCCCCACCAGTAGAAAAGCAAAAAACAATTATTATTTCAACATTAAACAAAAATTATTGCATTTCAATTATGATTAAAAGGTTTATAATACCAACAAACTACTGAAACTGTGTATTGGTAGCCTAATCATGTTTACAGAAATTTTCATCAAATTTCCTGCATCAATATGAAAACAATATAATCTTTTGAAGAATATTATTCTATCATTTTCAACAATAATATTTTTTCAAGTAACTGTCCAGCTAGCAGTTTGTCTGGATCATCAAATACCAAGCTTCAAACAAAAATTCTGTTCAGGTAAGCTACCGGTAACTACTATATATCTTATCAGTTTTAGTTTTGGAGTTTCCATCCTCTTTGATAGCAATTAGATGAACACTTCTGCTGGCAAACTAGCCTAGAAAACAATCAGAGATAAAAGAAATTTTCAAAGCATAAAGTCCACTAAATAGTTTTAAAACAACATAATTTAATTTTCAATTCAAATAATCAAGAATAGTTTAGAATTGGATAGCATTTAAAAAAGCTAAGTCGGATTGGCTGGATTTATTATCTGATTTATTGATGGAGATTCAGAATCATCACTCATGGAAACATTCAATTATTACTGCGTTGAGATATCTGGACAAATTTAAAAATGCAATGCTTGAAACTCAGCACTGGATTAGATATTTGAATTGCTCTGAAACCGAATCTGTTTAGCTATGAAGGCTATTGTGATTTCTTCAGTTATTTAGAATAGATTCTACAAGAAAAGAAAAACAGTTAATTACCTAGTAGATGAAGCTTAAAAAAAGACTGTAGCACGAATGGAGTTGAATCTGTTTGAGAAGAATACCCGAGAAGAAGTGGTGATGACAACAACACAGTGTGGCTGAAACAGACTTGAGCAAGAGTGATTAAATGGGGAAAATTCCTTATTTAACAATAGATAGTATCACATATTTGCACTCCTACCATCTGCAGGCAAGCGCCAATAATCTATCAATAAATAGTATCAAATTTTTTGCACCCCTACATCAGTAGGCAAGCGCCAATAATCTATCAATGAATGATTTCAAATATTTTTGCACCCCTACATCTGTAGGCAAGCGCCAGTAATCTATCAATAAATAGTATCACATATTTTCATTTCCTAGCAAGTATAGGACAGCACCCTTAAACTACCCTTGAATTATTGCTTCCATGCTTGAATGTACCCAAGTGAACTCTATTCTCAGTGTGGTAGAGCTTATGACATTTTCACTGCCAAAGCATTGCCAGAGAGAATGGCATAAACTCTAAGCACAAAGCCAGTAGCTGAAGCTAAAGTGAGAGCCACTTCCCCAAATTTTGAATAATCAATGTCTAATCTAATTTCTTATCACATTCACCGTACATGAATAGCCAAGAGCCAATAATCTATCAATAAATATGGTATCACATATTTTTGCACTCCTACCATCTGTAGGCAAGCGCTAATAATCTATAAATAAACAGTATAATATATTATTTTGCACTCCTACATCTGTAGGCAAGTGCCAATAATCTATCAATAAAAAGTATCAAATATTTTTGCACTCCTACATCTATAGGCAAGCGCCAATAGTCTATCAATAAATAGTATCAAATATCTTTGCACCCCTACGTCTGTAGGCAAGCGCCAATAATATTTCAATAAATAGTATCAAATATTTTTGCACTCCTACATCTGTAGGCAAGCGCCAATAATCTATCAATAAATAGTATCAAATAATTTGGCACTCCTACATCTGTAGGCAAGCGCCAATAATCTATCAATAAATAGTATCAAATATCTTTGCACCCCTACGTCTGCAGGCAAGCGCCAATAATATTTCAATAAATAGTATCAAATATTTTTGCACTCCTACATCTGTAGGCAAGCGCCAATAATCTATCAATAAATAGTATCAAATACTTTTGCACTCCTACATCTGTAGGCAAGCGCCAATAGTCTATCAATAAATAGTATCAAATATTTTTGCACCCCTACGTCTGTAGGCAAGCGCCAATAATCTATCAATAAATAGTATCAAATAATTTTGCACTCCTACATCTGTAGGCAAGCGCCAATAATCTATCAATAAATAGTATCAAATATTTTTGCACTCCTACATCTGTAGGCAAGCGCCAATAATCTATCAATAAATAGTTTCAAATATTTGCATTCCTACCATCTGTAGGCAAGCGCCTCTAAGCAATTGATAAATAGTATCACATATTTCCACTTCCTAGCATGTGTATAAGAGACCCAGAAAATTTTTTGATTCTTTCAAATCATGATTTGTACTTTTGAAACTAGTTATATATTTGTTGATTTAGTGCAATTTTATTTTATATTATTCAGATGTATTTTTTATATTTTTATGTTTCTATTTTTGTTGAGGAGGATATATAAATGATTTGATTTAGTGAACTCTATTCTCAGTGTGTTGGAGCTTATGGCATTTTCACTGGCAACAGTAAATACGGCATAAGCTCTAAGCACAAAGCCAGTAGCCGAAGCTAAAGTGAGAGCCACTCCCACAATTTTTGCATAATCAATGTCTAATCTAATCTCTTATCACAATTACCAAACATAAAGGTGCTAACACCTGCACTCAACATATGTCGGAGACATCATTACTCCAGGGTTTTCACCTGGCAACCGGCATCTCTTGATCACAGGGTAACACAGTCCATGCACAATGAATGTGACATGAGAATCCTGACAGGGACCTAACAGCAAATCCCTATTTACATTTGTTAGCCTTATATCAACCCACCAGCTGCAATGAAATGTACCACACCATAATAAAATGGTTGTGGCGACTGAGCAGTGCACCCTGTTCTCCTTGTGGAACTAACAAGTAGTCACAAGGCCTTAGCGAGGAGAGAGACTCTCGAAGCATCCGTGAGAGCCACTGAACCCAGCCAAAAAACCATCAAGCGCGATAAGATTATGTCATGGCACAAATCAAGAGCCCGGATAGAAAGTGTGATACATGATTAACAACTGCAAATGCCCTACAACCCAACAAATCTCCATTCACGATTGTTAGCCTCATAACACATCCCACCAGCTACAATAAACAGTACCACTCCATCATAAGACGGACGTATAGCAGCGTTATCTGACAACTGCGGTCATGAACTCTACAAGAGAGACATGGACTCTCAGATGCAGACCCTGCCATCGAAGCCACAAATATGACTTTGTGGCACAATCCAAGAGCATGGTTGAAGAGTGTGGTACTTGACTAACAACTGTAAACCTCCTAGCATATGCAGGAGAATGGTGGGAAACTTCTAACCTAACTGACTATAAAAGCAAGATACATAATACCAAATCTCCAGTTTCACGTCCTGGCCAGTTTGTACTCCACCATCTTGACCTACTGAAGAGGTTACCGTGAAGTTGAGTCTTTTCATATCTCCTTCTTGAAGTAGGTTGAACTGATCAGTCATCCTGTTGAAAAAAAAAATAGTTCAGTTAAGCTATTACAAATTTGGAGGTGTGTTGATTGCTTCAATTATATCAAAATATGTGGTGGTGTTACATTGATAGAAGTTTGTAAAGTTGATTGGAAATTGATATGTGCTGGCAATATTCAATTGACTATAGAATATGTTTGAAGTGATGATGTTGATTAAGATCAAGTATCTTGAGCATTAAACAATGTGTCCTAATATACTGATACTGCATCATATGTTTTGCTGGATATAGTTGAAAACTCAGAAATACTTGTTCTTAAAAATGGAAAGCCATACAAAATAAACCAGTTTCAATACGGCTCCAACAATAATTATATTGAAATTTTGATAGGGTAAAACAGCCACTTCATTCATCAAGTATATCAATGAACAATCTCTGCCCTTGAGAATAATGTTGGAGGATACTTGGAATGAATTAAAATTTCCTATTCAATCCCAATAAGACTATCATTAGTATATATTAGAATTAATTGGTGATCCAATGGAATTGAATTTGGAATGAGTCATTTCGATTCACTGGCATGGAAATAACATCATGATCAATTTAATATATGGTTCATGCCTGGTTTCTTAGTCGTTTAGAAAATCATTCAAAAGCTATTGATTCATTAGAGGCCCTAAGGCTTGTTTCACACATACCCAGCAGTTAGGTAACAATTATTGTTTATCCGGTATGATTACATAGTCCCATATAATGCAATGTTCGTACAGCTGGGCAAACAACACCAGTTACCCGACTGCCGGGTGTGTGTGAAACAAGCCTTAGGGCCGCTAAAGAATCAATAGCTACTGAATAATTTACTAAATGACTGAGAAACCAAACTTGAAAAAATATTTTACAAACTAGCTTCAAGTTAATAATCTTGCTAACTATATTCAGCAATGCCTGAAACGACGTCAAATAGTGGAACCCAATTTTATAATATCCTAAAAATAATTGTGAAATAATCAAAGAAATTGGTCAATTTGGGTTGCAGCAACATAATTTTGAGAAAATGTTGGATTAGTACAGTAGGCCTATCTATAGTCACTGAACATGTCAAATTGCAAGTGGGATGTGTATATATTTGAGTAGTGAGTAAGTGGAGTTTGAGCAAAAGGACAGAGATTAAAGATAATAATTAAATGAGACTGAAAAACATTTTCTCATTGAAAAGAATATGGATTAATTATCTATAAGGATTGGAATAGTTTAAATCAATTATTGGTAGATCATGGTTCAAATCAGTACGGTAGCTGCTGGCTTGTAAGAAACATTTCTTGAAATCATAAAATTAAATTAGCCCAGTATGCATACAAGTTCTAATAAGAGGTTTATCAATATAGTTACTAGTTACTTGGATGATCATCATGATATAAAAGCTCATTGAAATTCCACTAAGAGGCTACTAGTGTGATAACTAATTTTAATTTGATTATATAATATCACTATCAATTTATAATAATTATAATGTAGGCGACGACCAGTTCTGAACTTATTTTTCAAACAATGAATTATTTCTTTTTTCAGTCAAAAACAATTTAAATTCTCTGCTTTTGATTTTTGAAGGACGTTTCAATTGATGGATAGTTTTAAGATTGACTTTTGAAGCACACTGTCTGGAAAATAATGTCCAAGGGAAAATAGAAGCAATAATAAAAATAAATTCATGAGAAATTTGAAATCAAGCAGCATTGGTAGATTAAAACTAACAAAATGAGAAAATGCATGTTCACTGAGAATGTCCCAATAAAATTTATAAATTCTAATGATCTATAAAATAAATTGGTACCGTAGTCAAGGTCAATGTATAATAATGAATAGCGAGAAGTCTACCTAAAAATGAATAACAATTCTTTCTTGGTTTTTATATTAAAAACTGTAGTTATTAAATAGTTTCTTAGCTTGGCTTTGAAATAAGTTAATAAAGGGGAAAACTAGTAGAGTTTACCCTACCCGAGTATTGAAACATAGTTATTGAATTAGAGTTGGTAACTGAAAATGACTAGACAGATTTCAAAGAGTTAGTGATGATGAAATTTTTAGGTTAAATTTTAGCCATTTCATTTTAGTTATTTCTCACTTCAAAATAATGGAGCAAAGCTATGCAATTAAGAAACTATGGTATTTAAGGGTGTCTTAAAATAGACTAAATTGCAAAAATTGATATGAAACTGCTTACCTTGTGAAAGATATCCAGAATTGATTTTCCATTTATTCATCACTAAATCATTTGAGCACTTCAGTATTTAATCAGTAGGCACTGTTTAAATAGCAAATTTAAGGTAACATTCCAGTGATGTGTGTTGAAAAATCTACTGGAGCACAAAACAGCTCTTCTGTCTATCAGTGCTAGACATCAACTGATGAAGGTTTGAGCTTGAGGTTTGATGATGACGTTGAAGAAAATGGAGACAGTCAGCTGATTATGAAAGCCGGTAACTGGTAGCAATGCCAACTTGATTATCATGTGGTTCTAGTTGGTATTACTGGGACTGTTTTTGTTTACAGGAGACCGAATCAAAGTGGACCCGGTTCATCAGCTGATGTTACCATATTAACGCTCTCAAATCGACAATATTGTCCTAATCGACAATAACTATAATAATTATTGTACTTTTTATAAAACTATATATTTTTGGATTTTCAAAATTTTTCTTAGAAAAATAACAGTTTTAGATCAAATAGTATTGTTACTAGTAATACAGTCATCGCCCTTCCACTTCTTGATTGCCCATTTTGTGCCAAAAGCGTTTTCAAGCCCTCCCCCCCCAAACAATTTGTAAAATCAGGTTGAAAAGTAGATTATTGGTTGAGTTCTGATTGGTCTATTCAAATTTTTCAACATCTTTGAATTTTAATAGACCAGACGACAGGGAAGTGATAGCCGTGAGCCGAAGCAGGTATCTGTTCAATCAGATAGGGATAAGCTGCGTTCTACTGGGCACTCTTTGTAAGGGTGACCGATTAGATCGGCCAGCAAAAAAGACACTGTTCTCTGCTGTAAAATCACTTCCCGGTGGTTCTGAACCCACCGAAAACTGGTTAAGTGGTAGATTGGACATAACTGTCCAAACTTCGCCACGTCAACAAATAAAAAAGTCATTCTATTCTAAAACTGTAGGTCCCAGCTCATCAATCATCATCATCATCATCATTCAACTCATTACCCACACACAGGTCTCAGACCTATGTGGGCTTCATCCTCCAAAAAATGACACTGGTAACATTTACTGGTTTTGAAATCTTGAAATTTGGTATACATGACGAACTGCGCGTATTACTAATAATAATTACAGTATTTGACTTTATGAATAATTGCACGACTATGAAGTCAAATATTTGAGTAGAAAATTAAAATATTTTACTCACTGAGCACTGCAGTGGCGGCCGGCAATCAAAAATTTTGGTGAAGGACTCTTATATTAAATTATTCCACAGAAATTAAATTATTTTTTAATATTTGGATTTTCTCTTAGTGTTGGAGACACATTTCGACCATTATGCTAGAAATGGGTGATCACATAGGGAGGTCGGCAGGATGGCTGTAGTATATTCGTCATTGAATTGGAAGTAATTTTATTTATGATGTTGAAGATTCATCTTGTTTCCACTAATATGTAATATAAACTTAAAAAAAAACACTTTTAAATGGAAATTAACTCACGTTATGGCGTGACGGCCGTTTCGCTCTGTTGTCTAAAGCATCGTCAGACAACCCACAGTACACTGACTTAAGGTATGAGTTTGAGGGTTATGTATGTTGGAATGGTGCTGGGGTGGGGGGATGAGTAGGCGGGAGGTTTGAAATTGGGATTATTTTGTCAAATAGAGTGTGTGAGAAGAAGTTAAGTTGATCATTTAAAATGTTGTCAGGTTCCTGCTTTGCATGTTTGTAAATCTCATATTGTTCTAAAACATTGAGTTTATGGCTTTTGTGAGTGAAGTGTAGTGTGTCTAAATTAGTGTCAATGTCTGTATAACTGTGGCCTGTTGAAATGATGTGTTCAGCAAAAGTGGAATGTGTGTTTGGGTGTGAGATGGCTCTTGTGTGTTCTTTGAATCTAGTGGTGAATGTCCTGCCAGTTTGTCCTATATAGAACTTGTTGCAGTCATCACATTTCAATTTGTAAATTCCAGATCTGTTGTACTTGTTTTGAGATGTTGTCTGAAAATGCAGGTGTTTTTTGAGTGAATTATTTGTTCTGTAAGCTATTTTATGAGTTTCCTGAATGAAGCTGCTATTTTATGAGTTTTTTTTGTTGAGGTAGGTGAGTGTGATGAATGTATGGGGGTTGTCATTCTGTTTGTTGCTGGTGTGAGTGATTGGTTTTGTTGATATTCTGTGCAGTAGTTTGTCTATTAGTGTGTGTTTGTAACCATTCTGTTGTGCTATGTATTTTATAGTATTCAATTCTGTAATGTAGGTGGTAGAAGTAATCACAAACTCATTGTAATTGATGAAATACATTTTATTAAAAGAACGAATAGCTTAAGTAAACTCATTACATCATGAAAATTCAATCGACAATAGAGACATAGTACAGTAGGCGTTGTCTCTCTGGTGTGGCACAGTCTTGCCAACTGCATAAAATAAAACTAAAATTCATGTTGTACAAGGATATATGACACCTCCCCCCGTAATGAAACCTAGGGTGAATACCTTTCAGGAGGTTTTCTGAACCTAACAGGTCTAGCCTGTGGCGTATGGTAAATAGTATCTGTCACAATCGGTAATTTTGTAGAAACTGGCGTTGAATGTAAAACATTCTTGAAAGAATTAGAAAAGAAAGTAGAATCATCAACATCATTGCTTGTAATAGCTTTCGATTGTTCAGAAAGTACTGTTGATTTAGGCACAATTACATCAGTATCATAATGAACATTAGGTATATCAGTTGAAAAATCCTTTAAATTAATTTTACAATCCTTCATTTGATTAGCATGTCTCCTAATAGAAAGATTATCATCAGTAATGATATTGTACATAGAAGAACCAATTTTATCAGCTACAATACCTGTATTCCATTTACCCTTATTATTGTAAATTCGGTACATAACTCTATCATTGATATTGAAACATTTATCTTTAATTGTCTGTTTTTGCATTTCCTTTCTTTGAGTATCTAACACTTTTGTCAGTAATATTGGGTAGCATCAAATCTAGTCTAGTTCGAATATTTCTTTTCATGAGTAAATTACATGGACTTTCACCAGTAGTAGCATGTGGTGCTTTTCTGTAGTTCATTAAAAAATTATTTAATTTGAACCGTAAAGTAGAATTTACAATCATACCTTCGCAACATTTAATTAATCCTGACTTCACAGTTTGTACAAAACGTTCTGCCTGACCATTGGATGCAGGAAAGAAAGGAGCACTGGTAATATGCTTTATACCATTATTAGTACAAAAGGTTTGAAATTCACTAGAGGTAAACTGAGTACCATTATCTGATACTAGTGTAACTGGTAAACCAAATCTAGCAAAACATTAACGCAAATTTTCAACTGTTTCTTTGCTTGAAAGAGTTTTCATTATGTAAGTTTCAACCCACTTACTGTAACTATCAACAATTATTAACAGCCATAATCCTGGAGAAGGATTAGCAAAATCTATATGTAATCTTTGCCATGGTCCTGAAGGAAATTGCCATGGATGTAAATTCACATTAGACTGTTGTCTAGAATGACGCACACAATGTATACAATTCTTTGTAACAAGCTCAATATCAGAATCAATATTTGGCCAATAGACATAACTTCGTGCAAGGCCTTTCATTTTTACAATTCCTAAGTGTCCTTGGTGTAGTTCCTCAAGTACTTTAGATTGTAAAGATTTTGGAATCATAACTCGTAAGCCTTTCATAATACAACCTTGTTCAACTGAATATTCAGCAATATTGTTTGTATTTTCACCATTTTCAGTACCTAAAATTTGTCGAAGTAATTTACACATATCTGGATCTTTTCTAGTTTCATGAGCTATTTGTTCCCTTGTAACCGGTAAAATATTAATTTGATTCATTTGTACAATTTGAACCTCATCAATAGTATTGTCATTAACCATTTCCATAGGAAATCTTGAGCAAAAATCAGCATTCATATGTTCAGTGGTCTTACGGTATTGTATGGTGTAATCAAAACCTTGTAAAAATAATGAATAATGTAATAAACGTGTAGCACTGATGGATGGAGTAGCAGCATGAGCATTTAAGATGCTTTGTAATGGTTTGTGGTCAGTCAGTAAAGTAAAATGACGACCAAACAAGTAATTGAAAAATTTCTTAACTCCCCAATAAATTGACAATGCTTCCTTGTCTATCTGGGAATAATTTCGCTCAGCTGCAGTGAGACATCTACTAGCAAAAATTATGGGCCTTTCCACACCTTTTTCATCTAAACATGAAAGAACCGCACCAATAGCATATTTACTAGCATCAGTAGCAACAATTATAGGTTTAGTGACATCAAAATCCGCAAGAGTAAGTTTTGTTTCAATATCTTTCTTAATTGTTTGAAATGCAGTTTCACACTCTTGTGACCACGAAAAAACAACATTTTTCCTGAGTAAGTTGTATAAAGGTGAGAGAGAATTAGCCATGCCCTGTATAAACCTTGAGTAATAATAGTAATATGTAACAAACCCTAGAAAAGATTTCAACTCTGATACATTTGTAGGACGTTTTGCATTCTTAACAACTGCAATCTTATCATCAGTTTTATGTATGCAATCTTTGTCAATTTTAAACCCTAAATAAGTAATTTCAGATTTCAGTACTTCACATTTTTCCCATTTAAGTCTAATACCATTTTCACGGCACATACTAAAAAACATATTTTAAAACAAAAAAAGAAACCGACTTCAGTGAAATGATTAAATACTCACGTACTAAAAAGTTTAAAATAAATTATTTACTTTAAACTGAGAAAATTTTAAATTTCATACAAGTAATCTTCTGAAGTCGGTGCCAAATATTTTATGTAGTTGATAAGAAATTCTATCTAATATCAAAACTAACAATGTATTTTTTTGGAGGATGAAGCCCACATAGGTCTGAGACCTTTGCATGGGTAATGAATTGGTTGATGGAGATTGTTGAGTTGGACCTACAGTTTTAGGTGGGTTCCGAACCACCGGGAAGTGATTGATAAGAGATTCTATCTAATATCAAAACTAACACTGTATTCCAATTAAATATGTGATTTACACTCACTTTTACTGAAATACATAGTAATTGATAAGAAATTCGATCTAATATCAAAACTAACAATTAGGTTCTAATTTTTTTGTATTGATCAGAGGTTCAGATCTTACATTAGCCAAGTTTATTTTTGATTTTTAATATTTCGATTTCCTCTGACAGACCTACATTGACTCGTGAGATTTAGTATTTCAGTTTTATGGCAGGGGTGCCCACCCCCCCTAAGCCTCATGACGCACCCCCCCCCCTAAATTTAGCACCAAACCCCCCCCCCCCCCCATAAACTAGGCCTCCCAAAAAATGCGAAAAAAGCCCCCCGTATTCTTTCTAAAACTAAAAGAAGATTTTTATAACTAATGAAAAAATTCAAACCCAGTCGATAATATACAAAATGTATGTATATTTCTTGAGATTCTTTTCATAGGTAACATTTTTTTGTAAAGGTAAAAAAGAAATATCAATGAAATGAATTTATGAACTTCTGCTCAATAAACTTAATTGCAAAATAGCTAAATAAGAATTTGAACCTAAATGGTTTTCAAACAATAAAATATTATTACAAATACACAATGTTCAATAAAAATGAAATACCTATAAGTTTATGTTCGGTGTACCAATTAGATTAAGGTTAAATAATTCTACAAAGTTGTTCCTTTAAAGGAAGTGAAAACAATGAGTTAATAACTTCATTTGTAAAACACAAAAATTCAAAATACTAAGTCATTTATTGGACAGTAGTTAAACAACAGGTTATTTACTTAGTGTAGTATCTTGGGAGAATTTATGTATGGATGAAGTACATAAAAGGCACACATTTCATGTATAGTTATTTACAACACACAATCGAAAGAAGTGTCTTTCAAAAACAAAATAAAGACATAGTTATGAAAAATTACTGAATTTTTAGTATTTAGTAAGTTTTTCAAAAGCAGTTCTTACTTATTAGTAAGTAGTTATCGTAAAATACATGAAAAACATCAACAGTTTGAAGACAAACATTTTAAATTTGTAGACTGTGACCATCTACAAGTTAGCTAGGCACCTTGTGAGTTTTTTTTTTTTTTTTTTTTGAGGATGAAGTCCACATGGGTCTGAGACCTGTGCGTGGGTAATGAGTTGGATGATGGTGATTGATGAGTTGGACCTACAGTTTTAGGTGGGTTCCGAACCACCGGGAAGTGATTTTCAGCAGAGAACATTGTCTTTTTTGCTGGCCAATCTAATCGTTCACCGTTACAAACAGGACCTACGAGAACGCAGCTTATCTATCTGATTGAACAGATACCTGCTACGGCTCGCGGCTATCACTTCCCTCTAAAATATATTGTTAAATCTATCTCTCTAAACCCCACATAGAAGTTTTTGGGAAGAGGAAACAGAAAACCTTTCAATTATTTCTTCGTTAGAAATAGACTCAAGTACATCTGCACAAGTTCCTGCACAAATCCTAAACATTATTATTTTAGCTAATTCATATTCAATTGTATAATAATAATAATAATAATTATAAATATATTTTCATTAATTGACATTCTATCTGGTGACTTCTTAGTATATTTTTTAATGTTGTCACGTTAAACACGGTTTCAATCAACTTTACGACCCCCCCCCCAAAACACGTTTTTTGGAACCCCCCCAAGAATTTCAATGACGCAGTCTGCGTCATAGCCCCCCCCCCCCTGTGGGCACCCCTGGTTTTGATATTAGATTGTTCTATCATTTCGTCATGGAAAACATCACAGAGTAATTCTGTTATATTTTAGAAGTTTATGGGAAATTTGGCGCCGACTTCAAAAGATTACTTGTATGAAATTTAAAATTTTCTCAGTTTAAAGTAAATACTTTATTTTAAACTTTTTAGTACGTGAGTATTTAATCATTTCACTGAAGTCGGTTTCTTTTTTTGTTTTAAAATATGTTTTATTTTAAGCTTTTTAGTTGAATTTTCAAACTTTGAAAACATGAGAAATTTCTTATGCCTACATTATGAAATATTTATCGAATTAGGAAGCCAATAATTAATTTATAACATGGAAAGTTAAGTAACTAAAAATCCACTTATAAGAAAAGATAAACTAAGGAAAATTCTACAACGTTTTATTTAATGTGGAATATTGTATTTCGGAAAATTATAATAGCGAAAGTCTTCTTAAAAGTGAAATGGCTTTTGATTCATTTTGATGTGGTCCCTTTCAGAATATACCTACACTGAAATAGTAGGCCTATATTACGTTACAAGTGTGGAAAATATTGTGCTTACTGAAAATATGATAAATAAACGCAGGAGATGAAGTTGAGTGCGGTATACAGGGATGCCCACCCCCCCCCCCTAAGCCTCATGACGCACACCCCCCCCCTAAAGTTAGCACCAATCCCCCCTCCCTCCATAAATTAGGCCCCCCCCAAAAATGCGAAAAGAGCACCCCGTATTCTTTCTAAAACTAAAAGAAGATTTATAAAACTATTGAAAAATTTCAAACCCAGTCGATAATATACAAAATGTATGTACCATATATTTCTTGAGATTCTTTACATAGCTAACATTTTTTTGTAAAGGTAAAAAAGAAATATCAATGAAATGAATTTATGAACTTCTGCTCAATGAACTTAATTGCAAAATAGCTAAATAAGAATTTGAACCTAAATGGTTTTTAAACAATAAAATATTATTACAAATACACAATGTTCAATGAAAATGAAATACCTATAAGTTTATGTTCGGTGTCCCAATTACATTAAGGTTAAATAATTCTAAAAAGTTGTTCATTTAAAGGAAGTGAAAACAATGAGTTAATAACTTCATTTGTAAAAGACAAAAATTCAAAATACTAAGACATTTATTGGACAGTAGTTAAACAACAGGTTATTTACTTAGTGATATCTCCCATAATCTTGGGAGAATTTATGTATGGATGAAGTACATAAAAGGCACACATTTCATGTATAGTTATTTACAACACACAACCGAAAGAAGTGTCTTTCAAAAACAACATAAAGACATAGTTATGAAAAATTACTGAATTTTTAGTATTTAGTAAGTTTTGCTATAGTAGTTCTTACTTATTAGTAAGTAGGCCCTAGTTATCGTAAAATACATGAAAAACATCAACAGTTTGAAGTCAAACATTTTAAATTTGTAGGCTGTGACCATCTACAAGTTAGCTAGGCACCTTGTGAGTTTTTTTTTTTTTTTTTTTGAGGATGAAGTCCACATGGGTCTGAGACCTGTGCGTGGGTAATGAGTTGGATGATGGTGATTGATGAGTTGGACCTACAGTTTTAGGTGGGTTCCGAACCACCGGGAAGTGATTTTCAGCAGAGAACATTGTCTTTTTTGCTGGCCAATCTAATCGTTCACCGTTACAAACAGGACCTACGAGTTAAATCTATCTCTCTAAACCCCACATAGAAGTTTTTGTCTTTGGGATGAGGAAACAGAAAACCTTTCAATTATTTCTTTGTTAGAAATAGACTCAAGTACATCTTTTTCTGCAGCTAGAACCTTTAGAGTGGACAACCATGAGTCTCCCATAGCTGATCTGAGTCTGTTTTTGATAATTTTAAATCGACTTATTGCTCTTTCTGCTGATTAACTAGTAACTGTTAAGGAGAGTAAAGTTGTATAAACCACTTTCAGAGCACTCGCTTAGCGTCTTGCTAAGTTTGAATAATAACTTCCTGCACAAATCCTAGTCTGCGTCATAGCCCCCCCCCCCCTGTGGGCACCCCTGTTTATGGTCTTCCTGCTGCAATTTTACAATAACTTCCAGAGAAATTTAACGACTTGCAGTCAAACACATGAAAAGTTAATATTAACAACGCAGTTCTTCATGGAACAAGAAATCCAGGAACTTCCAGAGATTTTATGTGATCCACCAACCCTATCCGTTCTTCCTCAGAATTTTTTAGTGATGATTCTAATTTTGTTTTTAATTTGGTGTGATCACTCATTAGTTTAGCAATCTTTTCTTCTACATCTACAGTAGCTTTAAGAGCTGTTGGAGATTTTTTGGTTAATAATTGCTGAGATCGCGTAGCTACCTGAGTTTTAGTTAAACATTTAGATTTAGATGCCTTGTTTGGACTCATTTTCCTAGCTAAAAATTGTTTTCAATTGATTTACATTAAATGTTTAATGAAGTATTACTTAATTTATTATAATTGTCAACTCGAGACTATTTAATTACAAGAAAATGTATCAATATCGGTACACTCAACCTTGAAAATAGAATTTGACTTTTTATTTAAATACTGTAATTTATATTAGACAAATTAATGATGTAAATTATTAAGATATTATAAATACTAATAATAATAATAAACAAAAATACTACTTATCAGTTCGAATTAATATTCTATTCTTCAAAATTCGCAGAGCCTGTTCTGACAACGTATGCACAGTACCACTGCTCCTCGATCTCTGCAGCTACAACCATTAGATTGGACAACCATGAGTCTCCCATAGTTGATCTGAGTCTGTTTTTGATAATTTTAAATCGACTTATTGCTCTTTCTGCTGATTAACTAGTAACTAGTTAAGGAGAGTAAAATTTGTATAAACCACTTTCAGAGCACTCGCTTAGCGTCTTGCTAAGTTTGAATAATAACTTCCTGCACAAATCCTAAACATAACTGTTTTAGCTAATTCATATTCAATTGTATAATAATAATTATTATAAATATATTTTCATTAATTGACATTCTATCTGGTGACTTTGTAGTATATTTTTGAATGTTGTCACGTTAAACACGGTTTCAATCAACTTTACGCCCCCCCCCCCCAAAACGGTTTTTGGACCCCCCCCCCCACCCCAAGAATTTCAATGACGCAGTCTGCGTTATAGCCCCCCCTGTGGGCACCCCTGCGATAAATATTTAATCGAATCAGCAGAAAATACAAGTGTGCAAGGGGCTAAGGTTCAAGCGTGTATAGAAATTAGAAGCTGACCACATGTTCAAAATAGAATTATGCTTATTTCTCATACAGCTGTAAATAGATTTTATAAAATATCTCCAGTTGAAAAAATTCAATGGAAGTATAAACAAATTCAATGGGAGCAATATTCATTCCAAAAATCATTTGTTTGATGGCTTCAACTCTTACTTTATCATCCAGAAAAAAATGAAATTGAATATTGCTTTTAGCATGTCAATGTGAACAATATCAGTATTTTATTCATCAAAATCACAAGCATTTTCAGAAATGACAGTACCGAACGACAGGCCAGGAGGTTCGAGTGAAGCCCGAAAGCCTCATGTGCCATACGAGATGACAATGACTGAACTGGAAAAGAATGTCGAAGAATTTATCGCCGATTTGTTACAAGAAGCTTTAGGAAGATTTTCATCAGGCTCCATTGAGCGATTTACTCCAGGTGCCAAAAGAAATAGCGGAGAAAAGAAAACAGAAAACACTGTAAACACTTCCAATAACTGTACTTGCAGTTCGAAGAAAAATAATAATCTTAAACAATCTACTGACAAAAAACTATGCTTCAGTTTGACAATGAATTTCTAAATTGTTCAAAGAAGTTTTGTCTCATTTTTCTTGTGAGAATTATCGTTTATCACGAACTTGAAATTCTGCGTTGAAACTGTTTGTAATGGCATTAAAATAATTGAGGATTTCTAGTGTTTCATTGATTAAATTTAGATCATAGTGTAACGAAAAGGTTCAGAGACTGGTATTATTTATGAGCAAAAAGTATAAATTGGTACAGATAAACATTGAATATAGATGTGAAACTTTTTTAAGATACACCCAGGGCACAGAAAGACAGAAAATAGATTAAAAAACTTCAGTGCCGTATTTAGTGCCCAGGAATACCCTAGCATCATTACACCTTCATAAACCACAAGCAATAAACTAAAACTTGAGTAGCTCTTGTGCCAGTGAATATCCTGAAACGGTACCGGTATCAAACCATGTAAAATGAAAAAATTAAATACCTTCACTGATTTTTTACACTAGGCACGTTTACATTGAGATACATGTATGTGTATAAGATCGTTTAAACGTGATTTATTCATTAAACAACAGTAAAGAATTAAATTACACGTATTTACAATAGTAAGTGAAGTCAAAGATGTAAGCCATGAAATCTAAATGATGGGCTACACATGAATATTTGATTTCAAACTTTATGAGAACTTGTGTGAGATACTTGTTTGAGAAACAAGTTGGTATGAGTACACAAATCACTGTACTTGTTAAACTACATTCGTCTGTTTACACTTGCAAATAAGTTGATTGTAAAAGTATGCCATTTCGTCTCAACCTCTTTAGCAGAGAAACTTATCTCTTCTCCTATGGCAATGATAATGTATTATCGTTTATTTGAATCCTTGTATTCCTTTGACCTAACATTGCATACATTTGAAGCACTAATTCCAATTCCTTCAATCAGTTGAAGTGCTTTTTCCCGATTTCCAGAGTTCATGGGCGGGATCCAGCAAAAGATTTTGAGATTTTGGGGGGAAACACCCGAGGAACCACCAGGGGGGGGGGGGTGGCCCGGGTGGGACTGTTCGAAAGTGAAGTTTAAAATTGTTAATTTGATGCAATTTGAATTTTAAAAAAACAACCTTGAAAATCCTCCTTTTTGTAGAACGCTTAAAATACTTTTTAACTATATAAGTTTTTAAATAAACAAATTTTATTTCTCACCTGTGATATGATGTAATATTTTACTGTTAATACGACCTGATTCATGATAAAATGCCTCTGCAACGTCCTATATATACTGTCAAACAGAAACTTAAACTAATAGATACACATTCTGGGTTAATCAATGTAGCAAAAAAATTAAGTTTAACTCATATTTTATGTTTGTATCTAAAATAAACATCAAGTCATGGGAATATCACATTGAAATGTTTATAATGTGCACTCAACTATAATACAATTCATGTTATTTGTAACAAATAACTAAAATTCTATTAAAAAATTAAATGGATCCCGTCATAAAATTACTATAGAAATCTCAGGGAATATACAAAAAATAGGTAATAGTATGAGGCGCAGACCAATATGATTAATATGAATCCGGGAAGCTGACTAGATTTTTCACTCAAGAAGAATTATTTAATTATTAATCCTTCTGAACCACATTTTCAGCAATTCAAGAAGTCTTTTTGGCTCTTTTGTCAAAAATAATTGTCCAATGTCAAAACTGACACTATATTTCTATTTAATATATATGATTTTCACTCACTTATACTTG
Organism: Conomelus anceps; assembly: GCA_948455865.1. Lineage (NCBI taxonomy): Eukaryota > Metazoa > Arthropoda > Insecta > Hemiptera > Delphacidae > Conomelus > Conomelus anceps. The sequence goes on from OX418221.1 coordinate 55,059,279, forward strand.
AGGGATGCATTTCACTTCTCTTTAGAATATGCATTAATAGTGTATTCCTGTTCTAATGATTTCAATTAGCTTTACTGTGTGTCTTTATGTCTTAATATATAGATATATATAATGCTCCCCGAACAATTCTCAAGAGTATCAATTATTTATTAATGTTGAATGACAATATTTCTAATGCCAGTCTAAACCGTAGAATAGCTGGAGGAGCACTATTAAATTCACAAATTAATCGATAGCTCAGGGGCAGTATAGTTTATAGTTATGTACCTACTATACCACCGTTTCATCTGACCCAGATCCGGCTCAGGCACAAGAATAAAAGGCTGAAGTTCTGTTTGAAACAGCTATAGTGTGTCTGGAGGCAAATAAACTGCAACTTAATGTTGAAAAGACACAGAGGCTGATTTGCACACTGAGCCGCAGCCATAACATCAACGCTCATAGTGTGTCCCTCCTTGGATTTACCATTGATCCAAAACTTACCTGGGAAAGTCATGTTGAAGGAATTTGTAAAAGATTGGCAAGAGTAATCTACTTGCTGAGGAGGCTGACACAGTTGGTGAGTGGACTATACCTGTTGGTGGTGTATCTCGTATCATGCTCTCTTTCATAGCATCCTAAGTTATGGGCTACAGCTGTGGGGCCTTGCATCTACATGTAAGAAAATTTTCAAACTGCAAAAGAGGGCGGTCGTATTATTACCTTCAGTGGTTATATCTGGAGCATTGTAGACCGCTTTTCCAGTCAATGGGAATAATGACTATGCATAGCTATTAAATGTATCTTAGTGCTGTTTTTGTAAAGACAAACCGGTGCAGATTTAATAAGAGGGGTGACTTCCATAGTCATTGTACTAGAAATCGACATAATATATTGATGTGCCTTACTGCCGCTTGACAAGGACCAGGGATGCCTTTCCTACTTTGGCCTTATGCATATTTAATAAATTACCTGAGGAGTTGACAAATATGAATACACCTGCATTCAGTTCGAAATTGAAGTGCTGGCTTAAGAAAAAGCCCTTTTACAGGATACTTGAGTTTTTTAAGATAAAATGGCAGACCTTGTTTGACCTGCGATGCCATCTTGATCCTTTTGATGGTTGTCTGTTTCTAGTCATTTTGTGTATTATTTTATCTCTTGATGCAACCCATATATCCGGCCCTGCTGGTATTGGTGAAGAGGAAGTTAATTCAGGTCTTTTCTTTTCTGTAGGACAATTTGGGTAAGCCTTTATTAAACCAAAATTCAATGATTCACCGTACTTCAGAAAACATTGGGAAATCTAGCGAAGTGCTAATAATTTCTGAGGTTTCTAGATATGGTACTGAAAAATAATCGCCGCAAGATACACAAAGTAAAACGTTTCTATATAATTACCATTATGGGAATAATAACGTACGTAGGTAACTGATCTAATAAGAAATGAATTCACAATATTGACCCATGCCCATGTACTAAGTTGCAAAATTATTTTTAAAATCAAGGTTCCAAGAGGTTTTTAAGGTTATAAAATCTGCATTGAAATTTGATAATATATTAAATATTAATTTAATGACATAAAACACCTACGGCGTGAAGGATATGTCCGGCTCGCTGAAAATTTAATTCCTTTTTTCTTCAATTAACTCGAAAAATCAATCTGTAATAACTACAAGACAGTTTATCTCTCTACTGAGCATATTGCATTAAATACCTTTTCCTGATTTTTAATTAAAAGATTAAAAAACTTAAAAATAACCGCGATACATGAAAGCTAACAATTTTTGTACTACTATTCAACCAATTTGAAACTCCAGGGTCCAGGGTGCAAGATCAACAATACTGCCTTCTACTTTTGTAATATACTTTCACTTGAATATCATGTATTTTAAACTATAATATAAGTTTGCAATAGTTATCATGGAAAATATACATTCATTCAATTTTGAATAGTTTATACTCTTATGAGAATAAAAATGATCAATTTTATAAATCGTGTTGTTCTAATATTGATTTATCGAGATGATTCAGTTGGCCGTGTGACGATGTCGTGACGTGTGTTTCAGAAAAACCAACCTCAACTCAGTCATTTAGCATTCGATTTCGAGTCATTCATCAGTCATTCAATTTCGAGTTATAGGATCACTAGCAGTGTAATAAGTGAGTTTATCCGTTATACAAAATTTTTGGTAGTGTTGTTTACTATTTGTTCTTAGACTCACAATAGGGTTTATTTAATAATTGTGTATTCTATCGATTGAGATTAGACGGTAATTGAAGCTGAGAACTTTTAGATCTTCTATGGGCGTCAAAGATAAGGTAGCTAAACTCCGGCTTGTCTCACACAGTAATTCCTATAAATAGCCTAGTAATGCATGGCCTTGGATACAGTCTGCTCATTGATATTGACTTATGCGCATTTATCAGGTTGAGGTTGATCAATTAGCTTTGGCTAATTACTAGTATAATATCAGCTAACTACAATTAAAATAATACTTTGACGACACTCAATATCTAGGGTACCGCAGGGGCGGATCCAGCCGCAGATTTGGGGGGGGGAATACCTGAGTGGGGTTTAAAAATGAGGCATAAAATCGTGCATTTAAGGTTATTTTCAATGGACCAACTTTCCAAATTTAATTGTTCACCTATCCTATTGCCCATAATTGTATGCTATTTTAAATACAAATCTTAATAACCTTTTAATGTGTATCGTTACATAACACAAAGCAGTGGCATAACTACAGGGTCAGTCTATTTGGGGGGGGGGGGGGGGCTGTTGCCGGGAGGGTTAGAGTCTGGGTACAATAATTACTAACTTTTCATGTGAAATTTAACGACTTGCAGTCAAATATTTGTTAAGAATAAGTATAACTCACTTAATCTGTAGGCCGAGCGCTTTCGAATCTATGAGATCCATCTTCAGAGGCGTGGGTTCCTAGTTCCTAGGAAATTAAGTGAGATTAAGTGAGCTATACTTATTCTTAACAAATATTTGACTGCAAGTCGTTAAATTTCACATGAAAAGTTAATATTAACAACGCAGTTCGTCATGGAACAAGAAATCCAGGAACAATAATTATACATTTGTAATTTGGAGTAGTAGACCTCTAACGATAAATTGAAGCAATATAAGTTACATGACTATTTATTTCAGAACGGGGATTCGGGGAACTCAGGCATTAATTCTTCTAGCTTAACACTTCAACCCACGTTATGTGTTCGAAGTAAATTTTGTCTAGTTCTTGTGTTACTGTCAATGGGAGATACGGGACCTTACTTGAAACTTCCACTTTTCTATAACTTATTTGATCCCTCACTCCTCCTGATTGGGGTAATGTACAGTACAGTTCGTGAGGCGAGAGATGAGCTCTGTCCTGCGCGTGGAAAGAAAAAGGAAGAAGCAGGAAACATAGTACGAATGAAAAGTTACACACGTGCCGTTTTATTTGAAAGCTCTGTAGCTCAATTATTACTTATCAACAATCCACAATAGCCTGACGATATGACTCATTAAACAAACAAACAAATCTATTTATACTTGAACAAATAAATGTTTCCTCATCGACTGGGATAATGTCAACAATCATTCAACTCTAAAATATTACAAAGAAAACATTGCATTTTGATATTATTAAGCATTGTTATCATACTCCAATATCCAATGTCTCGATCGATGACCAGGCTTCCCCGGATGGATCGCGTCGTAGTATTTAAAAAACAATGGTCACAGACCACACTAAGAAACATAAAACCGATGGCAGCATCACAGACCAGCAAAGTCGTCATCAAAAAAATCCTCAAGCCGGTAGAAGCACCTCCCAATAAGCCATCTTGACAGGGAATTCCTGAACACATTCACTGGGCGTCCCTTCACCGAGTGCGGCAAGCAGTTGAACATTCTCACCGCCAGCACTGGAAAACGATCCTTGACTCTTGAAAGGCGACGACGAGGTACATCCAAATTTCCCCTTCCTCGTGTGCTATATGAATGCACTTCCTCTCTTCTTGAGAAAGTAGAGATGTTCTTCCTGACATACAGAAGAGATGCAAGTATATACATTCCAAAGACTGTATGGATGCCCAGACGCTGGAATAAGGGCTAACAGTGTGCATCAAACTTACTGTATGTCATTAGGCGGAGTGCTTTTTTCTGAAGTAGGAGGATGTCCTTGACGTGGGCTGAATGTCCCCAAATCTTTTGGATCTTAAACACCCTATCAAGATTTTGTTTTGATGAATTACCCCATACTAAGATAGCATACCTAATATGTGACAGTAAGAGCCCATGGTAAGCTGTAAAAAGTAACTTTTTGTCATTCAATCTAGCGAGCTGTCGCAGGACAAATACCCCAGATGAAATTTTACTACATATTTTCTCAATGTATGGAGTCCAGGTCAATCGTCTATCCAAACCATCGTCTAGATAAACCACCCTTGCCAGCTTCTTGCTAACCTTAGCAATGTGTGGCTCCCATGACAATTTGGTATCAATACCAAAACCAAGCAAGGTGATGGGTGCCATATTTGGATTGACTGTTCTGCTGAGAGTACACAACATCTCCTGGGTCTTATTTTCATTCAGCTTCAGTTTACCAGACGTTCATTACCAGTTTATTACTCACGGTAATATTATATGTTAGACCAGGCTCCAGACTACTGTAATTCTTCTACACCACTCATTTCAGAATCGCTGTTCGATTTTTGTGAATAAGTACAAATATAGTAAGTACAATAAGTACCTAAAATGAGGCCAAAACACATAAATGTTCAGCCTACATGTTGCTTGAGCACTTAGCTGTTCATCAATAAAAAATGTATTTCCTATGACTTAACGACTTATGTCCTCCGAACTGTTGTTATTATTTAGTCACATCATAACATAATTCTTGTTTTTCATTTTAGCTGATGATTTTAGAATGTTTGAGCGTCTGAACGAATTTTATGTTGCATACATGCGTTTCCGTATCATCCAGTAGTGTTCGTTGCACAATGGCTAGCACTCTGTTGCTGGGATGCGACTGCCTGTAAGCTAAAAGTCTACTGCGCATCCTATCTTCATAGCTCATGTCTCAGCTCACGAGCTTTTACAGTACCGTAGGCTACTTGAAAATTTCTTTCAAAATAATTGAGGGGTACTCCTTGAAAACTTTTTAAAAATAAAACTCCTAAAAACCACATTTTTAGTGATTCCAGACATTTTTGACACTGGTCAAAAATTGTCTCACAATAACCTGCTAAAATTCCAAATTTTAATTTGTCCCGGGTGGGGGGGGGGGAATACCACCCTGATTCCCCCCTCCCATAGTTATGCTACTGACCCCATATGTATGGAAAAATGAAATTAACAAGAGAAATTACATACATTATTCGCAATTAAAAAACTATTCTGTAATCAGCCAAAATCTCCCAACAATTTTTTTAAGATCCAGGATCTAGGCTCGAGCGATTATCTGAGTGAATGTAAAGTAGTGCTAATAAAACAAGTGTGCTTTTTCTGCCATAGTAGTCCTCAGCCATGTACTGATAAGCTGCGGAATCTAGAAAACCCTTTCAGAACTGTCATCATTTTCAGACCAAGTAACTTACTGTACACAATATTATAATATTGTATTATATATATAATAATAGTATTATAATATTTTTAATAGTACTTAAGTACACAATATTTGCAATAGAAAATTAATAGTTGGTTAGGCATTGCTGTCTCATTTTCCTCACTTGTCAACAGCTTTAAAAAAATCTCCTTCATTTTCTTCTACTTTTAATTTTAACCTTATTTTTTTCGTCTTTTTTCATTTTCATCTCTCTCCTACCAATTTCTATTGTCATATCTTTTCCACTTCTTCACTGTTTTCTATCATTTCCATTCGTTCCTCTTTTCTCCTTCTTCTTCTTCTCTCTCTTCTCCTTCGTCTTCTTTTTCTTTTCCTTCTCCGTTTGGGGGGGGGGGAATTCCCCCCACCCCCGTGGATCCGCCACTGGGGTATTGTGCCTATTTTATTTAGTCGCCTTCATGAATAAACATCATAATATACTCCCCATATTTCTCTGTACTGTTGTAACCACAGAGCATAGAATCAGTTAAATTCTATGCTGTGTGAGTCACACCCTAATTTACATAATTCAACGTAAGCTGTAGTTCCATAAGCTTCCTCCAAAACAATCGACTGAAAGAATCGATAGTCGATTAATGAACGTTGAGTTTGGGACAGATAATGATTTTTGATATCGAGATTTTTATTCGAATGTTTCAGTGGAAGGATACGGAATTGCAACCGTTACTTATAATTAATCTTCAGCTAACTTGGGTTGTAATAAATTTTTGGTTCAAAATCAACTTTCACGTTTCTTTCTCAAGTTAAGAGGCTACAGTTTCTCCTGTCTTCTATTATTATTTTTTCTAATTTTCTATCTTGTTTTTTTTTTGCAAACAGTATTTTTTTTTTCAGCAAGTTGAATGCATCCAGCATGGATGTTATGACATAATTGCGTGGAAAAAATTATTCAATAATAATTGTAATAATTTTTGGCAAATAAATCAATTCAATAAAGTTTGAGGGTAGAGATGTCAGTATCATACGTAGATGAATTGCTAATTCGACTGGGCATTTGAGATCCCATCGCAGTTCTTATCCCAAATTCATCACCTACGTGATTCAATGCTGCAGTACAATAAGTTACTCCTGTACTAGCGATTTTCAAGTCTCTGAACCATTTACACATGCGTTGCAAACCATACTCTTGAATCTCATATATTTCATTTTGGTTTAATATTGTAATGGTAGAATCTTATCTTTTACCTCACTTCTGGTAGTAGAAAAAACCTCTTTTTCCTACAGTGACCCGAAAAAGTGCCTATTTTTGCACTAACTGTAGCACGCAAAATAGTCTATTCCTGCGCCAGTGCGGGAAAGTACTTTTCCGCACTCCAAATTTGCAACCTAACAACAAAAAATAGTGAGCATGTAATACGCAGGTTCCCTATTCTGCATTCAAAAATAGGTTGGCTACTCTGCTTCAGCTGTGAAATAGTTGTTGTAGTTGTTGTTGATGAAATCGATTTGATTCGAAGATAGGTTATGTGAGGAGTTTTCAGGTTATGTATGCCCTGTTTTGTTCTGTTTGAATTACTTTATACATTACTGTAGAAAAAATTTAATGTGTAATTCGAGCGCAAAGTATTGTTTCTGCACTCGAGAAACTTTTTTCACTCGCCTTCGGCTCGTGAAAAAAAACTGTTTCTCTCGATGCAGAAAAACGCTGCTTTGCACTCTAGTTACACAAATAGCTATTTTCATTAGTATTTCAAGGTCATTGTAATGGAACAATTTCTCTTTTTTAACTTGTCTGCTCTGATGATACAAATAAACTAAGTTTCTTATATTATAGATTCATACTGTGTATAAATAAGTTGACATTTATTGTGAATTTGTATAATATTGAATTAAACATGGGTCTTCAACGAATTCATATTTCTCCTTATCAAATTAAAAAGGTTATTGAACTATCTTATATTATCTTTATAAGTCTACGAATATAAATAAAGAGTTTAAATTAGACTAGCAGTAAACACACGGAGCGTTTGCTTAGCGTGGATTCGACTCCACATATAAAAAGAGTGACTGAGTGACATTGACTGTGGCAGTTCAGCCAATGACAGCTATTGATTTAAACATTTCACGCTTTGGCAAAAGTTCCGTTTGCCCACTACCTAGGGTATAAGTGAGGCGGTACGCTGACTGAGCGTTTGCAGAGCGTCTCAAACGCTAAGCGTCGCAAATAAGTGATTGTGATTGGCTGAGTATAGTCACAATAAGAGCCATTTACGATGCCCAACGTCTGAGACGCTCTGTTTGCGGGTGGCCGTAGAGTGTAACTACTCTTTAAATTCATACAATAGGTTGCAGTATAAATATTCTTATAATAAATCAACCTTTGACAAAATTCGGTCCATCTTATATCGTATAGTATGACATCAAATATGTTATTTATTGTTCATACACAAGCACTTGTGCAATGATTTCTGTAGTAAAGTTCGACTCACTCAATGCGTTGGCATTGGGAGAGATTTCGAGTCTGACTTCGGCTGTTCCAAATTTACATTCATCACTAGACGGCGTCTTGTGTCTGTCTGGCTTGTTTCCAAATTGCAGTCGTATGATTTTTAGATCTGCCTTCTATAGCTGAGAAGTCGTGCGAGACCGGATGAACTTAATCGAGTTCATCAAAAACATTTCTGAATTATTGAATGTTTTCATTCAATAATTCATTGAGCTTAAAATATAAGTTGAATTTATGGTACTATTAATGTACTGCTGTTATCTCTAGACAGAGCTATTTTAATTGGCAAGCATTTAATTTTGACATTTTTATCTTTTAATCCAAGAAGAGTTGAACTGTTTCTTCCCCAAAGCCATTTATGTATAATCTAATATCAAAACTGACACTGTACTTCACTTTGATATAATGTTTTACTCACATATATTGGAGATGCTTGAGGGATGCATTTCACTTCTGAAAAGAAGCTTCGTCAGCCTTCTTTTCAGAAGTGAAATGCATCTCAAGCATCTCCAATATATGTGAGTAAAACATTATATCAAAGTGAAATACAGTGTCAGTTTTAATATTAAATTGTTCATTAAGTATTTCGTCATGGAAAACATCACACATTTATGTATGGCAAACATTTATTTGGAAATAGTAATATTCACTACAGGACAAATAATAACAAAAAAGGAACAATATACATTTTGCGAGATTGAAATCTAGATAACGATTATCCAGCCAAATCATTCTTTATAGGGACTCACTCTGTCATTCATTAATGAGAGGTTATCTTGTAGAGCTTGCAATGGGAAGGGGCAACATGAAAATGCTTTACTTAGAGGATTTCGTTATTGGGAAGTTGTATTAGTACAGTCCACTGTCGGTATAGTTGGACTATATTTTAAGTTACCATGAAATCAAATAATAAATGTACGTAGTTTTATAATAATGTTTTTCGTAGTTTTCTTCACTATATGTTTGGTTGCCGGTCTGAGTGTAACTTTCATGTGGCCTACATTCGATTGAACTTTGAGCTATTTCATTAGTCATTTTTTTGGAGGATGAAGCCCACATAGGTCTGAGACCTGTGCGTGGGTAATGAATTGGATGATGGTGATTAGTTGGACCTACAGTTTTAGGTGGAATCCGAATCACCGGGAAGTGTTTTTACAGCAGAGAACGGTCTTTTTTGCTGGTCAATCCAATCGGTCACCCTTACAAAGATGGACCAGGAGTTTCATAGCTTATCTCTGATTGAACAGATACCTGCTAAGGCACTCTGCTATCACTTCCCCCGAATTATCCATTAGAATTATCTAATTTTACTTTAGATTTGAGCTTTCATTTGTATAGAACTTGTCGTTATCGAACAAGCTATGCTTGGCTGATGCCTGATTCTGCCAAATAGAAAAAAAGAATTAAGTTATATTATGATTATAATTTTGTTAGCTTTTGGCAATAAAGAATTGCTTGATATACCATAGACTAGTTAGTTCAAGAAGTTTCTGGTGTAACACTTGATTCTGATGTAAAATTTGATGATAAATACGCCGTTAATGAACTACTTACTCAATAATAACTGAACAGTTTTATTATTCCCAAACAGTCTGGGTCGATTGTAACGCACATTGAGCATTCGCTTCCCATAATGCTCTGTATCATATTCTGCTGATGTTGCTTTACTAATCAAGAATTCATTAAGAACTTCATCAGGTGGCACCATAAGCAATGGATATTATTCAACAACCCAAGGTTGATAAACTGGTTCAATCTTCTTCTTTTTGTCTGCGTATCAATATTTTATTTGCCATTGTTTGTTGACTTCGGCTTCTTCATATTAATATTTAATCCTCTTTAAACAATCGATTATTTTGTTGTCTGTTTTTCCAAAGCCAGTCATGAGTTGCTAAGTTGAAGCAATTTATTGCACATACTCCTATTGCTATTGATTGGATTTATTCATGATGTCAGAGCTTATACTATATTATCAATGATGATAATTTGATGTCAGATAAAAATTGTGATGGGGGAAACCCCTATGTTGAAAGAATATTCATTTATCTTACCGCATTTCAGTGAATCATTCTACAATGGAATATTTATACTTGGATCTTTGCGTTGTTTTTATGATACTGAAAAACAGGAAAAACAGGAAATAAGTTTTATCTCAATTTCGCTTGCTTATCTCTGTTACGAAAAAAATATACACTTTTCCTTTACCATTACAGAGTATTCATGATATATTGGCTACTAGATTCTAAATGTCTGTCATCGTCATCATATTCCAAATTATCTATTGATTCACTTCTTACATCTTTACTTAATGTTTTTTCTATGTATTTTCCTGCCTCGTCATATAGGAATTGAATGGAATGTTCTACCTATTCGATTTTAAGTAATAAATTGTCAATTTTCTTTTTTTGTAGTAGTTTGTCTTCAATTTTGGATGATCCATGTAGGTAAAAAATAATAATCTTTCCTAGGCTTTGCTAGATTACAAAATCAATTGTGAAACTGATGAACACTCATCTAAATTTCTATCACATTCCTCCTCCAATGTTGGTTGATTTCCTGTTTTTAGTCATTTAAATTGACAATGAATTTTTGGATTATTTTGTAATAACAGTTTGTCTTTGTCATCGTAATCTATAGATTGATTAATGCTATTGTCATTTGTTTTGCGTCTAATATGAAAGTTGACATAAATTTGTCCTTAACTCGAGGGGTTTTGTACAAGGATTTCCTTTCCTCCTAAGCAGGGAACCTTCTATCTGTAACATTTTCCTTATATATCCGTAATAAGCTCTCTCTCTCTCTCTCTCTCTCTATATATATATATATTCTTCATATAACTATTTATCAATGAATGAATGAACTGCTGCTAGGGTTTTTGTAACTGAAATTGAAATTGTTTATTGGCAGAAACAAAACTTTTACAAACAATCTTAGAAAATACAAAATGAGCAATATAATAATTATAAATATGACAAGATAAGTAGATGTAACTAGATGTAATATTTGGAATAAGGTCGCAGTTATTCGAAATGAGGCCATTCGTTACTGTGCCAGGCCAAAGTACATTACTCAAGATGCAGTCTAATAGAATGACAAGAAAATGATAAATGATAACGATAGAATTTTCAGTTATTGATTTTCCATTGTAATTTGCCTCATTCTCAGTATTTATCCTATAGACGTAACTCATGTTTCAAAGTTTCTGCTCAACACAACTACCAAAAAGCTCTAGACATGTTGGAGAGGTGGCCTAAATTCTCACAGGTGTGATTTGAATTGGGTATATTATCTTGAAGCACATTACAAGTCATGGTCGATTTTTTCAAGTTCTTATTCTTTTTGTATTGGTACTACTCAATTGGCGGAAGAAGCTTTTGACCATAGACTCATTTTTCAAAAATGTATCAATTCTTCAATTCTATAACAGTATTAGTAGCCTATAAGAAATGTTATCAATTAAATAATTCAACAATTTCTGATGGATAGATTTGAAAAAGTGTATTAAGAAAGTAGGGAGAGTTTGTATCTTTGGCCAATTTTTTAAATTAATTTTTTATTGGTGAATTTTGAAAGCTGCTGATCAAGTTACAAATGTAAAACCTAGGTTTACTTTGTTGTGAATTCATTACATATTTCAAAATGCCATTTTTTTAATGTCAAGATTTTTATAGTTATTTGAAAATACCCTTGCACCATGGTCAATAATAGATCCTACTTTCGACTAATGGGTGTTATACCTTTGACTCTGTCTAAAATAAAACTATGACTTATGAGGAAAACACATTTATCCATATAATTATAAATTTCATAATTAATCTTGAGAAAAATAGTCTTAAGAAAGAATTATTGTTTTCAGATTTTTTGTATGATCAAACACAATATATTTGAATCAAACTAGAATCAATGCTCCACTTTTTTGTTTGAAAAATCTACTTCAAACTGAAAATATTCTTGGAATCTGGAAGATCCTCCTGAAGTTGCTTGGGTAGTAGATGCCACGACATTTTGAATCCCTACATCATAGACTTTTAAATCGTTAAACAACAATTTTTGAGCTTTTAGATAACTTTTTCAGGAATTGAACATTCAGATTATGATCTTCTACAGTATTGATTTTGGCTGTGAAGTATCTGGATGTATTTTTGCTGGTAATGTTTGTAAGAACAAAATCTCCTTTCTCAAAATGGTCTTTATTGTCAAATAAGCCTGAATTTTCAGAGACATCATCTGGCCTACTTTCAGATAAAATGCTCTCACCTGAAAATATCTTCATGTCAGATTCAGCTGTCTTCTATCAGAAAAAGCTTTTTCTTTGTCTTCCAATGGAGCAGAGTTTACTTTTGGTCTTCCAGTTCTCTTTTCGCCCTTGCTCAACTTTGAAGTATGTATGGCTAGTTTTTCTTGTGTGTCTGTAATGATCTACCTTTTGGCCTTTTTGCTTTTCTCTCCAATTTGATGAGCGTTTGGAAGGCTCCATACTTTTTGGATATGTTGCTTTTGAATTGATGCTTTAGATGGAATATGTTGGCTTCGTAATTTCAAAATGTCCTATGGTTATCTTTTTCTCTTGCATGAATTAAACTACTGTATCCGTGTCTCCTTTTTTTAATTATCTTCCTGTCTGTGCTTCTCGGCATGTTGACAAAACGTCTTCAAAAATCCTAAATCCTGCGCATTTCGCTCTCCATTCTCCGCATTTCACTTTCCGCAGCTAGGACAACGCGCCTTAAAACAAACATCATAAAAATTTGTTTTTTATTGAGTTTAGTAGACCTACAATTACATTGGCAATCAGTGTTTTCAAACATTAGGCTTGAAATTTAAATTTTACCTTCTAAAGTTAAAATCGGTAAAAATAGAATTAATTATTCGGTTATTCTAAGACTCAATCAATGTTATTAAATATAAAATTAGAAATAAGAAGTGTTGTACTTTTGACCCGGTCAAAAGAACAACACTTCATGGTGGTCTAAAGACTCTAAAGTACAACATGGCATCATGTTGTGATTGAAGATTTATTACTATTTTTAGATTAATGACAGAGTCTGTCCTACAGTATACACAACTTAGTAAATCTATTAATAGCATGAAAAAAGATGATGCTATTTCGTTCTTTATTATTTTGATGCTAAATTGTGTATACTGTAGGACAGACTAAATCTTATTTTGAGCAGTCTGATCTTTCTTTCACTAACCTTGATGTTATGAGTAAAATGTTATGATATAATAAGTAATATTTGTAATACTTACCTTTTAGTAGTGAAAATGAGTTATTTTTCTTTTAGAAAGTAAGCTTCTCTTCCGAACACCTTCAAGCTACAATTTGCAACTGGTGGATAATCTTTGTAATAAAGAAACGAATTTCCGCATCATGCCACCAGGTTGCAGCACAGACTGAAGTAGACGGTCAAGGGTACAACACTCTCCCCTACACTATTATAATGAATGTATCGTATTGGTGCACCTGTAGAATGGTTCAAAAGTATTCAACCGGCTTACAAGCAGAAAACTAGAGAAATAAATAGTTTCTAATTTAAATTCAACATTTGAAATATTATTTTCCTGTAACCTATTATTATAATTTACCCGTAATGGTTTTCCGTCTCCCCACTAATAAAAGCCATACTCTTATTATTCGTCTTAAAAAATACACTATTTGATACAGTTGTTTTCCTGTTCAATTGAGCCTTGGAAAACAAAGTAGCATTCTTTGTTGTGAGTAGTAAAAATCTTTTCACATAGTAATTGTTTTGGTTTTTGATCTTCTGTTTCTCTAGACGTGCTCGAACATCTTAAATCCAAAACAAGAGCATTGACAATGAACTTCAGTATTATATCATTTGGCACCAATCGCATCAATTAGTGCTACTGTAACTCGAAGATATTTATCTTTAGAACTGCGCACCAATTGTTTTGGCACTTGAAGATTTAAATTTTCATCTTTTTTGCAAATCATTTACCGTTGAACAATTAATTATATTCGCGTATGTAATTGCGTGTTCAAACATTGTGTGGGTCTGCAAGCAAAAACAAGTGTATTGAAGGCTGTATGACACACTAATAGCTGTTGTTTTGGCACTGAACCTAAAATTTGCCGACCATTGAAGTTTAGTTCAACCGTCTGAAAAAAAATGTAGTAACATCTCATTTTTGCAAACGTTTTGAACCTCTGCCTTGCCAATTTTAGCATCCCCATTTTATAACATTCTCATTTGCTGATGAAATTCTAGTCCGCAGATTATGTTTGGAGGATCATGTAGCAACACTGGACATTTTTGTACATCTTTTATGTATTAATAGCTAGAAGACCACAAGGCAGGAAATAGCGGGATAATTACTTTATTAATTGCTTTAAAATGGGGTTGATAGTCGCCAAATTAGCGGTCATCAAATAAGGTGGATGATGAGAATTATTTCAGTTTTCTTATTTATGCCAAGACTAGCCGCGGAGATAAACCTTATAAAGGAGTTTTACCTTTTCAGAGTATTGTAAAGCAGTGTAAAATTCGACAGCACTTTTTTTTGGAGGATGAAGCCCACATAGGTCTGAGACCTGTGCATGGGTAATGAGTTGGATGATGGTGATTGATGAGCTGGACCTACAGTTTTAGATGGGTTCCGAACCACTGGGAAGTGATTTTACAGCAGAGAACAGTGTCTTTTTTGCTGGCCAATCTAATCGGTCACCGTTACGAACAGGACCTACGAGAACGCAGCTTATCTCTCTGATTGAACAGACTCCTGCTACGGCTCGCGGCTATCACTTCCCTATTTAAACAGTGCTATCGGTTTGTGCAATGCTTATACGAATAAATTTTACTCATCGCTTTGCAAAGTCTGCTGTCCCATTAGAAATACCAAAATTCGCCTCATCCGCCTTATTTGGTAACTGCTTAAGTGACGCAGTAATTTCTGATGAATCAATCTATTTCAAAATTGCCCCACTTGTACATTTGTGTTTTGCCAAGGAAGTAGCTAGGTGTCAAGCAAGAGTGGCTATGAATTTTCTAATTTCTCAAAATTACAAGGCACACTTAGACTAAATGTAATTTTATATTTTGTCTAATCATTATAACAATTGAATGAAAAAAAAACGTTTTCAAAGTTTCCATTAACTTCATTTTTTTTAGAGCTATGCTTGAATGAAACTAGTAGAGTTAATTTCTAATGTATAAGCGTCTTGATACGTTCCTCTGGACGTTGACGCTTCAAAGGGATTGAAGAAGTTAAAGAAATAGAAGGAGTATAAGAAAATGAAGAAGGGAAAAGGGATAAGAAAAAGAGACAGTTGAATTTGTAGACAGGTTATGTCACGTTCTAGAAATCCAGATTCGATTGAATCGAGCAACCGCTAGTCATTAATCTAAAAAATGAAGTTATAAATCTATTAAATTAAGTATATAATGTAATAAGTTATAATCAGTTGCTGAAGGAACTTTATAAGTTTTGAAAAGAAGTTATTTTTTAACAAATGAAGTTAAAATTAAAAAAAATATCAATACAGAGTTTGGTGGTAATGGTACAATAGTAATTGTACTATAGACTTAACAGATCATTATAGAACTACTGTATTGTGCTCAATTGCTCATGAATACAGGTCGTAGCTATATCTTGTTCATGAAGGTCCAACTCGAGAAATTCAACCTTATTTTCCTTGTAATATAATGTGCGATTCTTGATGATGAAGAGAGGACACCAGAGTTTAGGCCAATTTTAATTACAAGGAAAATCTCATGTTAGACAAAGATTGATCGAAAGATTGCCGTATTGATACATGGCAGTCATTCGCAGGTATGGGAATACCAATGAGCTAAGGCTCTATTATTATTATTATTATTATTAATCTTTTACTTCGTAGAATTTAAAACCGGAATAAAAAACCAGTTTCATTTGCGAAGTCGTGCAAAAGTTGATGAGTGTAATTTCTTCCCTCGCAAGTTTGCTTTCTCTATTTTGCAACAGAAATTTTCATTTGTCTGTAGCCAATTTGCACTTGAAAAGGGGGTATTTTCTCTCACATCAAAACATAGATCTGTAGAACTTTTTTTTAACAATTGACTGGTTGTCCACAAAACTTTCCTGCTTAATATTGTGTTGTGATTATGCTCTGTCTTGTGCTAATATCTCAAAAATGCGATTTTCACCTAAATTTTTAGGTTTTACCATTTTCAAACTAAAAACAATAAAAAAAGAATAATAAAATAATTTGTATAACTAGTACATTAGAAAAAAATCTTGTTTCCTTTTCTTTCAAGTTTGGCAAAATTTTTCTTTTCAATTCTAGCCATAAATAATAGATTTGAACAAAAATAAAATAATTTTCTTTTTTATAATATTAATGCTGAGTAATATTCCACAAAAAGTCATAATATTGTTACGGGTTCTATCACTATCAAGAAAACTATCACTAGCAACACTGAAACTAACTTTCGCACTTTATTTACACAAATTACTTACAACACACACTAATCATCGAAAAAACAATAAGAAAAAACAAATTAATAACGTTCAGCTAATAATGAATTGCTGGTATCACTGTACAAAGTTGTGGGTTAAGTGGAAGAGGGGGCTCTTATGCCTCAACTTCGCCCACAGCACTTTTATTACTTGTAAAGTGCACAAATAAAAGTCATTTATCTATCTATCTATCTACAAAAATTAATTACTATCAATAGGCTGATCGATAATTTAATGAATGACTATCCAATAAACTGTTCAATGAAGTAAAAAGAATTGTGTGTTGAACACTCAATTTATGAATGGAACACTTACAAAGCACAGTCTGTTACAGTATTTGATAATCCCAATAATAACACTGAGTATTGTCATAGAATTGACCACTTAACTGATCATGAGCACTTGATATGTGTAAACACAATGTCTATAATACACTGTCACTAAACTGGCACTGGATATGAATGCTGAGAAGAGCAAATGCCAACTGACTGAACTCACAAGGACTGCTCTTATATATTGTTTTTGTTTACGTTTCCAGAAATTTCTCAATGTCTCAATTTACACAGAAACATGATCTAGTAGATTCTGAAATGTGCTAGAGATGCACCTGACAAATGGGAGCGAGAAGGAGGACAGTCAGGGAGAAAGAAGAAAACAAGTGTCAATTTACAATGTCTTTGAAGCACGTGCCGTCAATGAATGGAAGCGATGTTTACAAAATGAGTGGCATAGACCTCCAAACTTTCCAGCCTCAGGGCCAAAATTATTACTCCAGTATGTTCCGACATGTGCAACCTAACCTGACATGTTCTAAACAATATTAGAAGACATTATTTAGGAAGGAGCTATTTAGCTGTCGCGTGCCGTAGTTAGGAGACCCCTGGCCGTAGACTATGTTTTTCTTGCATTCACAACAATGTGCTTGAAAATCAAGGAAAGTTATTGTAAATATTGATAATGTGTGTTATCTTAGCAATATTGCTAGAAGATGTGCAGTCGTAGTTGGCTGGACCTAAGAAACATTAAATGAATCGAAAAGTATGTTGTATTACGTTCTAGTTATTAAAACTGTTTTTGAAAGACTGTACAATACAGCACTTTTGAACTGTACCAATTCCAATATACAAATGCTCAGTATCAAATAATCATCACTAGACTCTGTTCTCTGCTGTAAAATCACTTTGTTCTTTGTTTGTAAACCACCTAAAGCTGTAGGTCCAACTCATCAATCACCATCATCCAATTCATTACCCACGCACAGGTCTATATGGGCTTCATCCTCCGAAAAAAATCAATATTCATTGTGAACTTAGCTGAGAATAATTACAAAAGTAAAAAATACCTAACACTGTATTGGAAGACTGAACTGTACTAAAAAACAAATACCCAGTCATCAAAACAATTCGTTGTTTTTTTTATAACAGTTTTTATTTCAGAATGGTTTTAGATTAGACGGATGTTTACAAACAACTCTTGAAAACAACTCTTATATTTCTTCAGAATCTTCTATCAAAATAAAAAAATCAAATCTTGTACCTACAACCTACAAGGATTCTGATACCCTCTCCCAACCTGCTGGCTATTTGTAAACAACGCACATCAAAGAATGGACACTGTGTACGTTTAAACTTAGTTCAGAGTGGCGTAGATTCACTGCTGCGTAGAGATCGCTTGAGCCAATCGTGGTATCATTCAGTGCTGAGGCTCTAAAATAAATCCGTTCAAAACTTTTGGGGTGGGTACAAGCAAGCACGTGACGTAGTTTACAACAACACGTACAGAGCAGGCGGGTTGGAGTTGCTCCTTAAATCTTACGACTCAGCGGAGGAACGGTCATTAGTAGTTTTGCGTTCTCGGAGTTCGCATCGTTTTGCCTGGATATCGTGTTTCGCGGTTGCTCCTTTTGTTATTTCGCGTTTGCTAACTTGATTCATCAAGTTTCTAAGGATACAATTTCATCTGGTGTTTTGTGGCGAGTGCATCGGCGCTTGTTTGAATTTTAAACTAGTGTTTCAACGGATATTATTAATATAACTGTGCTGCATCAAAGAAAAAAATACTTAGTGACACAACTATTGGAACTTTGCAGATTGTTCTGTTTGCAGTTTGCTCTGAGAAAATGTTCGATATTCGCAAGGTACTTAATGAATTGTGATTTTCTAATAAATTACAGTAGAACTTCGATAATTCGTAATTCTCTGTAATTCGTAGTAAAAGCTCAGTCCCTTGAAATAACCTCTATAATTCGTAGAAAAATAATGCATTTCAGTCCCCTCAATAATTCGTAGTAATTTTGCAGCACAAACGGGCGCTGGTTTATCGTCACATTCTATAATTCGTAGTTATGTCGGTGAGAACATGCCATAATTCGTCTGAGCTAAGATTTTTTTCATCATCAAGTCTAATGTTAACTTGGCCTCGAATGATGTGGCAACGCTGCCTGATTCTCCAGTACTGTAGTCATAAACTAAAAATAGATCAACTGCACTTTTTCCAGTTCAGTGGACTCTTGATGAATGGACCTGTACATGAATGATCTCATATAAAAATGCCTATGCAGAAAGTAACTGCACTCAATATAATATATTATGTGAAATCTATAGAATATATTATAACTGTCTATAATTCGTATTTTTTTCTTCACAACCTTCGATAATTCGTTATTTTCATAATACGTAATAAATCCTTGGTGTCGTGACCTACGAATTATCGAAGTTCTACTGTAGTTACTTTTTATCCCTACAATTATATTAAATAAATTAGTTATTTATCTCAATAATTCTTTTAATGCTGTATGCTGTCTTGTGTCAGGCTTTAAATTGAAGTACCGTACTCAATCCTATACATCTTCTTTCTACATTCTTGCTATGGTTTATTATACTGTAGGCTACATTCTTTTATTGTGCCCTAATCTTCACCCAAAGCGGAGGCTCTTTTGTTCTCATTATGATTATTCTCTATTGGTGGTATTCCACCTTGCTGTTGGAGTCATGTTCTGGCGTAATTTTCCCCCTTTTTTTCGGGGGATGAAGCCCATATAGACCTGTGCGTGGGTAATGAATTGGATGATGGCGATTGATGAATTGGACCAACAGTTTTAGGTGGGTTCCGAACCACCGGGAAGTGATTCTACAGCAGAGAAAAGAGTATTTTTTTGCTGGCCAATCCAATCGGTCACCCTTACAAAGAGCGCCCAGGATTTTCGTAGCTTATCTCTGAACAGATACCTGCTATGGCACTCGGCTATCACTTCCCCAATTGGTAGATTGGGTCAGTGGCGGATCCAGAAAATGTTTTTGGGGGTGGCTGGTTTGCTACTGATGATGGTGGGGGGAGGGGTAGAGGTGAAAGCTTTTGAATTTTTCATAATCAATCATACCCGAACTATAACTATTCATATGATTGGGAATAAAAAATAGCTTTACTAGTGCTTTGAACCATATCGGCGATAAAATTAACTTAAATTTAAGGTATATTGGAAAATTTTGATTGAATTATGGCTGAATCTGGTGTGTTCAACAGTTTGTCAAGGAACATAGACCTAGTATTATTCCGGTATTACGGTCATATTATTCAATTTTTAAGAATGAAAATCAATGTGGGAGCTTTAATAAGATACAAATTTTTCAATGAACTAATGTTTCATCAAGATTTAATAGATATTCCACACTGTAAAAAGAGATGTTTTTCTAAAGTTTTTATCTGACGATTAGTTTTCCTCTTATAGAAATATGGGATCTAATGTTACAATTGAAGACTTAGTAGTGGAATTAGGTAGTTCTTGCTATAATGAATATTTTACGAGCTTCAAACTGGAGGTTTGATTGGAAAAAATTTACACTCTGAAGGTTTTTTGGGGGGGGGGGGGGCTTCAGCCCGAAAGCCCCCCCCCCCCCCCCCCCCCCGGTAAATCCGCCACTGGATTGGGTGATCAAATAACGGACCAAAGTACTCTTCTCTAACCAATCTGGCTGTCAATATCAATTTTCCACGATTGAATAATTTGTTATGCTTATGTACTTGCAATTATGTTATGATGCAAGAGTTATGGACCCACTTAGACATTATCGAATGTCAGTATCTCATTTAGAAATCTGTCAATATAATAGTTCACTTACATCTTTCTTGTACTTTATTACCAAAACATTTATTTATGTTTATTCCCCATAATAGAGTACTACCAAGCTCCCCAGAATATGGTTCAAAGAGCGAGGTGGAAGACCACCAGTAGGGAATAATTAATTACATTTTAAGAAGAAAAACTTTTGGCATAGATTTTTTTTAATTAATAAAGATTTTATTTCCAGTATTTCGTTGCAGTAGCGCATTTTTCATATTAATATTAATTCTACTTTGAACAACTATAGTAACCATTAATTTAAGTTTTATTTGTCCTGATTAACTTGTTATTGTACGTGAATTATTCGTTAATTTTATTATGATCTTCGATGAATTTACCTGGATACCAAGAAAGCATTCAGATGGTGCTACTGATCACTGAACAGAAAGCGTGGTTTTTTCTTGGATTCCATTATAGAATAGGGATAAATCAAGTGGTTGATGGTTGGTCTGTTATTTCATTTTGTAGTATACTTCCAATCTTTTAGGAGCCGAGTGCCGTATCTTTCCAATCAGAGATAAGCTACGAAACATCTGGGCGCTATTTGTAAGGGTGACCGATTGGATTAGCCAGCAAAGAAGAGTCAGTTCTCTGATGAAAATCACTTCCCGGTGGTTCGGAACCCACCTAAAACTGTAGGTCCAACCCATCAATCACCATCATCCAATTCATTAACCACGCACAGGTTTCAGACCTATGTGGGCTTCATCCTCCGAAACAAAAATAAAAATCTGAATGTCAACAGAAACGACCCATTTTATGTAACATAAATATTGAACAGTCGTATAAATAAAAAATTGAAAGGTAATTAAAATACAGTAGTTCTATTCACTCAAGTACTCTAAGATCACTCATAAAAAATAACTATTGCTTCATAGGAAATTTTCCAATCTAGTTTTAAGCGCTCAAGTGTAGGTAAAAAATTGTTTACCGAACTTTGCGCGTTTGTTGTGAGTAGAGATATCTGATAAACTTATTTTCTCCCCGACTGTTGTATGTGTTTTTGTTACATTTTTTATTCGCCGTATTTTTTCATCAAGAATTTGTTTATGTCTGGATATTGTTCAGTGTTATCCTTGTATCCAATTAAAAGTGATTAGGACAGTTTTTGTTTTGATAGGTGTATTGAAAATATTTTCCTTCATCTTTTTAGAAAACAAACATCTATGTTGAGATTCGGAAATCATTGAGTGCTTTAACCTCTATCATGATAAGGATTTCTTCATTACTCCTACTGATGGCGTCATCAGTAAATTCCAAATCTTATCATAGTTATGACTCTTATCAATCGTTATCGTTACTAATGTGTCGATAATTCAATTTGTTTCTAGTATTATCAATCCACTTGCAAAAATGTAGTCTACAAATGTACACCCCATCAATTATCCACAAATTTTTCACTAATTTGTTTCCCAAAATATCAATGTCTTCAAAAAAGTTCAAACTCGTTTTTTTGATTCGAACATTCTTTATTTTTTTTCAAATACTTAAATTTAAGATTTCAAACTGTGATTGCATTCCTATTCTCCGGTCAACTTCTTACTTCATATCAATTAATTATTATCATTGTAGTACATGGCACTCAACTCAAATCACATTTGGATGGGGTTATTATTTTTCATTCTCTAATTCTTGATTATTTCAATGCATATTTAATTTTGTATTTTAACATGTTTGCGTGGTTTTTTTGGTAAATTAAATTTGTTTCCATAATGAATTCCTACAAACTTTCTTTGATAAAAATTATATATCAATAATTTATTTTTATCTATGTATCTGACTTCTTTGTTCAATTTTCTTGTAGTTCTCCTTGGTATTAGTGATTGTGATATTGTGAGAGATATCCTGTTTAATTTTTATAAAAATGACGTGACAGTATTAATAATTTAAGTAGTTATGTCATCTGTTTTATCATTTTCTTTTTTAATTCCATAAAGTTGAAACTGCTTATTAAAATTGAGAAAAGCTAACCTATATACTTTTAAAAGTGATATTTTCTATTCAATTTCCAATATGAGATCTTTTATACATTATTCAATAATAAATATTTAAGATTTCAAAGAACTTTCAAATTTTCAAGAATTTTTTAATGATAATGGAATTTTATTACGGTAATTCCATCAATTTCGTTTGACTTCGCTCTTGAATATTTTTTTTCTTCTGACAAAGCCTACATGAGTGATGCTTGTGCGTAGGTAATGAGGTGAATGATGATACAATGATTTTTTTGTTGATTACGTCTTAGAGACGCCAGTTAAGGAGTATAAGACAAGTCAGATTAACAATATTATACACTAGTTACCATAATTATTACTATATCAATTAGTTTGAGGTGAGGCTTAATTTTGATATGAAAGGAACTCTTTTACACTATAAAAAGCTTCGTCAACTAGATATTTTTTCAATTGTTTTTTAAATATTTCTATATTTTCAAGACTCTTTAAAAACTGCGGTAGCTTGTTGTAAAGTTTCCTACCAATATAACTAGGTTTTTGTTTGGATAAGCTACTATTGTGAATGGTACATAACCGTGTTATGAATGGTGGACCTACAGTTTTAGGTAGGCTCCAAATTGACGAGGTAAGTGATTAAGTCATGTCATCGCAGCTGGCCACCCTTCCAAGCGCAGTCCCGAGCGCCCGTGACTGAACATCTCGAAAACCCTGACATCACGCTCAGCGAGCATGCACTTATCAATTTTCTTATTTTTCTGAAGTCTGCTGCGCAATAATTAGTATTCATTCTCAGAGGACGTCCAGTTTCAAGTAGGCACTTCCCGAGCAAGGCCATAGTCTGATGATTTGCTCTACTGGAATCATACGTGATATTAATGCGTAATAAATTTGCAAAATGCAGTTGCTCGTTGTTTCTAGCAGCACGTGCAGTAATTAATTGTATTTGCATTCATATCGCTAGCTTCTCGCATATTATAAGCACAAGATGCTATAGTGCACATCACTTTATCTTCATTACAATGAAGTGATATTCCAAAAGGTTGATATAAGGAAACTACTGTATCAACGTTGCATTCAATTTTATCCTTTAACCATTTTTTTCGGAGGATGAAGCCTCAGACATAGGTCTGAGACAAGTCCGTGGGTTATGAGTTGGATTATGATTGATATGTTGAACTTACAATTTTAGATGGGTTCCGAACCACCGGGAAGTGATTTTTTCTAAGAACACAAGCGCTTGTCTTTTCTGACTGAGCAGATACCTGGCAAGGCTTGTGGACAATCACTTTCGAATTACTATCTTAAGTATCCTGAACGTTGAGAGCAAATAAACTGCTATTCCAAGAAGCATTGTTAAGGTTAGGGGAAAATTGGTTATTTATAGTTCTTTTTCTTCTGTCTTTATTACTCTTGACTGGAAAACAAGTGAATTACAGTTCAGTTCCCTGTACACTAACATTCTCACCATAATGCCTGGTTATTGTGGAAAGCGTAGATAATGCTCCTCTCACCTATACTGTTACTGCTACTGCCTGCTTCCAAGCCAAGATAGGCTGTCGGCTGATACGATTGGTTTCCAGAGACGCATTTGACGTAGCCTTAACTACGGGTAATAGAAGAGAGTAATCTTCATACCGTGACTGTCAACAGCTGTAGTTTTCTAGCTTTTAACATTCCTATTCATCAATTCGTCTAAGCAGGTCAGATGCTTAATTTTATTCACATACAGTTTATTCAGTACTCACAGCTGTTTGCTGATATGAAATTTTATTATTGAAATTTGTATTTTCAATCTATTTAGGTTTGTTTTATTGTAATTATTGTGCTTTGTTACAAGATTGGAGCCTCTTTAATAGCATTGAAATTTCTATTTTACTTCAATCTATTCAAGTTTGTTTTATTGTAATTGTACTTTTTTACAACTCTTTGAACGCATTCCTCTACTCTTTACTTGCAGTTAGCTACCGTATCGGTAAATATAAGTAAAATAGATATACAATCACAATTTTTTCTTTTGTAACATTTCTCCTGTCACCCAAATTCGGCTCATGGACAGGCGTGGTATATCTTGTCTACTCATACTTGGCATTTGTATGAATTTGCCTCGCGCAAGTCTAGTTCTTAATTTTATGGTGATTTTTTATATCTCATTTTTTTCAAATCAAATCAATTTATTGCCACAAAAATTCACAATAAGAACAAGATATATTGCATTGATATATAATACAAAAAAATACATCTGTATGCTGTGATCAAACAAAGAAATTGTATACAAGTATTTTCTTACGCACACAATTTAAAACAAAAGTAAAGTAAAACTTGGCACCACCCATCAAAGGAAATTCCTGTCCGCTGGGTGAGAGTATCATTCATTGAGTTAGGTAAGTTTTCCTACCTTACTTTGAGCATATTTTTGCCCTATCCCACTTCCAAAGACTTCTTATTATTCTTTTCTCAATGACGACTCAAATCATTGATAGTGTAGTGCCTTATTTTTATTATTTTAATTATAGTTTGATTCATTCATAGTGTTTGTGAAAGGAATTACTTGTAAAAAATTGTACAGAACGTAGAGATACTTCATCCTTGTATTCGACAAAGATAAAAATATAAAAAGAGCTGGTAAATGAATTTTAGGCCCGTATTTAGCATACATTGAAACTTCTTTATCTAAAGGGTAGCTTGAAAAGCCTTCATAGAAGGGCTTTCGAGGCTCCCTTGAGATGAGAAAGTCTCAAAGTAAGTTCATAAATACTGACCTCCACTGAAAACTCAGCTCACAAATTCTATCGTAATGTGCAATAGATTCAATGACGTCATTCAGAAACTTCCATGCATCACGATAAGATCTATTTTTGGACTTGCTTGCTATTTCGTTCTCCCAGACTATCCTAGACATTTTCATGCTGAACTTCCATTACGTTGGAATTGGTCAAATGGTAATGATTTCTATTCTCAATTGCAAATATCATAATATGTATTGGTCAATGTTGCTTCAAATACATACCTCAACTGTGACGTTATTGCTGAACTACCAACTGCTATAAATAGTATAATTTTTATTTATTGCCGATCTATTTTCAAACGAGCCCAAATGGTAGAATTTTGTTTTGGAATGGAATGAGCACCTTTCATGGAATTAAAACTGATGAATATTATTTACAAAGATAGATTCTTGCCTGAAATTACGTCATCTAGTTTGAGGGTGATGACTTGATTCATGAGTAGACCAGGTGAAAATTCAATTGAATTATTTTTGTATGAGGAAATATGTATTTCGCATTATGGGCCAATCTTATTACAGTATTTATTTATGAACAAATTAACAATAAATGCAAAGATGCAACTGACAAAAACTGCTCTCTTCACAAATTATGATTGAGCTATTTCATCTAAAACTTTTAGGTTAGTCCACACTAAAAATTGGATTCTCTAAAAAAAAACATTCGAAAAAATGACTTGTTTCTTTTCACTTAAAGACTACTGATTTTAGAAGTTCACTTGAAAAACACTAAAACAATTGAAAATAATTCAAAATATTAGTATTCATAAAACTTATAATGGTAAGAGGGATTCCTGGCTATAAAGGGGATAGAAAATACTTTGATAGACTCTATCACGAGCACATAGCGTTTTAGTTATATATTTAAAATATAACTAAAATAAGAAGGTGCTTTTTTACGTTTAAAAAAAATTGACAACTGCAGTACGTGAAATCCACGTGGTCATAAATATTTGTTCCTTTTTGTTAAAGGAAAACCTGCAATCTGTTATTTTTATACTTTTATTTCAATAGCACATGAAGGACCAACCACGTTCCACCAATCATTCTTCTTGGTTTTTGTGGATCTTCTTCCTGAATTAATTTTTATCGGTAGATAATTTATCGGTTTTGTTGGGTTGATCTTTTTATTTATCTATCAGTTACCTGTAACGAGTTTGTACCTTTATTTCAAGATCCAAGCTCTTTCGCTTTGATAGAATAATTATTTATTTGAACAAAGCAAATATTAAGCACTATAGCATTGTATAGGATGATAATATAATGTAGGGGATTTGAAGTAGATTTGTAGTAGTTGGTTCAGTAGGTAGTTGATAAGTAGTAAGACACACAAATAAATAAGGGCGAGATTAAATAAAAGTTTATAGAAGATAATTTTATAAAAACTTAGTAATTTCAGTGCATCTCAACAGGTGAAACAAGAGTTATTTGCTGGTTTAAACGGCTGATGCCTCTCAAAATCAATGATGTGGTAGAACTTCATACTTCAATATTTTGTGGCGAATATCCTCGGTTTCCATGAAGGGATTTATAGAAGAGCATTGTATTGTTCTTAGTTTTCTCTATTCACAATCATGCCCACCAATGTAAACCACATTGTCACATTTCTTGTACAAAATTTCAAACTTGTCAATGCATTTTCATTAAAATGTAATCAGTGGATATCTTATTATAACATGAAAATACAATATGAACACATGTTGGACGTGATTGCGTTACATGGAATAATAATTGAAGCCTATTTGTTGGCTATTGATTATTCAGTGTCGACCTGGCATGGCGAGTCTTTCCAGTACTGCTGCATGTGTTTGTCACGTGATTACATTTATAACATTGAATAAATTTATTCAATTGATTGTCCAATACAATAACTTCCAAATAACAATCATCCATGTCTTTATTCAAATGAATCTATTTTTCAAGATTCATTCATCCATTGCACGATTAGGTTCAATTAGTTTTTGAATTTCATTATCTATTGTTCTGTGTCATTATTAATATTGAATCAATAGTCTAAGAAACAATAGAATTGTTGGAAAGAGATTGGTTGCTCGGTGAGTGTAGTGTCAGGACAGTCGTGATGTCAAGTCTGTGATGTGTCACCGGCAGCTATGGCATGACGTTATCTGCTTTAAGTCTTGAGCGTGTACACTTCGGTATTGAGATATTGTCCCGAGTTAGGTATCAATCGGGTTTTCCCAGAGAGTATAGAAGAAGAATAAAGTATATTTTACTTCTATTCTCTCTGGGTTTTCCCGGTTTCTATATCGCGTCTATCAACCTAATGACGCTCATATCGACGCGTGCGTAGAACTTACCTGAATAGGCTTAGCATTGCGGAAAATCAGAAGAAACGCTTTGTAAAACTATTACACACATAACTGTTGCATTAAATTTATATCAAGAGCAAAGCTTTTTCCAAATTTTTGGAAACTTTAAAGGGTGTTTTCAGGGCGTTGTCTTGAAAGGGTATTGCGTTTCGTAAAACATTGCAACGTCATTAATGGATCCGTGACGTCACATCTCGATTTGCTGCGCATTTTGCTGCCAGGGGATTTGAAGGGGTTGTTGTTACGCGGTAGAAAAACCCCGTCTCTCCCAACCCTTTTTCAACCCCTCACATTCTCTTTCCACCCCTTTATATCCTATCCACCCCTTGCATCACCTTTTTAGCCACTAAAATCCCCCTTCCGCCTCTCTTATCCCCCTTTTTCCGCCCCTTGAATTCCTCTTTTCCCCATCCCCTCCTAAATTCCCCTTCGCAATCCCCCAAAACCCAGCTCTGCTGTTCAATAGTATTGCCTACGTGTTCACTTTACAGAAGACTCAGTATTCAGTGAATCGCGTTAGAGATTGCATCATAGGACTACACTTTTACGTCATATATTGCTTATCATCTGTCAAACAGTGATTTGTAAACATTGAACAGATTGTGTTCTGTGTAAGTATTGTATTGAATTGATCTTCAAACCAGATATCATTAAATATCTTTGCTTTTCGATGCTCTTATCATAATTATAATATTGTGACGTTTATAATTTCCAATCTTGGATCAATAGGTTGCGGTCTCCCGTGTGATACGGTGTCAGCATTATCGGCTTATTTGGAAGATTAGCAAATTTTCTTAATATTTATAGGGTTTTCTTGTAAGTTGATGTATAATATTATGTCAAACAATATCCGTTTAAAACATAATTTTATAGAACGAGATCTCAATGGGAGAGGCGTACCTACTCCAACTTCCGAACACCAAATGTTGTTATAGTTTTATATTGGTACCATATTCATCCTATTTCATTTGAGTGTAGACTTTTCCTCCTACAATTAGTCTAGATTTTTTAATTTAAAAAGAAAAATAAAGAAGGGGGTTTCCAAGCCAGACTTACCGATTTTTCATGTCCAATGTTTCAAACGTTGTGAAATATTTGATGCCATCTTCATCTCATTGTTTTTAATAAGTATTTGGCTATTTTTTCTTTTGTGTTTGAGGGGTGTCAAAGCTGTTTCCCATATCATGGTTGAAACGGTGACTTACTCGGTGGTTCGGAACCTACCTAAAATTTTAGTTCTTTCATAAAATGGCTCAAACGGCGAGAAGGAACTACCCGTAATGCCGTAATGTCACTCCAACAATAAGAGCTATACATTTATTATTATTTTTAACGGTGTCGTGTTATTAGTCTTTTAAGAGTGTCTCCCTCCCTACTAACGACAGCTGAACGATCATTTATTTCCTTAGTCAATGGTTTATGTCTATTCCTACACACTTATTTTTTATGGTAATTGTATTATCGTAATACTTTATTGAGAAATCCTTATAGTTTGTGGTTGATTAATAATGACACTTTTTCATTTTTGGGCTCTGATGATTCCTGCGCTAGAAATATGTTGCATTTCCAAGTATATTTTCTTTATGTGTAGTGGTGAAGGTGATATTGCGGAAGTATTCATAATGAATAATAAGACGAAGTTGCCACAACCATATTTATTAGAAATAGTGAGATGCTAGTTTCGGTTGTTATGCCATTATCAATCTCAAACAAACTTAAAGTCAGTTTAGTTTTAGTTCAGTTTGAACTTAGTTCAGTATTAGTTTGTTTGAGATTGATAATGGCATAACAACCGAAACTAGTATCTCACTATTTTTAATAAATGTGGTTATGACAACTTAGTCTTATTATTGATAAAGTATATTTTCAATACAGTAGTATTCATACTCAAAAACCCTGAATTATTCAGCGTCTTATTTATATTTCAATAATACATACCATCCGCTTGACTGTTGAAAAAATGTCCAATTAATTGGTTGGAAATATCCTCCTTTATCATCATTATTGACCCCTAGTCGACCCAATTTAATCATAAATCTCTCAAAATATATTAAGCTCAACCTAACATAGTTGAAGTTGAACATTAATTACTTTTCCTCGTTGCTTTTTATATAATAATAATAATAATTTCTCTGGATGATACTGCGAAACATCCAGAGGAGTTTATTCAAAAAACAAAGATACAGATATTAAGGAGAATCCCGACTCATAAAATTGCTACTAAATAATATAATTTTATTCCTAATAAAATGACTATAATGACTTGAATGGCTTGGTCAATAAAGTATTACTATGACTTTATATTACTTTTATGTCATAATTTTACTATTCTCTAGTACTACAACGCATAATGCTGAATGAACTCGTATCATTTGTAAAGTTTTGATTTATGATTTATTGTCATGAATTGCGGTGATAAGTATTATGGCAAATATCTATATTGCATGATATTGTTACGGGTTCTATCTCTAAAATAATGCTGGCAACACGTGAAATTAACTCTCGCACTTTATTAACACAAATTACCGACTACATATCACACAAAATATCAATCAGAAACAGATTAATCGATAATTTTCAACTAATAAAGAATTTGATATATTACTGTCCAAAAATCAATCACTAACTGTTGAAAGGCCGATCAAATATTAAATAATAACTGTTCAATAAACTGTTCAACAATTCAAGAAGAAGCGTCTAAAACATAACAGTTGAAACACTACAAGCACTTATGAGTCACTGTATAAACTGTTGAGGAAGCCTGAATAATAATCTGTCACAATATACTGCATTTATCACTTAACACATTAAACTTTCATATAACACAGTTTTTATTAGCGCTCACTGGTAATCCGGTTTGTATGAGCGGAAACAGTAACTGCCATTTTATCACATTAACGTTCGAATCACAACTGGATCATGTTTATGAGAGCTTTTGCTTCATATACATTTTATCATTCCGGAAAAAACGAGAGAATTCAAAATCCTTCCTTAAAATTCTTAAGTAAACAGATAAGAACATTCTCCATTTTCGAGGCCATTCCATAAACACAGTTCTTTCAAATAGTGATTAGTTGAATATTGTGAATGTTTAAACCAACTATCACAGTTTATCATAAAATAGGCTTGTATGCTAGAAGCATCCTATTTACGTATTATTGTATTGTACATTTCATTTGTGTGTATATTCTTTTCTCGATTTTATTTCAATACCTAATGCATTTTGTAATCATTTATAATCATAACCACAACTGAAGCCAAGCTTGTGATTTAATTTGAAATTTTAAGAGCATGTTTGTATGTTTCTTTGTCAGTGAAATCATTATTCTATTCATAAGCATAACCACTCATCATTCCATCACACTCCTCTTATATCCTCTAAATATCCTTCCTTTTTGCTCTAATGGTTGAATCTGTAATTTAGTTACTACCAGATAGTGCCTCTCCACCACTAAAACTATTTTCAACTTGGACTTTTGAAAAAATGCCTATCCATCATACACTATTACTTATCTATTAAAATAATAATTATAACGAAAAAGGCAAGACATTCTTTATAGTAGGTGGAAGGTGTACCTTTTGGAAAATTATTTAGATTACGTGTTATAAAGAAGGAGAATTGAACTGTGAAGTACTGTGTGTAATCCGGTGTTGTAGACATTATAAAAATTCAACTGTTTTGTTTTAGTTGATCATTCCGATAATAAAGCAGGAGTGTAAAATTTATCATTGCACTTTGAACTGACATTGTATACAAACAATTGCATATAAACAAGACTCATGTCTTGGCTAATGATGAATGTTAATGATGTCACCATAAAGCTACTGTCAAGACAGTATCACTGCATTAAAAATCTGTTAGGATTAAACCTAATATACCTATAATCAACAGACATAATAATAAAACTTAACAATAAATTCGCTTTATCAGACTTTCTGTGAATGAATTGGATTCAACTATTTACATTTTAAACAACTATGATTTCATGTCAATATAATATTATTGTGTCAATATTATTCAAATTGTTCAAAGACGTCAAATATCTGGCATGTGCCGGCTTATTCAGAGATAAGGAGTTTATCATCTTTTAGTTGCATGCTCATCTACAAAATGTCTGGTATTTTTTTTTCGAACTTTCCATTTGATAACAATTATTGTTAACAACTTTCCCTCTTATGGTGTGCTGGTACTTCATCTGAATAGAATAATTTCTAATCAGTTTAATTTGAAGTGTAACTTATCATAAGATTCATGTCCCCCAATCAGTGAAAGTGTCTAGAATTAATAGTCTCTTCACATCTGAACGTTTGAAACATTATACTGCTTTCATTGTATTGACGGGCATTGAAAAATCAAAAGTAAGAAGGTAGAAAATCAATTTTTTGTGTGATTTATTATTTCTGTTTGTTATTTGTATTACCTTTAACGGCATTATACAGAAATTCCAGTCAATGCTTTGGTGTTTTCCGTTTATTATTCCAATAAAATATCAGTATATTTCTATTTATACCGAATTTTCTTTGTAGTGGTGAAGGTGATATTGTGGAAGATATCCATAATGAATAAGACAAAGTTGTCACAACCACATTTATCACAAACCATAAATTTGGTTGTGACAACTTCGTCTTATACATTATACGGAATTCGTATGTCATAGTTGTTATTTCTAGCATAAATTCTTTAAAAACTAATTTAATTTTTGTTCACAGATGATTGGAGAGAAATCTGAAATGCTGGACATGGCTGTGAGAATTTGTAGAGGATATCTCCATGGGCCATGGAAGAAAATAACAAAAAATGATATCGTTCTGAAAAGAATAAGGTAGGAAACTACGTTTATCGTGTATGGCATTTCCAATACATATTTAGATCAATTGCTTATTAGCCTTCTTTGAGTAGTTTGTACTGTTATTGTACTTATTAGCCTAACTCTAGTTTGTACTGATTCTAGTTTGAGAGGACTTGAGTCTAAGTTATCTGACACACTTGGTCAAGCCAAAAAATGGTATTCTGCAAACAAGCTCATTATCAATGTCAACAAGACAGAGAATATAGTATTCACAAATAGGAATGTTGATCTAAATGACGGCCTTACTAGGCCCATAAAGCTATTGGGTATGTTTCTTGATTGTAAATTGACTTGGAAGACTCGCATTGAGAGTATTTGCAAAAAGCTTTCTAGAATAGTTTTTTTATTACGTTTATGGGGAAATTCAAGTACTGCCAAAAACGTCTTTGTATGGCAGAAAAAGGCAATAAGGCTGATGGTTGGGCTAGCACCACAAGAGTCATGTAGAGGATCTTTTAAAAAAACTTGAAATTATGACCATCGACTGCGTTTATATTTTCAAAAATGTAGTACATGTAAGAGCTAACAAGAATGGGTTTGTGTCGAATGAAAACGTTCATAGTTATAATACACGGAATAGGGAAAATCTTACACTTCCCAGCGTGAGGCTTTCTAGAACGTTGAAAAATTTTAGTTTTCTCCAACTGAAACTGTTTAATAAATTGCCATTAAATTTAAGGAAATTACCTCTAAATAAGTTTAAGATAACGGTATCAACTTGGCTTTAAAAAAATGCCTTTTACTCCATTGATGAGTTTTTTGATTGTAATATGTAGGCTATGACGACTAACGCACCTAAACATGTAAGTTCTTTTAATGTTTTATGTATATTTTACATGTATTTTGACGACGCCTAATGTAATGTTCCATTATTTCAACGGCGAATAAAGATTCTTGATTCTAGATTCTAGATTGCAAAAGTAAAAAAAACATTTAGATCAATGCCCAGTATCCCTGGATACATCACGTCTTAGATAGTTACACAAAACTCACATACTCTATGTACAAATGAACCTGAAATTCAGTCATATTCTGACTATAGTCGACAATAAACACACATAAATGGGCTAGGTCAGGAAGTCACTGTCAGGTTTTT
This sequence comes from Conomelus anceps, assembly GCA_948455865.1. Taxonomy (NCBI): domain Eukaryota; kingdom Metazoa; phylum Arthropoda; class Insecta; order Hemiptera; family Delphacidae; genus Conomelus; species Conomelus anceps. The sequence continues at coordinate 55,092,915 of OX418221.1, forward strand.
CAGATCACTGAAAAACTCCTCCATACTATAGTATCTTTTCCCCACCAGCCACCGTGATACTATGCCTTTAAAACTGCTGTACTGGGCGTTCCTAAGAGTATCTGACTAATGATGAAATGATTATACATCCTCAATGCTAATACAGGAAAACAGTCCTTTTCTTTTGACAACCTACATCGAGGCATGTCAAGATTTGCCCTGCCACTTGTATTGTGAGCATGCATGTGACTGACAAATGATGCCTTTGTCTTTGTGAGCCTTTTTGCATACAGAAGAGGTGCTAATAAAAATATACTGCCCAAAGACATTGTTTAATATTGTAAATCTACTAAGATCGTTTTGAATTTGCCACTGCTCAGTTTAACTACGTTCCCATTCCATTTCTGTTCTTCTCATCCAACCTGTCGTTCCTTTTCATTCCCCTCCCATACTATCATCTGTTACTGAATTCGATCAAGCCAGTCTACGCTCGAAACGACTCAAAGATGCATGCTTCTTGTTCCTTGTGCCATTGTTAATTGTTAACGGGTTAATTTTTCGATGTTCTTGCATCTCCTACAGACAGTATGTAGATCCTAGATGATGAAAGGTGGGTTTACAGTGAACATTGAATTCACTGTATGTCAATGTTCTCAGAGCCTTCTTCTGCAGGAATAGAACATCCCCTACATGCGGGGCGTGGCCCCAGAGCAGGATGCCATACTGAATGTGGCTGCTGAACACCAAATGATACAACATCAATAACTGCTTAATGTTCAGCTGGCTTCTCAACTTCCGGAAAATATAAATATAACTCTTGATAACTTTCCACAGACCTTACTTATGTGCTGCTCCCAACTCAATTTGCTATCAATATTAAACCCCAGAAGAGTAACTGGCGCAACATCCAAACATGTTTTACCAAGAGCACACGGCATGTATTGCCGTACGTAAATTCGTATATAGAGTATTCCTTTTACATCGAATGCGACAAAAAACGAGTTTCATTGTTGCAAAATTTTCCATTAGTTTAATAATAGACGCTTAAATAGTGTTTTTGGTATTGGAGCAGTTTTTTCGGAGGATAAAGCCCACATAGGTTTGAGACCTGTGTGTGGGTAATAAATTGGATGATGGCGATTGATGAGTTGGACCTACAGCTTTAGGTGGGTTCCGAACCATCGGGAAGTGATTTTACAGCAGAGAAAAGAGTTTTTTTTGCTGGCCAATCCAATCGGTCACCCTTACAAAGATGCTTGGTAACAACAGACAATCATCCTGCACTTATTCAAATATTGCCTATTTCCTATGTATTTTATTTTGAATGATTGCCTCAATCTTTGTTATAGTTATTTTTTTGTTTTCTGTGATATAGTTATTTGTTTTGTTTTTAAAGCTGTCTTGTTGGCTGAATTCTTCACATTAATCAGGTGTTGAGTTGAGAATTTAGATAGTTATGTAATTCATTTTTTTGTAGCATCTAAAAAGTATATAGTGGCCTATTTTCTGCTGGTGAGAATTTTTAAAAACTGGCAAAACCTTATTTAAATCATAAATGTTGTTCAACATATGAAACAGAGTAAGTGAATTGAGAGACATTAATGTCTTTGGTCAAATTGCATAGGTGGAATTGCTAGAGCCCGACTTTGGGAGCGCTGGCGATGAAGGGGGTGAAAAAAAGTGTTTTTATTCCACTTTTTTTGGATTACACATGTACCCAAATAAACATTAAAATCCCAACATATTTTGCCGAAAGATCTCTGAATTGATTCTCCTACATTCAAGTTGTTATTAGAAAACACAAATAAATGTTGTAGGCTTCATTATCACTTACCCGGTGGCTCGGAACCCACCTAAAATAGTTGGTCCACCATATTTTCCATAAAATTGCGTAAACGGCGAGGTGGAACTACCGGTAAGGATCTCTCCACCAATAAAAGCTATAGGCTTATCATTATCATTACTCGAATTATCACTTACCCGGTGGCTCGGAACCCACCAAAAATAGTAGGTCCACCACTTACCCCATAACATGGCGTAAACGGCAAGGTGGAACTACCGGTAAGGGTTTCTCCACCAATAAAAGCTATACACTTATCATTATCATTACAAGAATTGAAAGCCTTTTTTAAGCCCGACGTTTGGCATAGTAAAAGAAGAACGATTTTTTGCTTAAAAAGTACTGCGAAAATTGAGTCTGTAATTTGACCAGTGTTAGTTTTCATTGTTGCACTGCTCATTTAAGAATAATGAAAATGATGATTATTTCCTCATATAGGCTATTTAATTTCATAAGGCGATTCTTTGCTTCAAAATTTTAGGTGTTTGGCAAGTCGTAGAAAGATGGGAGAGGGCTCAAATAAAAGATCTTTCCGTGATGGCGGGAAAACTATTGGAATTTCCATAATGTTAACATAAAATCATATATAACTTAAAATGTTCTCCATAAGAAAGTCAGTGCTCAATATTAACGTGAGGGTTGCTTGGGATAGTATAATCTAAAATTAGACAGACATATGTTCTAAAAATGTTTTGTTTTGTTTAAATTTCTTCACATTGAAGCTAATAATTTCAACAATAATAATAATAATAACTAGGTCTGGGAAAGGTAATGTAACATTTTCCCCTAAGAATTAGGGTTATCTCAACAGACCCTCACCATACTTTTTTTTTAGTAAGAATTAGGGTTATCCCAACAGACCTTTTCCATACGTCAAGAAAACAGTTTCCAATCACTCTAGATTTTTGTATTACAATCAATAAGTCCCAACGCTAAACCTTCGACAAAGCTGGGATATAGGCTGCCCAAGTAAACCGGTATTTACTCGTGGGCAATTATATTTTGCATTTAGCAGAGTTAAATCTCCAGAAGGAATCAAATTGTTTATTGAAGATAACAACAACCAAGCAATCAGAAAGACTTCTTGCACAAAAAATTCTGACACATAGATAATTTGATTGTTAGTTCATTTGATGTATAATAGTATAATGTTTTTTTATCTACGACCATGTCATAATGTATACATTACAGTTTCACAATTGATGCCAAAACAGCTGTCTTTTCGAAATGCTTTTTGAAACCCGTTGTATAAAGAGCTCATTATAGTACAGGTTCTACATTATAACACGGGTTCTGGACCAATCAGAAGCATTTTTGATGGAATCAATATCGTAATTCAATATTGTGAAACTATCAGCTGATTTGATCAAACTGCTAACTAAGCTGATAACCTAACAATCTACTATAACTTTTCGTATTTGAGATGAGAGGTTAGGTATCTCTGACAATCACAGGTAAAATGAAATTGTTTTAATTAAATGTATACTAGTGGTCGTAGATAAAATAGTGTATCCAACGATTTTATTTGGCCATTAAAGCACTCGTGAGATATTTATAACACTCGCATTCGCTCGTGTTATAACTTACATCTAACTCGTGCTTTAATAAGGGTCAAAATAAAATCGTTGCATAAACTACTATTATGTATTAGTGTTTTTATTTAGGGGCTTTTGCCCCCTACAAGCCACTAGTATTAATTATTTGTGTTTCCTCGTGGTTTTTTCAGTGGCGGACTCAGTAATTATCTGTACCATGTAAAACTGCAGAAGGGAAATGCTGAACCAAGCCAGGTGCTGTTGAGATTCTATGGACAAACACATGGCGAGCGAGCTATTGAAAGTCTTATTACTGATTCAGTAATATTCACGCTCCTCTCTGAAAGAAGACTTGGTCCGAGGTTGCACGGCATTTTCCCTGGAGGCAGAATCGAAGAGTATATTCCGGTAAGCTGTTCTGCTTATTTTCGAATAATAACAAAGAATAAATTGATTTGTTAAAAATATTGAAACTTTTGAATTATTGTCAAGAAATTACATTGACAGATTGAATTGTTTTCATGAAATAGTAATAATATTTGATAGAATGGAAAGATTTATCGAAGGTTAATAAGTTATCGTAACCCGCTTCCGCTCCTCAATCACAAATCATTGATGGTGTTATTTTGCTTTTAATTTGTATAACTAATATAGATTTAAAGATTGTTAGTTGAGTAATAGAGTGTAAAAATTGAAAATGAATAATAAGACGAAATTGTCACAACCACATTTATTAAAACCTCGAGAAACTAGTTTCGGTTGTTACACCATTATCAATCTCAATGGTGTAACAACCGAAACTAGTTTCTCGAGGTTTTAATAAATGTGGTTGTGACAATTTCGTCTTATTATTCATTATGGATACCTTCCACAATATCACCTTCGCCATTACTAAGAAAGTGTAAATATTGAATTTTTTTAGCCTCCGGATACCAGTTGATATAAATAAAGGTTTAAATACCTGCGTTTTGGTATCCAATAATTAATGTATTATCACTACCGGTTTCAACCCTCTTATGGGGTCATCATCAGGTGGTTGTAGACGTTATTGTGTCTTCGGCGATTCGTCGTAATATAAAACGTCGGAGAATAAATGTGTGTTTTTTATTCTCCGACGTTTTATATTACGCCGAATCGGCGATGACACAATAACGTCTACAACCACCTGATGATGACTCCATAGGAAGGTTGAAACCGGTATTGAATACAATAATTATTGGATTCCAAAACGCAGGTATTTGAACCTTTATTTAGAGTGTAAATGTTTGTTGCAGAATTTTATATTAGTTGAGAAATAAGAGTGTTGACGTCTGTAGTAAAATTTTGTAATTTATAATTTAAAGAGAAAAAGTTTCAATCTTCAAATTTGTATTGCTCAATTTGAAAGTGATGCAATCTGCTACGTATAAGATACAGAGCATTAGGAATTTTCCAAGAAAAACGTTATCATCTTAATCAACTTCTAATAGAAAAACAGGGAAAATGCCAATATTTGACGCAACGAAATTTGGTTTAGATTAAAATTTGATAATTGTTCAAATTTTATAAATTTATTTGTCCGTTCATCCTATAAAATTGTGGCTGTGTTTTTTGTCAAATTAGTTACTTCGGTACATGATAAAAGATGCTCGGTTACTTATTGAATAAAATATCACTTATCCTTTACAAAAGGATTTTTGACCAAACTAACACTGTATTTTTGGGGATATGCTAATTCTTATCAACTCCCTTCAACTGATACAACTTATGACTTATAAACTCATATACTTATATACCACATTTTTAAATAATTCTCATTGGATGTTTTTTGCACGTATCTTTTTCTTTCAATTCAAATAGTGTTTATTTTTGTTTTGTTTTATTTTCTGGGAACACTGTAAATAAAATATTTGATTTGATATTGTACTTGTTGTTCCTGTTACTTTACTTTGTTAGGAAAATTAGGTTAGCAATAATTACTTGAGTAATCACCCTTTTACTTTTAACCCATCAATGATTTTAGTAAGTGAAACTAAATATCTAGAATCAGTGTCAGTTTTCCTTTGATTCAAGGATAAGACAGCTATGCTCTTTCTGCAATAAGTAGGTATCTTCGAGCCTACTCCTAGATTTAGTTCGGAATGTTTTCATCCATTCTATGCAGTGCATAGTGCAAATAACAGGTCTACGAATAACAAACCCAACTGCGACTTCTCTGTTTGTAATAAACAATAAAGTAATTTCATCTTTTGTGCACCTACATTCAACTGTGTAAATAATCAAACAATGACAAAACGATGCTTCTGTCCTATTGTAGTCTAGGCTTTCATAGCACTTGAAGTAATGCAACCATGAAATACATACGAAAAAAATGACGTCTGTATAAGAGGGGCATGACAAGAAATATATGTCTGGATGATTAAAATTCGACTCGTGATCTCATCATTATCTTCCAATTACTATGAAAAGTGAAGTCTTGAAGTATGTTGCTTACGAATGAAAGTTGCATGACTCAATATTTCAAGGCTAAACATATACGTATAATATTTTCGTAAGTGTCTTCTGCTTGTAAGCGGAGCCGAGTCTAAATTGCTCTACGAGAGAGCTGTAGCTCAATATCTCCGTTTGGACAAAAATTTCCGTTTTGGCAGGTTTCCGGTTTAGACTGGGTGGTCAAATTAAAAGCATGTGGCAGGTAAAGGAATTACTGTAATTTAATTTTGTCTCATGAAAAAGCTGTGAAATGAATTATAAATAATAATGTGTTATAAAATGTTCCTTCACTAACCTATTTCTTTTTCATCCACATATTCACATAAAGACAAACTTTTTGTTTTTAGGTTTGCCATTTCAAAATTGAAGAACACTACCCACTAACTAAACTTGTTTTAGGAAACAATTACAGCAATTAAACTCCAACACAATTTAAAAGAAAAAAATTAAACACTGATAAAACAATCACGCATAATTTTAAACGACAGAACTCGGAATGAAGGTAGAAACAGTTCCAATTCAAAATTGTAACGCCAGGGATGTTATGATTAATGTGATGGATGCTATGGCGGCAAAATACCATGAGAACAGACTAAACACTAAAGGATGGTTTGGTTGCTTATTGCTCCGATTCTTGGAAACAATTCGCCATCGCCATCAAGTGAGAGAAGTACATAAAACCGAGTGGGACACTATGCCTTATTTATTTTGCAATAACCTTCAAAGACATCCGGCAATAAGAAATAACGTATCGTAGTGTACTTGATACGTATCCTGCTGTTTTTAAAACAAACATTGTACTCTATATTTACTTTAATACAGAAAATAATCTGGAATACAGTAGGGCTAAGTTGTAAAAGCAAACAGATTCTGTATACCTTTATCAAATTTCCGTTTTACACAGTTTTAGATATTGCAAGGGACTTTTTAAGCATTCCGTTTCCGCGTTAGCAAGATTCCGGCATAGAAAGGTATTTTTATACGTAACTGTATACAAAATTCCTAAGGACCGGATGAAACATTCCGTTTCGGCAGGTTCCCGTCTTTACAAGGGGTCTGTCTTGGACAGGTTTTACTGTATCTATATACTGAGTATTCTACTATATTTTTACTATTTCCAAAGGTGTAGTTCTATATTTTTACTAAAACTATATTATTCATGATTCCATCCATCCAAACTATGTATCATTATTCTATGGATTTCCTCACTAATAAAATGCATATGCTTATAATTTTCCCCTTTTTTATATGTGTTTTTTGTCAAACTTGAAAAAAATATTATAAATTATTTATTAATTTATGTATTTTTTTTTATTTTCCAGGCTCGTCCATTGAAAACATTCGAGCTGAGTGACAGTGTCCTGAGTCCAATAATAGCTGAAAAAATGGCTGCTGTTCATGCGATGAATGTTCCAATTAATAAAGAGCCCTGCTGGTTGTGGAACACCATGGACAGGTGATTGTCTTAAAAAATATTTCAATTATCTTTTCTTTCCAATTATTGAAAAAATAATGTTCGTTCAATCACTAAGCTTCATTTTTTTGTGGATGAAACCCACATAGGTCTGAGACTTGTGCGTGGGTAATGAGTTGGATGATGGTGGTTGATGAGTTGGACCTACAGTTTTAGGTGGGTTCCGAACCATTGGGAAGTGATTTTACAGGAGAGAACGCAGCTTATCTCTATCTGATTGAACAGATACCAGCTACGGTTCACGGCTATCACTTCCCATTAGTTCAATTGGGAATCAGTTTAATTATATATTTTCATATTAGAATAGTTTATGCCTGATGGAGAATTCTATTTAAGTTATTGAATACACACTTATAAAAATTGAAATGTTATTAAATTATGTCTACTTATACTGTGAGGTGATAGGTGTACTGTTTGCTTTAATAATTTTGTTCACTAGAAGATCGTATATTTATCACGAGTTTTAGACGGCTATAATATTTTCTCATTGATTTACAATGATAGGCAGGAATACAATTTAATATTAAAATATGCATTGGAGCTCCCAACTTGAATAAAGTAGCTTTGTACTGAATAACTGCTTTATAAGTCTGGTAAATTTCAATTAAATGCATATTTGTTTCATATTGATATAATAACAATAAAGGTTTAAATACCTGCGTTGTGGTGTCCAATAATTATTGTATTCACTACCTACCGATTTCAACCCTTCTATGAGTCATCATCAGGTTGTGGACGTTATTATAATAGTATCGTGTGACCTGGCTGGCTCATGTGTGGTATCATAATTATCTGACGTCCATGTTATGATGTACATACCGCAGAAGTAAAAACTTATTCTATTTTGTATGAATTGAAGTAATTTTACTTGATCGCTGTAAAACAATAGTATTTGAATAGCTATTATTATTATTATTATTAGTATTATTATTATTTATTAATATTAACTTTTTATTATCATATCAAATGAATAAATAGCATTTTTAGTTTTCAATTTCGAGCTAATAAGTTGCGTTGTGTTTTATAGGTGGCTTCAAACTATTGAAGAATCTCGTTACAGTCACAAGCCACAAACTTGTATGGAACAGAAGTTGAAAGACACCGATTTCCGATCAGAGGTCAAGTGGATGAGGTATGAATATGTTTTATATATTTTTCCCCAAGTATTGAATTTTTGTTTTTCTAGTTTAACATTTTCCGGTGTGTATATCAGTATTCTACTAATGTCAGTAAATTATTTCTATGTATTTAATTTGCATTGCTTCGTACATAGTTTTTTCAATATCCATATTCATTCGTGGTTTATCCAAGAGATTAGATTATTTACTTTATTCATGTAGATTACAAAATGCACAGTCTTAGATTCTAGAGAGTGAGAGGAAGTCAGTAAAGAGTTGGTGACGTATAGTAGTGATATTTAAGATGTAAGAGGTGTGTGAAAAAAGTAATGATACTGATTTTATTCTAACTAAAGTTCTTATTTTTTCAAACAACAATGTTATCCCCTTCAAAGTAGTTCCCTTTCAACGACCGGCGGAATTGTTGTTCCCACTCTTGGTAGCAGCGCTGGAAGTCTTCAACTGGTATTGCTTCTAATCGACCAGACTAACTGGTCGGTTACAGTCTTTGAAATGTTCTCCAGAGTTCCAAAATTTCCATCAGTGAATTTTCGACCTCAAAACGCATTACTGTTGTTCTTCAACCTGCGCTATTCTCCTGATTTGAGTCCTTGTTATTTCTTTCTTTTCCCGACATTCCAAAAAGTACTAAAAGGACGTCATTATAGAACTCTGGAGAACATTTTAAAAATATTGACCAACCAGTTGAAAGCCATATCAGTTGAAGACTTCCAGCGCTACTGCCTACTGTCAAGAGTTGGGGGGGGGGGGGGGGGTTATTCCACCGGTGTATGGCTGCACAAGTGAACTACTTCGAAGGAGATAACATTGTTGTTTAAAAAGATAAACATTTTTGTTAGTATAAAATGAGTCTCATTACTTTTCTCTCACACCTCGTACTCCTCTCCTGCTCATTATAAGGCTTTCTTTTCAATCGTCTATAATTTGATTGTAATCGAAACATTATTTGGGTTTAATTGAAAATGACATGACTGTCGAAACTATAGTATCTCGTGTTTTTTTCTGAAAGAATGAATAATATGTAATATTTATATAAAAAGTATATTGTACATAATTATTATTTTGATATTGCATATTTTCTAATCTTATAAAAACTATTTTCAAAATTTATCATTTATTTTATGATCAATATTTATTATTGAAAAGTCGCTTTGAAAAATCTTCAAATTCGCTTTGTAAAATTAAGGGGAGAGAGTAAATTTTGATGAACAAAGCAAAGTAAATTGAGTTAGTCTGTGTGTTTCGAAAATATTTGTATATTGAGAATATAATACTGTATATAATTATTATTTTAATATTGTATATTTTTAATCTTTTAAAAACTATTTTCAAAAGTAGTGTAGTTATTCTATATCAAAGTTTGTAGAATCCTCTCGTTAATGATACTGCCGCGGTTTATCAAGTTTCTTAATTTTACATTCTCTAAAATTTTGATACAGTTCTTATAGTGTAAGACAAGATTTTATATTTCTTATTAAATCTGTGACTAATTGAAAAATTGAATCAATAACCGAAAATTATACCAATATAATATTTATTTACTGACTATTTTTTATCTGCTGCAGCGGTTTATCAAGCTTCTTAATTTTACATTCTCTAAAATTTTGATACAATTCTCTTAGTGTAAGACAAGATTTTATATTTCTTATTAAATCTGTGAGTAATTAAAATTGAATCAATAACCGAAAATCATACCAATATAATTTTTATTTACTGTCTATTTTTCAACAAACTGTACCAACATCGCTGTTGTTTTGACAAAAACATTAAAGTGAAATCAAACTTGAAATTTATGTATAAAATTCCTGGGTTTCTTGTTCCATGACGAACTGCGTTGTTAATATTAACTTTTTAAGTGAATTCAACGACTTGCAGTCAAATGTTTATTAAGAATAAGTAGAATTTACTCACTCTGTAAATGGATCTCCAAGATTCGAAAACGTTCGGCCTACAGAGTGAGTAATTTCTACTTATTCTTAATAGAAATTTGAATCAAAGTCGTTGAATTATGTATAAAATCTTTATTGTTAATGTAGTTTTGCCAAAACTCTATTTCGCCGGTTACATATTATTTGTTTCATTTGTTACATTTCTCCCGTTTACAGAAACCATCTCCATAAGATCCGATCCCCAGTTCTGTTTTGTCACAACGATATGCAAGAGGGAAACATTCTGCTGAATTTGGCAGAAACTGAAGAGCAAAAAGCAAACGAAGTGAATGGCAATTGCACTGTCAGTGATAACAACAATTGCGAGAAAGATATTGTGCTCATCGATTTTGAATACTGTTCGTACAATTATCGAGCTTTCGATTTGGCCAATCATTTTATTGAGTGGACGTACGACTATACTAAGGAGGAGCATCCTAATTTCAGTATTCACCGAGATCATTATCCAACAAATGAACAGATGGTGAGTTTGTTGTTTTTTGTCTAGTTATTATTGGATGAATGCTGAAGTGTGATTGGTGTGTGAGAGAAACATGAATGAGGGCTCAAGAGACTGTTTTAGTTTGTGTGATTGGCTAATTTCCGAAGATTGTACCACGCGATCGCTTACCATAATGTAATTAACTTTGAATTTCCTATTGAATGCTAAACATTATACTGAGACCTCCGCTAAGTTTCATCCTCTGGTATGAAATGGACGATATTTCCTTTGTAGTGGCGAAGGTGATATTGTGGAAGGTATCCATAATGAATAATAAGACGAAATTGTCACAACCACATTAATTTATTGAAAAATATTGAGAAACTAGTTTCGGTTATACCATTATCAATCTCAATCAAACTCCTAGTTTCGATTTTGAGATTGATAATGGTATAACAACTGAAACTAGTTTCTCAATATTTTTTAATAAATGTGGTTGTGACAATTTCGTCTTATTATTCATTCAGGACGAAATTTCCCCAAACTTCGCCGTTTTATGTGAATTATCACTTAGATTCTCAATGCTAAATATTTATACTCTATACTATTTAAAATACCACCGTCTACAATCTATGTGTTGTTATTAATATTGTTTTTAATCACTCATACTAAAATCTGTAAATCTACATAAAATAATCGAATCTAATCCACTGCGGTCATTGACAACTGCATTAAATAGCTTCTGTTATTTATTTCGATGCTGGGAAATTAATTCCATATAAGCTTCAAAGATTTGTTTTCCATTTCTTATTCACCTTGTTGTAGGTCCAATTTTGAATTGGAGTTTACTCTCAGTTTGAAACATTCAGTTAAGTTAGCTCTGTACTATACTAATTCTCATGGCCAACAACGGTACTAATTTTCCTGGAATATAGCTGTTTCACACAAACTTTTATGGTCAGGTTAATGAAACTGCATGTATTTTACTAATAATTATTAAATTAATTCAATTAATAAATTGTATTCCCTTACAGGCACGACAAATATGCACAACGTTTACTCCAGTGCAAGCTTTATTTATTATGTTCCGTTATATTCGAGAAAATTTATCAAATTTCAGACTGATTCTATGTTATTATTTTGTTGAGTTTATAATACAAAGTGAAATCATTACCTTTGTAACAAGTGTACAACTGGCGATTGGGTTTTTTATAATTTCTGTCCAACTTATTCGCACATTTACGCTACTTCTCATACACACATTACTCACAGAACATAATTTTTATTGTAGTATTCGTATTTAAAAGAAATTCACTAACAATAATTAATATAATAATTTTAATATTTATATTTGGACAAAATATCACTAGCTTGAAAAAATTAATATCTCTAGATATTTATAATGCAGCAACATATTCACATGCATGATTATAAAGGAAGTCTCTCAATTATAACGTATTTAAAATACATTTTCAATTCACCATTTTGTCCGTCATTTATTTTTACATTATCAGTTTGAGGATACAAATAAAAAGTTCATCATTCCACTTGAATCAAACAGGGATTCACTAAATTCACAAAAAAGCACTCACCTAGCTTGGTTTACATTTGTATGTAAATTTAACCTAATACTAAATTATTTTCAACTTGCTTCCATCACTACTCACAAATATATACTATCTACACATATAATTCACGTAAATTTCATTGCATACATATTATATTTTTTATTTTAATCAGCTCAGTTCGGTTGGCTCCTGACTGTAAAGTTATTGAAAAATTATTACTGTATGTCTGTTCTTTAATTTTTTATTTGTCACTAAAGCATTCAAGAAAATTCAAATTAATCCTTGCTCTATTAAGTCCAATCCAACATTGTGAAATGAATGAAAAGGGATCGTTCTTACAGAAATGTAGATATTGAAGTCTTAATCGGGTGTCATGTTAGACCTATTGACATTAATATCCATTGAAATATCTTCAAGGAAGCTTACAAATCTGACTAACTGCGTATAGCTCTCATTTCATTGAGTTCACAAGATGAAAAATTATCGTCGTTATCGAGTGTTTAGACTGCCTTTTTGACGGTCTGGGGTTTGATTCCCGTTCCAGTTTGACATTTTTGAATCATCATTAGTCTCAGACTCATGTGGGCATCTTGAAAAGTCTATTCATAAGGGTTGAGTGGAAGAGAGGACCAGGAGTCCTAACTCCGCCCTAATAAAGGCATTTAATCAATCAATCATCCTATACCTCAGTTTCTGATGTACTTTGATTTTCCTTCATTGGGCTTTTTGAAGTAATTTCTTAGTTAAATGTTAATGTTATTATTACCTAAATAATTTATATTTACTTAAATGGTTTCATAGATGAAAAAACTTTTAGAAATCTTTCCCAAGTTATCGTAGAGTTGTTTACGTCCTTTTTTCTGTTAATTCAAGAACTGTTAAATCGGAGCTTTTAAATCTTCTATTTTCATTGCCGATCCTGTCCTATTTTCCAACCAGTTTTCAACAACTAATTATTTTTTGGTTCTTGCCTTGAATAAATTTTATAATAGGTATTATTTGATTTAAAAAATTTCTTGACTGCTTTTGTGACGAATGGTTAGATGGTGGTTGCCTAAAAAATTCAAACAATAAATTTTATCTTTCGAGTTCGAAATTTTTGAAGTTCGGTGACTGCTTGTTTGAGTGAATATATGAATGTGAGATTTAAAAAAAATGAGTGAATGTTTGACGAGTGTTGTGTGATAATTTATTAGTGTAAACAAAATTCTATTGCAATTGTGTACATGGTAAGTGTACATAACATATTTATTCTCTTTTTCATGATAGTTTTCTTTTATGAAAATGATAATGCCTAGGACCCAACCGATTGAGCTGTTGATTTTGTTTGATTTTTTCAAATCACATATTGAAACACAAATCAGTGCAAATAATATTGGCATCAGGAATTCGTTAGATGTAGGGAGTTGTAGAGTGTATTTTTTATTATAAAAGTGGGAACGAGCAAACTTATAGATAACAATTTTTCATTCCAAAAGTGAAACCTCTTGATAAATTTGCAAGTTATTCATATTTTTTGCAAAACCAATCGTTTTTACCAATTGCAGCAAAATTACTAAAAACCTAAAAGATTTTTACTCCATACAAATTTCTATTCCAATGTCCAATCGTGCTACAACGAACTAATGATTGAGATCTTGAGTCTTCCAGGTTCATAAGCTATTTATAGAACTTATATAAATGGAATACTTCAATATTCTGTAATTTAGCAAGTTTATTACTTTATTCAAATTTTATCCACTTTCTCTTTCAATTCTAATCCTTCAGTAGATTTAATGAAGTGATCAAGTGATTTTAAGTCGACTAACTGGAAGGTCGGATCACTTAGGACTATTGAGCCAATGTCTAACAATCTGTTTTTATCATCATATAACGTAATTTGATTCAAAATAGAAATATGCATTGACTTGACTATGCTCTTCCTTAAGCGTAGGACATCTGAAAATGATTTCCATCTAACTTTGTTATGTACTAGCGCCCTGATATCCAACCACTCTTTGCCAAATCCCTCTATTTCTGCTTGTAAATTCTCGTAATTCCTTATATAACCTAATATTTGAAATAAAGATGAACAGCTGCATTGGTGTAATCGATAAGAGCGCTTATGTCTGACCTAACCTGACATCTATTCCTTGCGGTCGCGGCTTTTTAATAATTTTTCTCATTACCCACGCACAAGTCTTAGACCCATGTCGGCATCTTCAACAAAAAAATAATGATAGAACTTTTTTCTAATTGAATAGCATGATTGAAAAAATTTCTGGTTTGTTTCATTCCCACTTTTATTATATATTTTATGAGATATTAGTTGAAATACGTTCCTTTCGACAACGATCAACCAAAATGGATTTCGCTGACAGCCAAAGGAAGTAACAAATAGGCATTGAGAAGTTGTACAAATGAATAATAATAATAATTTCAGGTGTTAGAAACATTAGGACAAGGATGAGGAGGGCTGACTGATAGTTGATAACAATCTTGTTTGATTAGGATTTGCAACTGTTTTTGCCTCTCTGCGTTTTGTGTGTGTTTTGTTTTATTGTCGGCTGAAGTGCCTGTCTGTCACACCACTGTCACAGCGCTGGCGTTGTTAGTGATGAGACGAGCGTCCTGTTTGGAATCAGTGAGCGACTGTCAACAGGTGACACCGATTCACCATTCACGATCTGAGTCTTACCTCTTCTCTTGCCTTCTATTAAATCCATCCCACGCGCGCACGTGTGCACACACGCGTGCGTGCACAATAACAATCGAACACGAACCACCGGTTCGAAACGGTAATTACAACGATGGTAAACGTACAAATAAAAAGCAATCTGTTTTTCTAAAATAGCTTGTCATTTATTCAGAACCGCTTACAAAATTGACTAAATAGATAAGTTCTTTCGGCGAATATTTTTTATGTGATTCAATTTTGAATTTGTTGATTATTTAGTCTTCTTTCCCACAAATAAATGAAACTTTTCCTAAGTGGGAATAAACACTCACTGGGAATAAAAACATTTTCATGGTCGCTCTTCTCTTGTTCTAAATACTATTAGTAGTAGAATAGAAGAAATAAGAAGTACTTATCAACTTCATCATCAACGCTATTTCCTCTAAATTGTTGAAGGTAGAAGGAATAATCTGTTAAACCAAGATAAAACGTTTTTGAAGTGGTAATAAACACTTCCATATTATTTATGAGTGGCAATTTACACTCTGGTGTTGGAGCATAATCAAACACCGCTGATACCAGGCAGTCAACTGTCTGGGAAGTGATAGCCGAGTGCCGTAGCAGGTATCTGTTCAATCAGAGATAAGCTACGAAACTACTGGGCGCTCTTTGTAAGGGTGACCGATCGTATTGGTCAGCAAAAAAGACTGTTCTCTACTCTAAAATCTGTTCTCTAAGACTGTTCTCTAAAATCACTTCCCGGTGGTTCGGAACCCACCTAAAACTGTAGGTCCAACCCATCAATCACCATCATCCAATTCATTACCCACGCACAGGTCTTAGACCTATGTGGGCTTTATTCTCCGAAAAAAGGGAAAAAGAAAAAAAACTGAGGCAGGTCTGACTTGACTAAGTTTTGTTGAACTTAACTTTACCTGACTCAGTCCTTGTAACCTCAGCTGACTTTCTGGCATCAGCAGTACATGATGATGCTCTTACATCAGAGCTAAACGATTGTTACACGTGAAAATGTAAGTAACTCCCACTTCAAAGTCGTTTAGTCTTGGTTTTATAGGTCATTCACTTTATTTTAAACTATTTACAGAAAATGGTGCTATGAATTAGATCCTATCTTCCATTTTACTTGCAGTATTTTAAACAAGAGAAAGAAGAGAGGAAAGAAACAGATAAGAGAAAGATTGAGGCGCATGGTTAAAAGTGTGTTGACTGTAACTAGTTTGTAATAGATTTATTCGTTTTTCCAGATAGTTTTTGAAGAAAAAATTAAAATTAAATGTAAAAAATCGTTATTGTGTGAAGTAGAAACTGTAGGGTCTTGATAACGTCTGAATGAATAATACTTGAGTTTGATTGAGCTTGAGAATGTCGTGACTGCCGAAACCATAGTATCTCGTGGTTTTGTCATGAATGATATTGTGACATCAAGTATAATTCCTTATGGATATCTACCATAACATAACCATGATCAATTCAAAGAAGCATAATCACTTTAAATATACTAACTATTTGATGTGATTAAACTTCTGTATATATTGTAAGCGGTTCAAGGTTTTATTTTTCAAAGAGCCATCTTATCTAATTTCCTGCATGTCATAAGTGGTTATCATACATGAAACAGTTGAAATTTTTAATCTCAATATAGATTGCTTTTTAAAAAGTCTAGATTGCAAAATTACTGGGATATAAAATTAGTAGGCAATATTAAAAATTAATTTACTTCATGCTACAAGTGACCCAACATTTTTGAACGTCAAAAAGAAAAAAATCAAGTAATAATCGTAATTTTTTTTATCGGTAATTTCAAAATTGGGTTATGACAGGATGTAAATGATCCCACTATGAACCTTAATCTGATAAAATTATTAATTCATCTTATCGTAATCCAGCAACTCGAGTAGAAATTCCTTATGGATTCATCAAAATGCCAAAAATCAATTAGAATGTGGAAGTTGAAAAGGTACCTATTATTATCTTCCCGAAGTGTTCTAAAAATTGAA
This sequence comes from Conomelus anceps, assembly GCA_948455865.1. Taxonomy (NCBI): domain Eukaryota; kingdom Metazoa; phylum Arthropoda; class Insecta; order Hemiptera; family Delphacidae; genus Conomelus; species Conomelus anceps. Next base: position 55,109,966 of record OX418221.1, read on the forward strand.
TTTGAGTGTGTTGAAATTTGTGTGTAATGTTGAAATCATTTCAGGTTTATTAGATTCAAGAATGAGTCTTTCTTGGCTCAAACCTTTATACTCGCTTATCAAAGCTGACTCAACTGAGGTGCTTTTTATGAAAAAATAAGCAACCGTTGGTAAATATTCATTAATACATTTCAAGAGAAAATCGTTTTCAATTTTTTGTTTTATAATCGATTTATTCTAAAATCAATTCTTCGTAATATCAACTACATGCTGTTACCTATAGTGGTTATTACTGTATCAAAATTGTTAATCTCTTATTATCTTGCAAAAAATCATGGGAAATATTAATTTTGAAGCAATTGCTGATGATTTATTTCCGTCAGCTTAACAGTTCATTATACAGAGTGATTTTTAAGTATGGAAACGGCTTTATATTGCGTAACTGAGACTTCTTGGCAAAAAAAGCTTATGCGGATCTGCATAGTTTTAAATATCCAACTTTTGCTGGTTTTGAAATTTTTGTACGCCATCTTGGATTCAACTTCATTTTTTAAATGGGATGGTGGTCATGTGACACATCATTACAGTGTGAAATTTCAAGAAAAAAACAGTGGCCTAACCCGTTTTTCAATAAACACCGTTGTTTTCGATTTATAAGCATTTAAATTTGCAATTTTTAGAAAATTGTGTTAGTAATGAAAAAGGTAGAACGCACTGCATAAAAAATTTATTGAATTTTTCATTCATAAATTATTTAATAACTAAAATGGAATTCATTTTTAATAATACCAACATCATAAATCATTTTTTCCATCATTGTTTTGTTTGTTAATGATACTGGCTGATATTGACACCGGTAGCTGAAAAATGCAATAAAGTGTTTTATGTAGTGCGTCCTACCTTTTTTATTGCTAAAACAATTTTCCCAAAATTGCAAATTTAAATGCTTCTAAATAGAAAACAAATGCATCTATTGAAAAACGGTTTACCCCATTGTTTTTTTTTCTTGAAATTTCGCACTGAAATGATGTGTCATATGACCACCATCCCATTTAAAAAAATAAAGTTGATTCCAATATGGCGGATTCAAGCTAAAAGTTGAATTTATAAAACTATGCAGATCCGCATAAGCTTCTTTCGCCAAGAACGTCTCAGTTATGCAATATAAAGCAGTTTCCATACTTAAAAATGACCTTGTATAAGTTTGTTTAATGTCGGCAAAATTATGAGCACATGATTTAACTCTTGACCGCATTCTTGAAAAGAAATTGAGTCACAAATAAGATGAAAATTGTATTTTCATTCCAAGCTTGATTGATAGGCAAATGTCGGTGAAGTAAGTTGGCATTCACATTTTGTCATCTATCATTTCATGTTTGATACGTTATTAAAAATATCGATAATTGGGTACATTTCTGGACTTGATTACTAGTACTCTTTATTCGATTTGTTATATTTTAAAAAGAATATCAAGTTTCAATTGTCAAGAATTTTTTACTCACAAATGCAAATGCCCTAACGTAGTAGTTGTTACTATACGGTACATCAATACTATTAATTACTATTTGTGCCACTGTATTCAATATCTAATTTGCAAAGTAGTTAGAAAATCACTAGTAGAATAGTAATTCTCAATTGCAGAGAGCAAGTTGATTAATAAGTATATTTTCATAAATTATAGTCACATGCTTCATCAAGCTTTATTGCAACTGAAAGATTAACTGAAAACTTCAATGCATATGAAAAATCATCCATTTCTGTTAACAAATGTATTTTTATTTATCACCAAAGTAAATTAGTTGAACTATAGTGTTTGTAGAAAAATACTATAGAATGGGAATGGAGTGCAGTCTTTATCGGTGGAGATACCCTTACAATTCCACCTCATACTATAGAATACAAGATTTGATTTGATAAAAGTTCCAATTATTTTGGTTTTCATGAATTTTAAAAGTGTGTATTGTACAAATTTTATTTGTTAAATGAGTCGGAACTCTTAACTGATGAATGGTTTTCTTCTATTCGCAGATGGCCTTTATCAATCGCTACTTGAACAGTGTTGAAAGTAAGTCTTCACCGTCTGGCGTGGCATCTGCAATGAGTGAACTCAACACACCTGAACATTTGCTGATGGAAATCAAGCATTTCTCGTTGGCCTCTCATCTTTTTTGGACACTCTGGGGCATTGTTAACGCCATGACTTCACAGATACCATTTGGATACTGGGTAGGTTTTAGTTGACAGCAGATGAATTTCAAAGTTGCAGTTTTCCCCCTCAAAGCCATTTTTCATAATACACTTTTGATTATATAACAGTGCAATGCACCTATTGCCAGTCAAGCTATGGAGTGGTTGACCATGCGCAATTATTGCTACGACAATCTCTCTTCATAATGAATAATAAGACGAAGTTTTCACAATCACATTTTTTATTAAAAATAGAGAGATACTAGTTTCAGTTGTTTTACCATTATCAATCTCAAACTTTGTTTGAGATTTATAATAGAGTAACATCCGAAACTAGTATCTCACTTTTTTTAATAAATGTGGTTGTCACAACTTCGTCTTATTATTCATTATGGATATCATCCACAATATCACCTTCACCACTACAAAGAAAATCTCTCTTAAGTCTTGATGGCAAGCATTGGATTTGTGGCCATGGCATCTCACACTGTCTGCTTGAAATTTTAAATTACAGATTTGTAAATGGACACCATCAATTGAAAACATCAAAATGGAACAATTGATAATTGTCAAATTGTATTTATTATAGATAATTATTATTAGTTCACAACTTATTAATCCACAATAAATAACAAGTTTTTCGCTTACTTTCTCAAATTCTGAAAGTCTGCCGACCATCTATCTTGCATTGGATGTGGTGATCAACTATTAAATCTGTTATGCATTGATCAATTGAAGCCTAGCGTTGGGAATAGCTATTTGCGTAACTAGAGCGAAAAGTGGGGTATTTCTGCACTGAGAGAAACAGTTTTTTCACAAGTGCAGACACAATACTTTGCGCTCGAATACACATTAAATTTTTCTTACAGTAATGTATAAAGTAACATTTAAACAGAACAAACATAACCTGAAAATTGCTCATATAACCTTTCTTCGAATCAAATCGATTTCATTAACAACTATAGCTGACTGTTTTTGTGTAGCTAAAGCAGAGTAGCCAACCTCTTTTCGAATGCAGAATAGGGAACCTGCGTATTACATGCTCACTATTTTGTGTTTTTAGGTTGCAAATCTGGAGTGCGGAAAAGTATTTTCGCGCACTGGAATTTACTTTCCCACACTGGAGCAGGTATAGACATTTTGCGTGCTACAGTTGGTGCAAAAATAGGCACCTTTTCGGGTCACTGTAGGAAAATAATGTTTTTAGTCTTGATACATTATTTTTTCTTGTATTTTTATACAATTATTTTGAATTTTCAATTAAATTTGCAGCAACAACATATTGTCGGTTAGCACGTCATATGTTATGAGACTTAACTGATATTCCTGCGGTCACGGTTTCGATTCCCCTTCAGCCTGTCTTATTGTGTATTCAGTCACCTCAGTCAAAACTCTCACATATGTGGGCATCATCACCAAAAGAAAGTATTTTCTAAAAATTTAAAATGGGTATAAGGCTCAGTGCACACTTGCGTGTTTTCAGCGGTTTCAACCTGCCAGACCGCCCGGAGTGTTGTGGAAGCTGCATGCACGCGGCGGTTGGGCGGAAAGCTGCGTGCTCATTTTGCAAGTCGCGTGCACGCCGCTTGCAAGTCACTTGCTCCGCTCAAGTGTGTACTTCACTAGAACTCATCTACCGCTGAACCGCCGGCGTTCGCAAGCTGCGTGCACGCTGCTTGAAAACACGCAAGTGTGCACCGAGCCTAACCCAGCTCTTCTGCTGTTGTTGAATAGTCGATGCATGCATGATCAGGAGTTGACAATACCAACTATAATAATTCTTCATCCATGAAAAGCAGACTTTATAGATGGCACTGTTGAAGTTGAAAGATACGCTTAACAATCACAGATGACAGCAGGGCCAAGCTATATTCTAATTGCTAGCCTCAAGATCTTCCCTAATTGAGTAAAGCGGTGTGGATTTCACTTATCTGCAGTCCTGAAGGCAACCTCTTGCAAGTTCTCTGATGCTTTCCGGCAAGGCATTGAACAATCTCAGTGCAAGGATGGGGAAAGAGTCCTTCTAGTTGTGCAGTATGGAACGTCAACGACTTAAAATTTAAAATGGGGGTAACCCAGCTCTTCTGCTGTTGTTCAATAGTCGGTGCATGCATGATCAGGAGTAAGCCAATACCAACTATTTTCCCCCTTTTTTTTCGGAGGATGAAGCCCACATAGGTCTAAGACCTGTGCGTGGGTAATGAGTTGGATGATGGTGATTGATAGCTGGACCTACTGTTTTAGGTGGGTTCCGAACCACCGGGAAGTGATTTCACAGCAGAGAACAGTGTCTTTTTGCTGGCAAATCTAATCGGGCACCCTTACAAAGAGAGCCCAGGAGAACGCAGCTTTTCTCTATCTGATTGAACAGATACCTGCTACGGCTCACGGCTATTAGGTCCCTCCATGCTACATACTCCACACTACACTATAAAATGAAAAGGGGTGGGAATAGACTTCAGTTGTTTTTGTAAGCAGCGATTCGCCGATTGCTTGTCAAATCGTCATTTTATGATATATTATTCTTTGTTGTAGGAGTACGCAGCTGAGCGTTTGGACTGCTACTTTGTCCTGAAATCGAAGCTGATCAAAAACGAGTCCGGCGTGAAAAGAAAGGTCATAGATTTGGACTGATCAGTGAGCGCATCCCGGTCAGCTTTCTCAACGAGCGGAGCACAATTTGCTGTCAACAAGAAGAGAAAAAGAAAAGTCGAAAAGCAAGTATTTTGAAATCGCCGGGTGGGCGCAGCGCTGAGTAGTCTTGCGAGACTGCAGCAATCGGTAACTGATCAAAGTTTCCGACTACGCTGTAGACGAGTGGGTAAATGCCATCGGGCCAAGAATGGCAATGGCGGCTAGCGTACAGTCCATGAGAGTTGCTAGCGAATCTATGGCACGAAAGTGTGATCCAAAAGAAAATTTTAATAATAAAATAAATACTTGAAAAGTTAAAAATCATCAATCAATAATTCTGCAGCTATTATGCACTTCTATTGATTATGATTATCAATATTACAATACATAATATTTTAATTAATGACATAATACGGTAACTAAAATCAGGACAATCTGAAACATTCAAAAATAAAAACTACTTCAAAATAAATTAAAAACGTTGAGTAGAAATTGAGTTGATTTAAAAAAATATTTTTTTTCTGCTTGTATGAATGAATATCAAATAGGAAATTGAAATTACTGCAGTTATCTTCAGTATCTTATCTAACTTTCATTACCTTGACGTAAAAATAATTATAATCCAATGACTTCGATTTGTTTGGTTCATTCTACTATTCAATCCAAAAAAATTTATAGTTGTAAAAAGTATGATTTTATTTATAATAAAAAAATAATACTATAGTATACTGGCTCAGGTCTGGTGTCAGAGTCTTAGGTCGTATTATAATAATAATAATAATAATAATAATAATAATAAATTATTTGCATAATTTATTCAGTATAACAGAGAAATCAGAAATTCAAATGACAGGGTTAAGATGACTGCTATTGTAAATGTTATAATATTTATTTCACATATTGCAGCCTATTTGAAGACTGCTTAAAATATTTTCACTTTGAAGTAGTTTATTCCTCTCTTAGCTTTGTCATTTGTACTTGAATTGTAAATGAAAAAAAAATGTATTAGACTGATATACTTACTAGTCATAAATTTTTCATGTACATTTTTAATAATTAACAAATATTTCTCTAACATTTTGTCCATACCAGTTATGTGGTTTTGCTCTGATTTTTTAAGAACTTACATTCTCTCATGGAAACATCGGTTGTAAAGAAGTTATAAATTAGTGCTTAGTTGAAGTTTGTCATCAATTACAAATAATTAATCAAGAAATATTATCATGCAGGAAGCACACATGCCTTTGGTAGCACAATAAATTATTATAGCTTTGGTTTTTTCGGTTATTCTAACATCGTAATTGAAATTCATTAGCTTCATTTGATCATCTTTTTAAAACAGAGAATATTTCTTGTAAACTGTGTACTTAATTTTGTATTTTTTGTAAATAGTTACATCAATGTTCCTATCAGTTGAACTTTCTACAAGATTTGTAAAGATCTAATAATATGTATTTTTAATAAATTTGAATTTTTATACAGAATATTTGAATTTTGTTTTATTAAAGCAGACCTATCCAAGATAAATATTTAGAAGAATCTTCAGTCTTGAATACTATGATTTTACATTGATGATAATTTATAGCCGAATTAGTTTCAAGTTTCTAAGTTTCCATCTGTTCTTGCCATAACTGCGCTAACCTGCCGGAATCGCCTACTTTTGAATGTCCAATACTCATCCCTTTGCAAATTTAGATTTGCCACAGTTTCTAGTTTCCATGACGAAATACTTAATGAACAATCTAATATTTCCAAAAATAATTCAAAATAGTAGTTTATGCAACGATTTTATTTTGACCCTTATTAAGGCACAAGTTAGATGTAAGTTATAACACGAACGAATGCGAGTGTTATAAATATCTCACGAGTGCTTTAATGGCCAAATAAAATCGTTGCATACACTATTTTATCTACGACCACTAGTATACATTTAATTAAAACAATTTCATTTTACCTGTGACTGTCAGAGATACCTATAACCTCTCATCTCAAATACGAGAAGTTATAGTAGATTGTTAGGTTAAAGCAGCTGGTGTAGCAGTTTGATCAAATCAATATGAATACACAATATTGAATTACGATATTGATTCCATCAAAAATGCTTCTGATTGGTCCAGAACCCATGTTATAATGTAGAACCTGTACTATGAGCTCATTATGCAACGGGTTTCAAAAAGCATTTCAAAAAGACAGCTGTTTTGGCATCAATTGTGAAACTGTAATGAATACATTATGACATGGTCGTAGATAAATGCAATAAAATTATCGCTACTATTACAATTTAGTCAATTTTATTCTAATATCAAAACTGAGACTGAATTTCAATTAAATATATGATTTTCACTCACTTTTACTGGAGATACTGGAGGAATGCATTTCACTTCTGAAAAGAAGCTTCGTCAGCCTCCAGTAAAAGTGAGTGAAAATCTTATATTTAATTGAAATACAGTGTCAGTTTTGATATTAGATTGTACATCAAGTATTTCGTCATGGAAAGTATCGTCAATTTTATTTTTTTTATCATTAAAGTAACCGTAGTTATTCAGCAGTGAAGTACAGGTGCGTCAGCATAACCCTTTTTCAAAACTTGATAAAACTCAAGTTATGAATCAGAAAATAATTATTTGTTTTTTATATTAAGTACCGTATGCACATACCTTAAGTTTTGTTTTACTTAATACCACATCAGGTATGTGAGGACCCCATTCTCCGCACACCGATAAACTGTTTTGAGGGAACACTTCCTAGAGCGCCTCATCTCAATCAGGTTGATTTCGAGTGGCTGGCCCTTTCCTGAATTGGCCCATTGTGATTTTTTATGTTTTTTAAATTCAGTGTTTTAGTGAACTGCCCGAGGATACAAGATGTCAACATCCAGGAAAAATTGCCAGAATAACGCCTGCTATGCTGGCAGGAGTCATTAAAACGAAAGCAGTTCAGAAGAGGATCCAAATTTGCATTCAGTGCAGTAGTAACCAATTATTGTAGTAACAGTAGTAGTAGTAGTTACAGTAGTGTTGGAAAGGAACTGTGGTGGCGGTGTGTATGTTGCAATGACTGTCATAAACATAACCTTCAAGCACAGTTCAAGAGTATAAATAAATTTATTGCACATAATATGCATTGTTGCAAAGTCACTTCCACAATATACAATTGTTTTTTACATAAATCACATCTGGATGAGACATACAATAACAAAATTTAATAAACCATAATTCTCAAAAACAAAAGAAAATCAACCTGGAAATCCATGCGAATTAACATTGAAAAGTGGAATTTCTAGAACAAACATTAATTTCATTTTAAATACCATTATGGCAATAATAATAATAGTGCTCATCAAAGTTAGTATAATATCTTATTCCATATACCTAAGCACAAATACGACCAAATACTAACGTTAGTATTCAGTCATCTGTGGCCTTCGTATTCTATTGACCTTGGACTCAAAAGCCTTTTTTTTGCAATTAGAGGACAAAATAATGTAAAGCTTGAATAATCTTGATTGGAAGACTACACATTGCCGTCACTATTCCATGCCTAGCTTCAATTTGCGCAAATTTTTGAGCGTATATTTTCGAAATAGAAGGTTTTCTCGCTCCTATGGAGAGTTTATGCTTGGCGTTGGCACTTTCTGAATCATTCAATCAAACTATGTTCAAGGTTCAAAAGTAATTCTAAGTTAAATAAGATTTCGCGTAGTTAAAACACTAGAAAATAAACGACATATGAGCCTAGGGCCAGAGTTCTACATATTCATTGAATTGAAATATGTGTATTAAATAAGAATATTTCTTGATCATGAGTATGGTTTGCGTAATTCACTTTCTTCGATGACTTAATAGATAAGAATCCGATAAATTCTTAGATAAAATTAGATCAGAAAACACAGATAAATTCAAAGCAATGATAATAAAAAGATGACACAAGCATAACACAAGAATAGCTTATAGAAACCACCTCTTCTAAAAACTAATTAATAAATAAATTGATATTATTAAGAAAATAGTTCTAATTGTGATGATAATATGAGCATGACTATGACTGGAACATGAGAACAGTAAAGTCCGAGTATTTCAAGAATTTGTTTCTGTGTTAAAACCTATTCAATATATATAAAAAAAGCATCAGGAATTAAACCTGTTTCATTTTATTATTAATTTAAAATTGAATAAAAATATAAAATACTACATAAAAAATAACATTAAAAAATAAAATTTTATTTTATTGGCTGAATATTTTAGCTCTTTTATTTCAACAATATTAGTATACTATCAACTTTATTTGTCATATCTTTTAGTTTATTTCTAATAACAAAATCCTAGAATAAATAATTAACTCAAGAGACTAGGGTCCGTATTTATGAACGTGACTTATGTTGATCTAAGCACCAGTTATCTAAGACCGAGTTGTAAAGGCTCTATTACATTGAACATGGTCACAAGCTAACCTAAAATTGTGTTGTATCATCAGGCACTAATAAACATAAAATAACATACATGAAAAGATAAAGATACTGTACTACATGTAAATTTACAGTTACTGTTAAGTAATTATAACCACACTAATATATTTTAAGTTATAATTTTCTGTTTTTCGAATTTGAAAATGATATCATTCGCAGCAGTGTAGTACACGCTACCTGCCAGCAGACCAATGAACTTCATCCATTCTTTTTTAGAAAGAGAATCCTATCCTAGTGCCAAAAAAATGTAAGGTTAGAACTATAAAATAAGTAGAAATAATTTCAAAAAGTCAAACATACAGTGAATTACATTGCAATGGTGCAAAAATTGAATATGATGATTTTATTTTAATATTATGAGCCGATGCTATACTAAAAAATGACCAAAATATGATGCAACACAACAATCTAAGAACGGCTTCAAGACAGCTCTGTACCTAGCTTGGCTAAGAACGGATTTGAGACTCCAATTATAAGCACGTCTTGGCTTTTAAGTTAAGAAGATGTTTAAGAAAGGTTCATGAATACAAACTTTATTCTAAGCTTTACTTATACTAGGTGAGTTTACTAGCTGAAAAGTGAGGTTATAAGCCAACCCAGTTGTCCCTGCAACATTTACGTAGTGTAAAATCTTATATTAGTGTAAATTAGAGTTGTTTAATGTAAATTTTGAATGTTAAATTATTTATCAGGAGTCAGATCTTTGTTGCGGGAGCTGGATTGGCTTTTAGGGTTACAGCTGCTTGCTGGCTTGAACCTGTTAGTGTAAGTAAGCCTTATTGCCGCTAAGTCTGTCTTATACGATCTGACTTAAGTCGTTCATTGATAAGTCACGTTCATAAATATGGGCCTAGGTGTTGAAATTTTGGATATCAATATGCATGAAATCTTTTAGCCTAATCTTTTTTTATCAATTTCGACTACTATACACTTGGTAAATTTAGTGCTTTCCTATCAACGTCACATTAAAAAGAAAACCTACTCAAGCATAAATTAATTTCAGATTTAAATTTAAAAAGTCCTTTGATAAAGCCTGTAATCAGTTAAGAAGTTTTTTTCTCCTATGTTGGGTTGGGCGCTCAGCGATTGACAGACATGCTTGACTTCCGCCATCTCTGCGCAGGGTTTTTGGTCATAATTTTTTCGAAGTTACTTGTATTGAATAACATTAGGTATTGAAATGTTATACAGGGTATTTCAGAACTCTCTACCAATACTTCTAGGCAGTGTTTCTGGACCACTAACAAAAGTAAATATTGTAATAAAATTTTTCTAAAGTCCTCAATTACTCACACAGCCGCCATTTTGTTTCTTTCACTCATTAGTTTTTTATTCAAACACCTCTGAATTTATAATTTTGAAATTTTGCAAACAGCTTTATAACAATTAGAACAATCTTAAAAAAATTAATCAAAATTTTCTGACACCAAAAAACAAAATGGCGGCCATTTAAAATCTTTGAACAGGATTAAATTAATAATGGCTAATGATATCAAAATTTGACTAGAATAACTTTTTTTAGATACTTTTATTGAAAATCCAATGATACCTCATTTTCCAAGATTGGCCAACAATTAACAGAGATATGCTACTTTTTAGGGTGTGCGGTGGTTGAGAACGAGTTGCAGTTTTTCGCTTCCAACCACCGCACACCCTAAAAAGGTAGTATATCTCTGTTAATTGTTGGCTAATCTTGGAAAATTAGGTATTGTTGGATTTGCAATAAAAATATCTAAAAAAAGTTATTCTAGTCAAATTTTGATATCATTAGCCATTATTAATTTAATCCTGTTCAAAGATTTCAAATGGCCACCATTTTGTTTTTTGATGTCGCAAAATTTTGATTACCGTAATTTATTCAAGATTGTTTCAACTGTTATAAAGCTGTTTGCAAAACTTCAAAATTATACAATCAGAGGTGTTCGAATAAAAAAATAATGAGTGAAAAAACAAAATGGCGGCTGTGTGAGTACCTGGGGATTTTAGAAATTTTTTATTATGATATTTACTTTTGTTAGTGGTCCAGAAACACTGCCTAGAAGTATTGGTAGAGAGTTCCGAAACACTCTGTATATTGCCATGAGAAATTTTTTCATCTATAATTTTGTGAAATATAAACTTTCCAATGAAAGTTTATTTGAATTAGTAATCAAGACTAATTTCTCAGTCAATGTGTCTCCAATTTTAATTTTAGTTTCGAGTAATTCCAATTTTAGTTTTTAAACAAAATATTAGAAAATAAAGATTTTTGGTTTTTTTTAATTATTTTTGTACTTGAAAACTGTACAGGAAACAGTTTGTAAGCATGTTGTTTCCACTCTGTTTCTTAAATAAATAAATGGGGGTTTAAAGATGATTTTTTCGACTTTTGGAAGCTATTGATCTCCCCTACGATTCATTTTATACTATTGAAGATTTTTTTTATAACTAGAAGACGCCTCAGGTAATAGAATAACACATTTTTATTCCAATAAAACAACTAATTTTTTCAAAATAAATTTTTGAAAATCTTAAAAAATTTCAGTTTTTCAACATTTTATTTTGAAAAAATTAATTCTAAGTGTTAGAAATAAAATTTGTCTCATTCTATTCCCCAGGGTGTCATTTAGTTATAAAAAATTATCCAAAAATTTAAATAACTCAATCAATAGCTTCCAAAAGTCGATTTTTTGCAGATTACGTCTTGGAGACTCCAGTTAAGATACAAGACAAGTTAGATTAACAATCATACAATCTTATACACTATTTACCATAATTACTATATCAATATTAGTTGAGATGAGGCTTAATTTTGATGTGAAAGGAACTCTTGTACACTATAAAAAGCTTTCTATTTCTATATTTTCAAAACTCTTTAAAAACTGCGTTTAAAAATCAACTTAAATCCCCCATATTTCACAAAATAACTGATGAAAAATTTCTCATGGCAATAGATAACATTTCAATATCTAATTATACCCAACACAAGAAACTTCGAAAAAAATTATGACCAAAAAACCCTGCTCACAGCCTTAAAGTGTAGATTGATTTTAATCAATAATTTACGATGATGATTGGTGAATATAATAATAACTAAGACCTGCTCAAGCCTAAATTAACCTTACCATGACGACTCATGGTAACATACCAATTGATGCTTCATTTTATCAATAAAATTATTAGATGACTTCCTAATTGAGGTCTGTTTGCATGCAATTGAATACTTTCAACCCATCATCAAAAAGATACCAATTAAAAATTATTGAAAATAAATTATTACCCCACAATAAAAACATTGAATTAAGTACGGCAACAGATCTAAGAACTTACTTTATACATTGAAATTAAACATATAACATTATATTTAACAACCAATATAAATAGAATACTGTCTCTTTAAAACGGATTAAAATTCATAATACATATAGAGTAAGTACAGTTATTGAACATTTTATACAACCTTATTTACAATACATTAAATAGATTGCATTTTGATGTTATGAATACATTTGTTTATTCGCAACACTAATAAGTGTTTTTTTCTAACACTAGTTAAAAATAAAATAAAATTAGAACCTTCTACTATTGATAAAAAATAATGACGATACATAATTTCCACAATGCTAATTTTTTCGACACTGATAATGAGATCATAATAACAGATTATCTTATCTATATTCGTTTCCAAGAATTTCATCCAGTTATAGTTTGATAAATGAAAATTGCTATTATTTGAACGAAATTCAATACTACGTTGTCCTAGACAATGACAACAGTAACTTATTAGCAAAATTTGTTATGAAATGAGTCTCACTTCAAACCAATCTAAAAAAACAGATGACTAATTTGAGTTTTGAAAAATAAATGATAGTTTTAATGTATTGCACCTTTTAAAAATCAGATCTTTTTATTTGTTAAAAATGAATTCTAATATTAATCAAATTATAAATATCACTAATATTTTTGACAGGCATGGTTTTTTTTCAATAGCCACTCATTTTTTATAATGCCTGACTTTTCGAGAAATTTCAAATATAACATTCTTTAAATTCCAAGTCAAATACATTATTATCGATTTACATGGTTGAACCATCAAATTCATGATTATTATTCAAGATCATGTTTTTTCATTTTACGTTATTCTACATAGCTATGTAGCTATTATGCTATATTATATACTGAACGTAGAGAAACACATTTTTTTGTTATTTCCATAGCAGCTAGTTTAGTATCTTTTGGGCTCGAAAGTTTCAATCAAAATGTTATATTTTTAATTATTTTCAATGGTTTGGTGTTTTTTCGAGTGAACTTTTAAAATTAGGGTATTTATTGAGTACCCAAACTTTTCGGATTTTCCAACAATTTTATCCCTACACACTCAACACACACTAGTAAGTAATAATACATTGATATTTTGTGGGGGCAACGCTTATTTGGCATTTAAATTAGAGTTTTCTGATGGAACTATTTTTCTTCCACATATGAATATTTCCATCTGTAAAATATTATACCATATGCGACGGGTTTCCAGTTGACCGACCAAACCAAACTCTACGAAAACGAAACTTTATGAAAGAAGTAAAGCATATATTTATATATATATATATATATATATGTATATGTGTGTGTAATATTGCCAGACTAAGCAAGGTTAGATTAGGTTTGGTTAGGTGGAATCATCTAGTTTTCTTTGGTTGGTCAACTGGTAGGGTTGGGCAACTGAAAGGTAGGTTAACTAACCAATCTGCACACTTGAGAGAGAAGTTGTCGGTGGGCCATATGATGTGTAAAGATGATGATTAAAAAAAATACTAGTTGGAAAACATACGTTTTCTTTGAAATGCTATAATAATAATAATAATAAGCGTATGGCTTTTAATGGTGGGGAGACCCTTACGGGTAGTTCCACCTCGCCGTTTGTGCCATGTTATGGGGAACATGGTGGACCTACTATTTTAGGTGGGTTCCGAACCACCGGGTAAGTGATAATAAAGCTTGTAACATCAAGTCATTGAAGCACGGTCACTCATCCAAGCGCAGTCTTGAGCGGTCGTGACTGAACATCACGATCACTTGAACACCACGCTCACCGCATGACCAACCACCACCACCTAAAATGCTATAATTTTGTATTTTCGGCCACAGAGACTATTGTTGTTAGATCATATAATGATAGATAATATTTGGAAAATATAGCTTTTTCTTGGAAATGCTATAATTTTTTTATTTTCGGCGAGAGCTGATTGTTTGAATTTATCCATTATGTGAGACGCTGTTTGTAAGTAGAGATTTGTGATTTGGAGTGCAGTCTGAAATTTTTAGGATTTTGAAGTATTGAAAGGTTAGTGAGCTTAGTTTTTTGATGTTTTATGCATGAAAGAACTGAAGGTATAAGGTGGTTCCATCATACTAGCCTTGTTAGCCACTAAGGAATGTTTGGTTAGGCGCACAGAGCGCAAATTGTGTTTGGGGGCAGTAGTATTGTGGCAATGTTATATTCACTTGATCTATGTCGTTTAATAGTAAATTAGCTTTATGTTGTTTTATGCATCAAAGTACTAAATCTCTGAGGTAGTTCAGTCACATCTAGCCTTGTTAGCCACCTAGGGAAGGTTTGGTTAGGCGCGCAGTGTTGGGGGTGGTAGTGCTTTGGAAATGTTATATTCACTTGATTGATATCGTTTTATGGTTCGGAGCTCCTCATAATTATGTTTGCAAATTATGAATTATTCAAATGAAAACATAAATTTAAAAAAAAAAATTTCCAAAAATTTAATTTTGTTTTTTGAAAAAACGCGACCCCCAAAAAATTTTAACGGATTATTTGTGGGGTGTGTAGATGTCACAAGAAAAATTGTTGAAAAATTAAAAAAGTTTGGATACTGTACTCAATAATTATCAAAATTAGTAGTATTCAAGAGTCATTTTTTCAAATGTTTTTTTTTAGTGAATCTAAATTTTTATTGTGGACTAACCTAAAAGTTTTGGATGAAATAGCTCAATCAAAATTTGTGAAGAGAGCAGTTTTGGACTCTGGTTTGTTGCATCTTTGCATTTATTGTTAATTTGTTCATATAGATAAATAAACAAATAAATAAAACTGCTTCTATTAACACATTGTAAAACTAGAGCACAAATGTTTCTTGGTTGTTTCATATGTTACTGGAATTGTTGTATGAAAATAATAAATATCAAAATACCTATTTGATATGAAAGTGAAACTAACTGTTCACTTTTCCTTCATTTTAAGTTGAAAATACATTAATCATTCACAAAAATGGAATGAGTTAGTCAAGTTGGTTGAACCATATTGGAAATTAACAATGTTCAATATCAAACAAAATTAACAGAAACGAGTATTTTGTGCCGAATAAAATGTGATCTTCCTGTTTGGTAGAACCGAAGAAATTAATGTTCAACATGAATGTACAATAGTAGGTGATATCATTAATTATTTTTTCTATTTACAAAGATAATATAATATCGATAGGAAAGTTTTCATGGAACTTGACTTAATATAACTTGAATAATTATTATAATTATTCATTTTAAAACAATTACTCATCTATAACATATTGAACAGTGACGTGATATTGTGCTTCTACAATAATTAATTATACAAGTACATGAGATTGAAGTACACTTTTTAAAAGTATAAACAGATTTTAAATTTTATTTTGGTAACCTATTTTTATTTCTTCATTTCTTGGGTGACCTATAGCGAAGGTGATGATTTCATTATGCTGGATGTGAATGGAGATTTTGCAATTAAACTATAAAAGAGCTTGAAGCTTGTGCGTAAGTGATGTGAATAACGAATATTTTATGCTTTTACAATTCGCGCTCGCTAAAACATAATAATTTCATTATAAGTTGTTCTAACATCCATCGAAATGTATTGTTCATTAGGACTTATTTGAAGTAATGAAATGACTTCTTTTCGTAAAATACTAGTAACAAAAAACGCGGGACAATTATAATTCTTTATATAAACATCAAAGATTAAAAAAAAATTCACACTTTGTAACATTTCTAATAATTACTATATACTAAGCTTTTAAAACCATAAAGGTAATTTTTTGTAATTGTGGCTCGCAATGTTTCAACAATAAAGATAAATTAATTGGAAGTCAATTGATGGTGAAAGTATTTTTTATACATAGGCTTCATGAATTGTAAAATGTTATATTGTTAAATTAATTTTGTTCAAGTTAATCATCTTAATATGAATTTAAAAAAAACTAAAACTTTACACAATACCGATTTAGACTCGAAGTTAATACAGTTCTGAAGTATTTAAAAAATACTCCAATCTAGCTATTCAGTAGTTGGACTAGGGAGTAAGTTTCGAATATTGATTTAGGATACACACAATAGAATGGATTAGAAATTACTTGAAAATACAATAGAAACTTTATTAGCTTATGCTTAATCAGTAATCATGATTGACTCAAATCATTATCTTAAATAATATTAAATTAATCAATCTATCTGTGTACGACCTAGGTCAACGATAATTGACTACAGTTTATCTCAGCTTAGTTAGTAGTTTTTCATCGTTAAGGCATGTGGTATCAATGCAAACTATTGTTTTAAAATGTAAGGTGGTCAGACGGACCACATGCCATAACGATGAAATACTACTACAAAAAAGCTGAAATAAACTCCAGCTATCCTTTTCCTTTTTTTTATCTACAGTTTTTTATATTTTGCATTTTACTCCCTCCAGTGGTCCACAAGTGTGCCTTGTGTGCTGGAATGTATGTTCTCAAAAATTCCTTTAGTAAATAATATAATTTTGTATTCTTTATTTAGTGTCTATATAGCTTATATTTAATTTGTTTCTTCCGACTACTAATAGTTGTAAGACATTGAAATGTTCTTTTCTTGTAAATTTATTTATTTGAGAATAAACTATCTATCTACTGTAGACCTAATTGGCCTAAATTAGTATCAAGCGCTTACAAGTGTTGTAAACCTGACTGAAGGCCAATAAAGTTTCTACTGTATTTCTACATTATTATTACACGTTTCCATTCAGAGTTTCAAGTTGGCCATCGCAATTTATACTAGAAATAAATATGCTACGATGATGATGGTGATGATGATGCTGATGATTAAGCCTGACACTTGCTTCCTAACAAACGGACGGAACGCAAGCAATAGCTTTGATGTGAGTGTGCGCGTGACGGACAGTGATCGAAGCGTTGCAGTGCGTCCCCTAGGTGCGTTGCTCTGCTCTGCTCTGCCTGAAATGGTTTGCGCAAACTTTTAGAGTTTGCACAGACAGAAGAGCAGCGGAATGAAGGCGCCTATCGCCACAAACACGGGCAACATGAGCGAAGAGTCGTCGATCGAGTAGGGGTCGGGGGTGCGCGGGCCGCTGGGACGCCGCGTTCTGCCCGCCTGCTTTTCTTCCACATCCTCCACCACTTTCCAGTCTTCCATTTCGGGCATTGAAGGCAGTTTCGGAATGTCTGCATTGCAAATAACATTAAAAAACAATCTCTTATTCAATTCATTTCAAATTCAGGTTTATTTCAAACAAAAAATAATTTGTACAACAAACTTCCAGTGTAAAATGAAAAAAAGGATTGTCAATTCCTACATAGGCATTACTGCCTGTGCGCGGGAATGAGTCCACAGGAAGGTCATACTTGATCAATAATATGCAATTACCAGGTGTTATGAAAGCATGTCAATAAAAAAATAATAAATAAAATGCTTTAAATTAACTCATCCAGCCCCTCACCCACTATGACCCACGGACTCCCCCCATTGAAATTCCAGCCCCCCTCCCACTGAAGCCCACGTACATCCCTCCCCCATTAAAATCCAAAAAAACCCTGAACCAAACCCCTCCAACCGTGAATCCCCCACGAACCCCACAAACTTATTATTTGAGCATTGATAAAGAAAGTGTTATAATTCCACATACTTTCAAAAATGAGTTGCAGCCAAATTCAGTATCTTCTTATATTATTGGTATAAAAAGTGGTCCATATGAATGGGAACCCCTAAATAAATTGGAAATTGTTTCAGCTAGAATACTGTAACTTCCAGGATAAGTTACTGGTCAACTGCTCTTTCTCTTGACGTAGAACTGAATTTCTTCCCATTCTCAGGGGTGGCCAAGGGGTTGTAACTAAAATATTTTAAATGGGAGCACCTATTGTGTGACACATCATTTTAAATGTCTCTTGAAAACAAGAAAAATTACATGAATAAAAATTTTCTACGATACTTGTATCCAAAATGGCGGCCGATTGAAATTTTGGTTTTCTTATTCAATTTTGAAACTTTTTATTCAATTTTTCTTGTTTTAAAGAGACCTTTTACACAATCGGTGTTCCCATCTAAAATATTGGAGTTACAACCCCTTGGCCACCACCTGAGAAGGGGTAGAAATTTAGTTTTAGTTGTACATCAAAAGGAAGAGTAGTTGACCAATAACTTATCCTGGAAGTTACAGTATTCTATCTGAAACAATTCAGTCAGGGGGTTAATTCATTTAGAGTTTCCTATACATATGGACCACTCTATACTCCTTTGAATATATCCTATTTATTTGATACAAACTATATGGAAACATAAAGGCATACGCCCAAAGCTACTTCCATGACATAATTGTGAAAAAATCATAGATACCGGATGGAAGTATCGATACTATCTTGCTTATCAACACACTTGTTTTGTATCATCCAAATGATACGAAACAGCTGATAACATAATCGAAAAATTAATCAAATCACAGTTAACCTCATACATAGCTAAAAATAATATAATAGATAATAATCAATTCGGTTTTCAGTCACGTAAGAGTACAGAGGATGCACTAACGTATATGGTGAATGAAGTCACCAATAATCTAAATAACAAGAAAAAAACTTTGGCAATATTCCTGGACCTATCTAAAGCTTTCGATACTGTCCCTCACCATAAGCTCTTCCCAAAACTTGAAAAATATGGAATAAGAGGACTGCCTCTAGATTTAATGAAAAGCTATTTATCTAATAGATCTCAAATATTGGGGGATAGTTTTGAAAATTTAACACCATTTGGTTTACCGCAAGGAACAGTACTGTCTCCAATCTTGTTCATTCTATTTGTTAATGATCTTCTAAAATTAAAACTACAAAACAGTAAACTCATATCCTTCGCTGATGACACAGCAGTGATCTTTTCGGGGAACTGCTGGAGGCAAACGCACAATATTGCAGAAGTTGGCATATGTAAGATTAAAAATTGGTTGGACAAGAATACACTAAGTCTGAACATTGAAAAAACGAAATATGTCTGCTTTTCAGCAAATATAGCTGGTAAACCAAACTGTGAGTATGAATTAAGAATACATTCCAACAGTAGGTGTATGACAGGAAATAACTGTAATTGCCCATCCATAAAAAGAGAAAATAACATAAAATATCTAGGAGTAGTGATTGATGAATGTCTCAAATGGGATGCTCATATAAATTTTATTTGTAAAAAGTTAAAATATGTCTCCTATAAATTCTACAGGATAAATAAAATTCTAGACATTAGAGCCATCAGAATGGTGTACTTTGCATTTGTTGAATCTGTATTGAAATATGGAATAGTGGTGTGGGGTGGTGCATTTGATTCGCATATGAATAACATGTTTGTGGTGCAGAAATTAATAATTAAAACGATTTTACGAAAATCGAGATTGTATAATAGTGTGGACTTGTTCAAAGAATTCAGTGTGAAAACAGTGAGGCAATTGTATATAAAAGAACTAATCAAATATATAGGACAAAACAGTAGCAAGTTCATAAAAAATGACAAACCCTTCAATTTTAGAAATAGTACCACAAATAAATATAAAATTTATGTAACCGACTTGACTTGTATTAGAAGACAGTTGAATTACATCAGTACTAAATTAATAAACATGTTTCCAGAGGAATATCTGGATCAAACTTTGAACTTCACTAAAAGGAATATGAGCATTCAAAATTGGATAAAGAGTAATTTTTTCTTTGAAATTGAATTTTTGGAAAGGGAGGTATGACATATTTTGATTCTGGATAGATAGCTGGAAATAATGAAGAACAGAAAAACAAAATTATTTGAAATAGTCTGAATTGTAACTGGCTTCAGCGGACAAGTTTAACTTATGCTGAAGTCAACCAAATTATGGATTTTAAAATAGAAATATTGTATATTTATGATAAGTACTCTAAATAGCTTCTTCTTTTTTTTTGCGTTGCATAATTGTACTGTCATTGTCATGATTTGCATTCTTTTGTGTTTTGGTTTTTTGAAATAAATTGAATTTTGAATTGAATTCAGAATATATAAACATGGTACGTTGAGTTTTAACGACATAAAAAATAATTACAACACGACCTTTTAAATCAACACATGTGCGACATTTCGCGCATGCGCAGAAGCGTGGGGTGGTGGTCACCATTTGTACGACTGTCGTTTTGACCGACCTAGTAACCAAAGGTGGTTCAGTCACATCTAGCCAGGTTAGGTTTGGTTTTGGCACTAGCAGTAGGTCGATCAAACTGCTGATCGATCACGCTTCTGCGCATGCGCGAAATGTCGCACATGTGTAGATTTAAAAGGTCGTATTACAACACACAAAAATAATGCTAAATGTTAATAAAAACAGTTTCGTTTCAGCCTACATGAGTAAATATTATTTATTCTCTATTAAAATTTTGTTTTCTTTTCTGTCAATAATATTTTGTGAAGTTAACAATAATAGACTAGCCTACATTTTGTTCACGATACATGAGTAAATATTATTTATTCTCTATTAAAATTTTGTTTTATTTTCTGTCTATAATATTTTGTGAAGTTAACAATAATAAACTAGCCTACATTTTGTTCACGATACGATTCCAGACATCAATTGATGCTTTAAAATTGCTGTTTCATACAGACACTTTGATAAGCAAACCATTTGATAGCAAGATTTAGTATCTCTTATATTACTGATATACATTCTCATAAATGAATCCTCATTTTTTCATTTAAAAATATTATCTTCCTTGATATTTTATTGATTTAGAAATGAATTTTATTACATAAGACAAACAATCTTGTATTAGTGTTGATAATGAAAGAGTAGTAAGGCCATATAATGCAAAAATAATTTACGGCCAAATTCAGCACCTTAATTATTTTTTGATTTGGAAAAAAGTAGTAGGTAGACTAGTTGAATTACTGTCTCTATAAACTACTAGACAAATGTTAGGAGGGAAATCTAGTAATGTATGATTAAAAAAGAGAATAATAAAATAAGTAATTTCAAAAAGCAAACAAATTCTCCTTACATCAACTGTTGGTATAATTGATGTTAATGACGATTATAAACTTGCTTGTGTGAGTATATATCGAGTGTGATTCTCTATTTGCTGAGAGTGGGATTCGGGTCCTGAAACGCGTCTGATACTTCTCACAAAAGTAAGTGCTGTTATAAATGCAAAATGATAATCGTCATTGACATCGCAACATTTAAAATATAGCATAGACTTCAACCTAATGTTTATAGGATTTTCATTTCAATTTCATTTTGTCACGCTCATAATAAAATTAATCCTTGACTCTTCACGACAATAAATGGTTTGATTTTAGCTGAAGCTATGCATTGAGTAATCTAATTCTTGGCTAAAAGTTTAAAAATTATAAATAATCCAAAGAAACTGTGAGGATAATACTTTATGGAACATTTAGTAAGGTTATTCTAGTTTGTCACACTTACCCGAGGCTTTTCCTTTAATTACATAGACTGCATTGATTTTAGGGTTATCTCTATATCCCTGCAAAAGAAACTGAGTGATAAATTTCAAAAGTAAAACAAAAATCAATGCAAAAATTACCATAATTTCGGACGGTCAGCTACAATATATAGTAAGGAAAAGGTTCTCTTTGGAATAAATTAATAACTATACAAGATTTGTTAACGTTCTTTAAACAACGTGCATATAATAAAATATTTATTATTACCCCAGCATAAGTCTCATATTCATGTAGGCTACATCAGCAAGAAAAAATACAGCATAAGAGAACGAAAATTGTGTTACGCTTGGATGGATGAACAAACAGCTTTGACTGGACTTTATCTGATTTATTACCACAAAACTGGTGGTTACCGGTGGTAAAAGTTCACTACCTTTCCCAAAAACACACCGAAGTGGAAATTCTAGTGAGGTTTTCTCACTAAATAAGAACCATCAAGTATATAAACGTCTTCATGCTGTCTCTGTCAACGAAACTGTAGCACCGCAGAATTAGGGACTAAATGATTAGATTAGATTTCTTTATTCATGTAAATTTACAAATTTTCAAATGAATGGTTAAAAAAAAAATTATCAACATCACATCGATATATACAGTAGTGAATTCACAAAATACTATTTTTATAGTGCAAAGAATTATGTACAATGATCTCATTTGTATGATATTAATGATATTAACTACAGTAATGACAATCTAAGTGATGCAATTACATGAAATGGTGAAGTTTGGACAAGGATTCGACCATTCTTGACACTTAACCAGTATAGTTTAAGAGAGAGTTGTTCTATTTGATTTAGTTGCAGTTATTTTTGTGACAGTATGAAAAGAGTTTATTATAAAAGTAGCAGGTATTTAATTAAGATAAAAATAAAGAATATAAATTATGAATTGTAAAAAAAATATTATGATAATGATAATGGATGATGAAAAGAAGAGATAATTTAAAATAGTTGAATCTATACAAGTTTTCTTAGATGAATTGTGGTGAGAGATGAGACAATTTTCAATAATCTATACAATACTAAAAAAATATATATACAAAGAAGGTGAATGTTTTTGTGGTTTCATGCAGTTGCTCTAGGGTTGGACAGGTGCAGACATTTTCTCCACGAGATATTTGGAGGAGGATAAAATAGCAGAAAAAGATGAAAAAAGGAAGATCAGGAAATGGAGGAGGAGGAGAATTGGAGAAGAAGAGGGAGAGGAGGAGGATAAAATAGAATATAAAGATGAAAAATAAATAAATAAAGATGAAAAAAGAAGAAAAAAGAGATGAAGATGAAAATGAAAAAAGGAAGATCAGGAAATGGAGGAGGAGGAGAATTGGAGAAGAAAAAGAGGGAGGAGGAGAAAGAGGAGGATAAAATAGAACAAAAAGATGAAATAGTGATAAAGATGAAAATTAAAAAAGGAAGATCAGGAAATAGAGGAGGAGGAGGAGGAGGAGGAGGAGAATCGGAGAAGAAGAAGGATAAATAGAAAGAGACTATTAATTAAATTTTTAAATAGGTGTCACATTCTAGAAATCCAGATTCAAATGAATAGGGCAGCCTGCTACTTTATTATATCCTGGTAAAATAGAAAAATCAACAGTAATTACCTTCAGAATTTAATACATTTTCAACTGAACAGCTCGGTCGCCCATCTAAGCTTTGACACGTGTCAATTGAAATCACAATTATTTTAATTGGTTATTTGAAAAGAAAGCAAAATTAATTTTACAATGATTTATAAAGAAACGCAGCGTGATAGTAAGCTTATAATAATTTCCAATTCCATTCCTAGACAATAAATATCGAAACTGGAATGTTTCTTTTGCTTTTGAGTTGTAAAAGCAAACCATAAGATCAAGCTTACATAGCTAAGAAAACACATGTGTGTCAATTAGGGGACACTTTGTTTAGTGAATTATTCACCTTGGATTTATTCAAACAATGAATTCACTTGTCTTCAATCAAACAATAGAGGTGACAAATGTACTGTACTATACCATCGTCCTATAGATATTGAAATCAATTTTTTCTCCAAGTCATATGCAATCTCTTACATATATAAAAGGTGATGTCTCTAAGTATGTATATATAAAAGGTGATGTGTCTATGTATGTTCCCAGTAAACTCCAAAACCGCTGAACCGAATTCTATGAAATTTTTAGACACAATTTAGAATCGTCCCGAGATAGTTTCTGTGAAGTTTGGGAGTTCATAAGTCCTCGCTGAAGGACTAAACAAGGAGAAATGTATCTCTAAAGGAGCAACTGATAGAAGTAAACGCGTACCGAGTAGTCAGAGCATTGCAGTCATGTAGGAAACATATGAATGGAGAATCAAAGCTCAGCTTATGTTTCATCCATAATTTCTTTGGTGAAAAAAACAAAATTTTCTAATTGCAATTTAACCGAACAAAAAATAACATTTTCATTTTTCAATTGGTATGCCTTTGGAAATTCGCCGGGTACCGCTATTATAACTAAAATCCCGTTGCAACACACGGGTGAATTGCTAGTAATATTAATAAATCTACTCTTGGGGTCTTACAATGGTCATCCATCAGGTTTAATGATTTAGAAATCTCAAATGAATAAATTATATGTAACATTAATGTTAAGAATCAAAATGTATTTCTGGTTTAATTATTCAATTGAAAAAGCCTTGAACCACCGCAACTCAGTCATGCTCACTGTTAGATTATAACACTAATCTTATCTGTGATGTTTTCCATGACGAAATACTTTTTTTCGGAGGATGAAGCCCATATAGGTCTGAGACCTGTGCGTGGGTAATGAATTAGATGATGGTGATTGATGAGTTGGACCTACAGTTTTAGGTGGGTTCCAAACCACCGGAAAAAGATTTTACAACAGAGAACAGTCTTTTTTGCTGACCAATCCAATCGGTCGCCCTTACAAAGATGGCCCAGGAGTTTCGTAGCTTATCTCTGATTGAACAGATACCTGCTACGGCACTTGATGAACAATCTAATATCAGCTGACAATGTATTTCTATTTAAATAATGATTTTACTCATTCAAACTGGAGAAATGCATATTGCTTCTGAGCAGAATGAAGCTTCTCCTCAGAAGCGAAATGCATTTCCCCCAGATTAAATGTATAAAATCGTAATTTAAATAGAAATACAGTGTCAGTTTTGATGTTAGACCAATCTTATTTAAGTGATGTAGAATTTCCAATTCAATTGATATCATAAAATAATAAAAGGGACCAACTCAGCATTATATGAGCCAGCATTAATGTAATTGGAATCGGTTTATGACCTACTATTTCACTGAGCGTGAAGACAAGTGTGCCAATTAGGCTAATAATTGGAAAAAAGATAATAGAATATGTCACGTCAATTTTTTCCATTATTTTTGTTTCAACTTTAGCATTTAAATTTTGTCTACGCCTGAAAATTGATTCTCACACACTTGGCAATAAATTAAATTTCTAAATGTCTACGCCTGAAAATTGATTGACTCTCATACACTATGAAATTGACAATAAAAAAGCAACATAATTGGCTAGCGATGAATCACTTTGTCAATGACTAAATCATTCACGAATTAAACATTAGTTGATACGAATCAGAACGGAAAAACACACACACACATGAAACGTCCGGCTGATTTATGAAATAACAGCCCAATAGCAACCTTACATTGTAGTCGAGTCAGTCTAAATTTCTCATTTTCATCTACCAATTGTTTTTTACATATCTCAAGTTTTCTACCGTAATACATGTCAATTTTTTAGTAACCTTCAGATATTCCAATCGTCGTCTCTATACATTTTTTTTTTTTTTTTTTTTTTGTAGATTACTTCTTAGAGACTCCAGTTAAGGAGTATAAGACAAGTCTACACTAGATACCATAATTACTTCAATTAGTTGAGGTGAGGCTTAATTTTGATGTGAAAGGAACTCTTGTACACTATAAAAAGCTTTATCAACTAAATATTTTTTCAATTGTTTTTTAAATATTTCTATGTTTTCAAGACTCTTCAAAAACTGCGGTAGCTTGTTGTAGAATTTCCTACCAATATAACTAGGTTTTTGTTTGAATAAGCTACTATTGTGACTCACCAAGTGATAATCTCCTCGGCTTCTTGTATTATAATCATGTACATCAAGATTTCGGTTAATATCGTTCGTTTTTACATATAAAGTAGCTTCTTACACATATAAGCAGGGTACAGTTAGAAGACCAAGACTCTTGAACAACGGCCTACATGAATCTAATCTATTTACTCTTTCTATACACCTAACCGCTTTCTTTTGGATCTTAAACACCCTATCAAGATTTTGTTTTGATGAATTACCCCATACTAAGATAGCATACCTAATATGTGACAGTAAGAGCCCATGGTAAGCTGTAAAAAGTAACTTTTTGTCATTCAATCTAGCAAGCTGTCGCAGGACAAATACCCCAGATGAAATTTTACAACATAATTTCTCAATGTATGGAGACCAGGTCATCGTCTATCCAACATAACTCCTAGAAATGCAATTTTGTCATCCTGGTCTAATTGATTATCGTTTACAAACACGTTTATAGCCCTATCTTCATTTAAATTATGTTTGTTTTTGAACTGATGGTATTGGCATTTTTTTACTATTTATAGTTAATTTCAACAGATTTAAAAATTGGACAATGGACTGCACACCTATAATGTAACAGCGTGTTAAAAAATGGCTCCTTATGTCATCAATAAATGATGCCGACAGTACTATAAAATCGAGTTATCAGTTTCAGCGTACTGACTTTGACTAACCCACTGACTGACTAACTAACTTGCTCCCCAGTTAATAAATGACTGACTAACTGACTAATAGCCTACTGACTAACTAACTGACTTACTTATCGCCCGTCACCGTCACTTCCCACTTCGAATACCAGCCATCATAGCATTACTGTTATAAGATAGTTCCAAAACTCCAACATTCAAAAAAATATTTATTGTAAATTGCAATATTTATCTCAACCCAATTTACTGCTTAATTATTGTGTTTGTTCTTTCTTCTCATCATAAAAACAATCTATTAGTGCATTACGCTAAATCAGGTCCAAAGAGGTTTCTTTTGGATGGCAACTCTGCAAACGCACATGCAGTACTAGCCTATGTTTGCAGATTCCTATTAGGACCAATTCTTTGTAATAAATAATATATTTTCTGTTACATGTTTAGTGTTAATTTGTATGTAAATTAATATAAAATAGTTATATAATATAACATGTAACTTATAATAATACCTGAGCATTACTTTGTAATATTGTATCATTATTGTTATCACGTTGTAACAAGGAATGTATCAATGTTTATCAATAAAGTTGATTTGATGTTTATTTATTTATTCAATAACAATGTGGGAGCATACGGGGAACCCCCAAAAATTGCTCCCCAATCATGAACATATTACAGTAACTACAATTTACAAATTTGAGAAAAAGTAGCTGGAAAATAAACAAAAGAAAGAAGAATTTCAGCATTTGATTTGAGCCTCGAGACTGAAAAGACAAGGGGAGTCAGGTGGGAGTCAAAAACGCACAAGTTAGCTACTTGAGCATTCGCATTCTAATTACTTGTATATTTGTATATTAAGGTTGCCTTATTCAAGCAAATAAACCTTATTCAACTTGCCCCCATCCTGTAATGGCAATAATTATCAAGAAATAAAAATATAGAACAATTTCAATTTGAAATCCATCGATTTTCAATGTATTTAATATGGGAAGTGATAGCCGCGAGCCGTAGCAGGTATCTGTTCAATCAGATAGATACGCTGCGTTCTCGTAGGTCCTGTTTGTAACGGTGACCGATTAGATTGGCCAGCAAGAAAGACTCTGTTCTCTGCTGAAAATCACTTCCCGGTGGTTCGGAACCCACCTAAAACTGTAGGTCCAACTCATAAATCACCATCATCCAACTCATTACCCACGCACAGGTCTCAGACCTATTTGAGCTTCATCCTCAAAAAAAAAAATATATACTAAAAGACAATACCAGAAATACGATAACACTAAAGACGATAAAGATAAAAATAATAGTCAATTAGTCTCCTAGGTCATTACTCCTTTCTTATCTATTCTATTAGCATTTTTTGTGTATAGACCGTGAGGGGTAATTCACAAGCTGCGATAAAATTTGCTGAAAATTGTGCACTTGGAATACGAGTTGGGTAGGAACAAGAATTGCTTCATTTCATTTCTGATACTGAGCTTTCTAGTTGCTTTAAAATAATTCTTGTCATGATAGTGTTTGTACTAAGCAATTTTATTGTTTCCTCAAGATAAAATGAATGTTATTTATTGTAAATGAATGCTCATTTCATTTACGCTACTATGAGCAAAAGGAATGCAATACCTCAAATAAACATGAATTCAGTAGCAATATCACATAAATAAACTAGCAGGTTGTGCGATTCAATTGAATCTGGGTTTCTAGAATGTTGCGTAACTTATTTACAAATTCAACTTTATGGTCTATCTTTTTAATTGGGTTTCTCTTCTTCTCCTTCGGAGCGCTACTCACCTCAACAGAGGACAGCATCAAGATTTTATATAAGTAATGAGTGGATGTTATGGATAGTGGACCTACTGATTTAGGTGGAATCTGAACCACCAGGTAAGTGATAATAAAGCAGATAGTCACGTTATTTTACTCTTCCAAGAGCAGTCACGAGTGCTCGTGATTGAACACAACGATCGCCTTTTAATCACGCCACTTTATCGCGCTCAGCAAGCGGCATTACTCCCTAACCAGAGGTGCCCATCCCCCCATTTTATGAGCATTTTCAAGAGCACAAATCCCCCCCCCCCACCCATTTTATACTGCCCCCTTTTTTCACCCCCCCAAACTTGGGTATCTGCCCCCTTCCCTAATACAGGAGACACTATGAGTTACTAATGAAAAAATTAAATTTAAATGATTTTCAAATTCAAATTTATCTCACCAAATTGATACAATAATAATTATTTAATTCAACATATTTATATTGCACATATTACATTCTTTAATATAAACACATATAATTATTCATTGAACATAGATAAATTAAAAAATTATTTGTGTACGGCAAGTAAAGTAGGATAATTGTGTGCTGGCTGCAAATTTAAAACAAAATAAAAAATCAATTACCTCCTCAAAAAACTAAGTAATGAAGTTCTCTAACTGAATTATGCATTACTTTTATTCAATTGCACTGTGGGTTTCACAAAATACTCCTCTATATTAACACTTTGAATTTCACTAAATAAGAGTTGTTATTTCTTTCAATATTGAAAATTATATTCATTTACACCACAGCATAAAACTGAAAAATTCAGATTAAATGAGAAATTGAAAGTGTAAATATAAAATGAAAAATATTGCAATAAATTTGCTTGCTTTGAGTTTTAAGATAGTTAACTTATTTCACTATTGATGAATTCCATTTCTATGCAATTCAATGGTATACTACCTTTATTAAGACACATTTGTAAGGGATTGACATTAAATATTAAATTTCTATCTGTCAAATGACTCGCTTGCATCCCTAGAGACTTTAGCCATTTAGCTGAAATTTTTCTGGCAATAAATAGTTCCTCTAAAATCGTATTCCAAGAGATTCTAGACTCATGTCTGGAAAAGCTTAAATCCATTCATTTTAGTCTTCATTATGGATTTTTGTTTTTTCGATATTGAGAGCTTGATTTGAGGCTAAAAATCAGTAGTTTTATATGAGTATTTATTAAAATGAGGTTTATAAATTGGGTAAAGTGAAAGCATAAATTCAATAAATCATTGCTTTTATGAATCATTTGACTGAGCTTGAACCCACTTTTCGTATATTGTTGGTTCATTAATTAGTTGTGAACAAATTTTAATGTATAAAATATAAAAAATACTACGTTTATGAAGTGATTTTACAAGTTATAGTGGTTTCAAATTATTATAACAGGGCCACCAAGAGACATTTTATTTAGTGGCCCAGGCAGTGACGTAGTCAAGATTTTGAAATGGGGGGGGGGGGGGGGGTCGATTGACCGGGTGTACTTCCCCGCAAAATTTTTGAAAAATAGAGGCCCTAGAACGGTCTTTTTCAGCTCTCCTGGCATTGAAAATTAACACCAACGTCAGTGCTTTGTCTTACTATGTCCAGGCATTTAGATTTCTTAATCTGTGGTCCAGGCATCTTTCTACTATGTTTATTTGATTAAATGAAAAGCGTTGCCAGATTGTGCACTTCTGCATTTTCATACCAAACCATAGATAAGTTAGTAGTTGGTATATATAAATATGAATCTGAATAACCAATTATTGACCTACTAACTTATAATTATATTACTGGATTTATTGTTCCATGACGACCTGCGTTGTTAATATTAACTTTTTATGTGAATTTAACGACTTGCAGTCAAATATATTGAGTCAATAATATCTGACTGCAAGACGTTAAATTCACATAAAAAGTTAATTATAATTTTAATAATAAGAAATAAGGAACAGTATAGTTATAAAATTTTACGTTTAATTTAATGGAAAATTATATAAAATTCAAGACCGGAAGGGGGGTCCGGACCCCCCCTGGCTACGTCACTGGCCCAGGACAGAGTTGCGGCTGGAGGCTCCTTTACACCTTCACCCTAAACACCAATTTTCAATTAATGACTCGATTCTTCTTGCTGGTAACTCCCAAAAAGAATTTTCTTGGGAGTACCTAATTTCTCTTGTCTTAGAAGAATTAAGTTTCGTTTGAATTTTACTTTATTTTTATAAGAGAAATAAAACATTTATTTATTTCCCACATATAGCAGTGATTGTCTTTCAGCTGTGCCTAGTTGCCAACTGTACTAAAAAAATCTGTTTAACTAATTTGAATTGTTTTTTTTTTCAATTTAAAGATGAAATGGAGTGTAGGCCAACTGAAAACCATTCCATGAAAAAGCTGTGGAAGCTAGGGAAAAGGGCCACCAGAGAGAGCTATAAACTTCTCTTCTATTTTTGTTAATCTCTTGAATTCGCATCGAACTACACTAATACTGGAATATGACTTTGAATGGAACTTGATTCAACTTGCAGAACAATTAATAATTAATAACACATCCAATTTCAAACTTTATCTTATAATAATTTTGTATTTACATATAGATGGTTACGGTACCCCAAAACATTGGGGATTCTGAGGGTTCTCCACCGGAGAAAAGGATTGTTTTCCAGGTCTTGAAAATGCGACTAAGCTTTTTTTGTGGTTATCAAACTCTTCCCTCATATTATTTGTTTCATGGTGTGACAAATTTCACAATCACAATAAACTCTATGGGGTATCAGAGTACTACCATAAACGGTAACAGAAATGAGCATTTGAAGCCCGCCGTCTGCAAAAATATTGAGAGGCCTTTTCTCCTTTCAAGCCTATAGCATCAACTTCATTCCAGTGGTCTGGGGGACCTTCAAACCCATGTTTGGGGGCTCCGAAAATACTGGGACCCACCAGCATCTTGTGGCCTTTGATGGCCAAAAGCCGAGGCAATTAGGAAACCTTTGTTTATTAATGTAGAAATTTGAAATATTCTAGGTGCAGCCTACTTGAATTTCTACTTCACATGACTATACTGGCAATAAAAACGGGCCGCCAGGGGCCTCTAGGGTCTGTTAAGCTTCTAAGGGGTCTCGAGAGGTTTAAACTGGAGAAAAAAAGGGCCCTGGAGGCCCCTAGTTGGAAAATTTGGGGCCCCTTATTAAATTGTTTTTGTCACTTGCTTACATTTTGTAAAATGATGTGGCCCCTTGACGTTCAGGCCCAAAAAACTTGCCTTGTTCACCCCATCTTTAGGAAATTTAGGGTCTGGTCTGCCCCCCCCCCTCCGATTGAGGTGCCCGAAAGTGACTTGACTTGCTCCCCCCCCCCCCCCCCAAACTTGGTGTTACTGGTTGCAAAGATCTGTGCGGGAAGGGCTAAAGCAAGTTAGCACAGTCAATGGTTGGTATCCCTCGTCACTGCTGGCTAGCAGGCAGCCATCAATGAAAATTGCAGAGCAAAATACAGCACAGTATTGTTAATATGAAAAGCAAAGATTCTATTATGGGCTAATTATAAAATAGTGCTAAAACAAATAATACTCCCCAAAAATCCCCCCACAATTATAAAAAGTTATAAAATATTAAGAATAATATGTAAAAAAAAATTCCCCCCCCCCAAAATGCCAGGAGCGCAAACTGCGCACCGGAACCCCCCTCTTGGCACCCTTGTCCCTAACCTCAAAGCCTACATCTGAACTATTCTTAAGCTTGCAGATTCATTCAAAGTAAAAAGTAGGATAAATCTTACCTTGATAAACTCCACCCTTATTTTTCCTCCTCTGATATCTGATTCTTCTTCGCTGTAGTAGAGTTTGCCTTGTTTGACACTGAATGATACGTACTCGTCGTGAGCTACGCCCTGACCGACTCTGTCATAAATATCCAAGTCGGCCACAATTGTATGATCACCATTCAGAACAATATCAAAAACCTGAAAAAATATGGCAGGTGCACATAATTAATTTATAGAATTGATCATCTGCACACGAATTATATTTGAAAGCATGTTATAAACTTGAGAAGGAATTAACAATACTTTGTGATGGTACTTTTGATACTTTGTGATACTTTTTTTTATGGTTCGAAATGAAATCTAACATTATTAATAATTAATTGTGAGTCAATAGTTTTTATAGTGTTGAAGTTCATTAAAAGCTAGGAGTCCTGGTTGAATCAAGCTTTTCAATTCCTCTGGAATCACTGAATGCCACAGAATACGTTAAAGATTCGGTATTTATTGTTTCTTCTTTGTTCATCAGTGAATGTTGAAACGGTATTTTTGTGTCAACTACTTCTCTAAATGATTGATAGATTGGAAAGTAGTTGATTTGTATGTAGCGTTGAACATTTCCCACCCTATCTCTGCTATCAACAGTAATACATTATTTAAAGCAGCGCTGTAAATGACTAAATGTGAACTACAAGATGAAAAATCCCATTTCAACAACAGAAAAAATACATTTTTCAAAATCCCATTTTTACAGCAAAACTCACCTTCATATTGGGAGCGTTGAAGTATACTTCACAAAATTTTAGCACCATAACATAGTCACCATCCTCTTTGATAGGTATGTCGTAGCCGAATGTACTGTGATGATATCTTTCAGTTTGATAAAGTACTTGGTCATTAGCTGGAACTCTGGCGATAAGCAGCCTTTTACCATAATCAGATGCTGTCCCCACTTTACCAAATAATGGGTCCCGGTCATACTTAATTCCCATACTGTCTGTAAAGGCATCACCACCGGCATTTATAGCGTAGATCACCTCACCAAAACTAACGACATCACATACTTTTATTAGGGTTACGAAAAACACAATCAACGTATTCATTAAATGCTTGGACATTTTTCGGCGTTCGGTCGTGACACAATACTTATAGCATTCGATTCAATCCTTCTACCGAATAATAACCGTATTTGAAAATTGGAGATTTAAATAATGAAAAACACAGCACATTAGTAATTTGTTACTAACTAAACTATCGTTTACAAAGGTATTGTTTTTAACCTACACAGCGCACTTCACATGCGTACCGGCATGTTACTTTTCAATCATACCCATTTATTTCGACATTATGATGACGATTATCACTTCACAAACGGATATCGTTAATTCTGCCTTCTTCAAATAAATAATATTACAGAAGCAGCAGTTTCTTGAGTACCGTACAAATTTTTCTATAATAACATTTGCTACACTATCTGCTGCTCGGTCAAGTCCAAGTCAACTCGTCATCTGATTTAGATTGCACTGTTATGTTGGCTAACTTAACCTACGTTGTCACCAATATTGAAATAAACAGTAGAATTATTGTTAAAAACTTTATGAAAATTTGTGAAAAATATATTGAAATATATTCAATTTGTTTTAAAAAAGTTTCAATTGATCTAAATATATCAAAGCATAGAGTACAGTATACAGTAAGTGGGTCTGTGACTCAGCTCACGCACCAGTCATAGCACCATATGTTTGGGAGCTACAATTTCCCGCTTAAAATTCAAATTAAATTTGAATGACATTTTTTATGACTAAAACTCCAAACATTATGTGATACTAGCATTTTATTTTACCCAGTCTTGCCCGGGAATCCAGTTTGGAGCTTTTCTTTTCTGGTAGATAACTTATGGTAGTGATATAAACTTGAAAAAAACACTTTTAGATGGAAATTAACTCACGTTATGGCGTGACGGCCGTTTCGCTCTGTTGTCTAGAGCATCGTCAGACGACCCACAGTACACTGACTTAAGGTATGACCATACCATTGTCAGTGTACCTTACCTTAAGTCAGTGTACTGTGGGTCGTCTGACGATGCTCTAGACAACAGAGCGAAACGGCCGTCACGCCATAACGTGAGTTAATTTCCATCTAAAAGTGTTTTTTTCAAGTTTATATTACATATTAGTGGAAACAAGATGGATCTTCAACATCATTATGGTAGTGGTCACAAAATTACGAAATTGGGAAGGGTGGGTGAAATACCATATAGAAAGAATACCATTTTGATAAAGTTCACAAAAAACATGTTTTTGAAGTGAATTTGTAGTGTTTTTTATAAGTAGACTACGTTTTGGCAACTTTGTAGCTCTACCCACCTGCATAGTTTGTGTTTAGTTCTTTAGAATAATGTATTACAGGACCTACCTACCGTTGTACAGTTTCTGGTTCTATGAGCTTCCTGCACCTGAGCACATGTTTAATAGTGTCCATAAGTGAAATTTGAACATTAATTTTAAAAGGAGAATATAAAATTGGGCTATGAGGTGTACTGAATTGAGTTTAGAAGAAGCTATGTGCCAAATTTAGTGGTTCTCATCCTCTGACAAAGATTGTGGTGTCGTCAGCAAAGAGAAGAATGTTGCTAAGCAGACCAATATAAATAATTAATCATGGTAAGGAATAGAATGAGTCCGATCACCGAACCTTGTGGTACACCAAGTTCAACAAGCAGTGGCCATGAGTTAGTCCCATATCCAGAGTGAGAATCTGCCTTCTATCTGTTAGGTAGGTTTTGAAAGTAGGTAGTGAGTATCTGAACAGTGACTCCATAAATGCTGCAAGTTTTCTGAGCAGTATATATTATGTGGAACGCATTCAAACGCCGTAATCCAATCCGCCGTAATACCAATGCGACTAAGTCCCTCTCCTCAAAAGAATTCATCTCAGACACAATCTGTGACACAGCCATGTCTGTTGACTTCCCATGCCGGGCACTTGAGAACAGTTTTTTCTTTCAAAGTAGTCTTCCACCAGTTGTTTTTTCATGAAAGCTTGAAATACCTTAGCCAGAGCTGGAATATTAAAATTCGCCTAAAGCTTTTCAAGGCAGCAGGATCTACCTTTCTCACTCAGAAAATAGGAGCGCAGGTGACGTGACTTTTAATCAGAATTCGATCCCACTCACAAAAGTATCATGCATAACGGACCAATAGTTAAGAGACGGCACAATAGAATCTGTAAATGACATAAAGGTGCTCGAGGTGGTGATGGATTATGAACTTTCCTGGAGACCTCATCTAGAATATTTAAAAAACAAACTTAATTCAGTATTCTTTGTCCTTAGAAACTATATTAAATTCAAGAACTCTTAAGGACGTTTATTTTGCACTGTTCCATTCTCTTCTGCTTATAGCATTGTTTTTTGGGGTAATTCATGTCAAGTGATTGAGATATTTCGAATTCAAAAGTGGGCATTACGAGTATTGGTAGGTGAATCCATTCGCACAAGTTGTAGACCATATTTTAAGAAATTAAGGATTCTCCCACTTCCAAGCCTGCATATTTTTGAAGCCATCTGCTTTATTGAAAAAATAAGGATATATTCAAAACATGTGAATTCTTCCACAGTTATAGAACCAGGTACAGACAAGACTTACATCGAACAACATTGTATGAGAGGGGAGTAAAACGTGCAGGGATCCGTCTATATAATTCACTAACAGCGCGTTTAAAGGCAATCACAGGCGATAAATTTTTAATTAAATACAGGAAGAATTGTTAAATATATGTGCATACTCAAATGAGGAATTTCACGCTCATTATGACATATAAAACACATGACAGAGTTTCATTTTAATGATTTCAATTTAATTGACAAATCTATATACCCCTTACAGGAGGTCAGTGGATGAATATAAATAATAATAATAATAATAATAATCTTCGTCGAGAGAGAACACGCTTGATCAATGAGCCTTGACATCGCTCGCATCTCTCGCCACTGTGTCTTCCACAACCTGTGTTTGAATTCGCAGCTATGCTCTACTCTAGTATCGTAACTCCACTGTGCAAGCACCCAATCAAAAACTATTTTTCGCACTCGTTATTTCCCAGATCAGGTTAGTTATTTGTGTTTCTAATCTAATAGTAAGATGTTGGAAAATCGAAAACAATAAACTTATGATGTTCATCAGCAAGTACTTTATTTACTTACCGCTACCAGACTATTCTATACGTTTCAGTAATATGGCAGCTTGCTCATTATCAATACATAAGATACTTGATTAAATCAATATGTACAAAATATAGTTAGTTATAT
Source organism: Conomelus anceps (assembly GCA_948455865.1). Classification (NCBI taxonomy): domain Eukaryota; kingdom Metazoa; phylum Arthropoda; class Insecta; order Hemiptera; family Delphacidae; genus Conomelus; species Conomelus anceps. Next base: position 55,146,579 of record OX418221.1, read on the forward strand.
TACACATACTAAAATACAAAGATTTTGTATTTCATCTCGATATCTGAAACACAATAATTATATTATCAGTAACTTTTGATTCTTGACAAGCTATTGCACTTCGGTAGAAATAACTAAAATAATACAAGTCTTCTAAAAATCGAACAATCTATAGTAGTATTCATATAACTTGGCAGCGTGTAGCAGATGGGACATGCTATATCTTAACCCAACATACTGCTGCCACGTTATATGAAAACTAGTATACTTATATACTAATATTGCATCATTTTTAAATATTTACATTTTAAATAAATAGGCCTAACTTTAATTAGCATTACATTTTTTTCTATTCTATCAACTGTATTAGCATCGTTAATAAATCCAAATCATTAAAATTATCACTAAGTAACGTATCACTAACATTATTATTTGATTTTATTTATTTACTTCATTTAAGACACAAAGAAAAATCCAGTATTTTTTCTTCTACGTAATTTTTTCAATAATGATGCATTTTTTCATGTGAGCAACAAAAAATTGAGTATTTTATTATAAAAATAATTATTGAGAATCATTGAAAGTAACATACTCTGTTGAAACACTGAATTATTCATTGAGGTACCGTACCGTAAATATATTAATTTAAAACACTTTGATTTTCCTTGTATTCATTAGATCGCACAAAATAGAAAGATTATCATCACAATAATTCATAAAAAATAAATTTTACAAATCCATATAAGAAAAGTAAAAATTTACCAGAATTATATAAATATAAATGTAAATGAAATTTCAGAAAATTCTTGTAAAAGTTGAGAGGTAATTGTAAAGAGAAAAAATATAAAAGTAATTTAATTTACTGTTCACAAGTTTGAAGGAGAATTACATCATATAACAAAGCATTCTGATCAAAAGAGAGACATTCTCATAAATCAAAAATAAATATTAATAATTCGAAATTTGAGTTTAATCTAGATGACAAATTAAAAATTGGCACTGAAATGTGGGATTTAGGGAATCGAGATGCAGTTTATCTGTGTGAATAATAAACTAATGATTCTTCTCAATGAAAAACGATGGAAAAAGATGTCCTATAATTAATTAAAAACATCCGTTATGACATATGACATGAGATGGCATGTAAAGCACAGGCATCCAAAAAAGATACAAATCCATTCAGTCAGAATGTGGCAAAAATTTAGGAATCTTGGACATCACAAACTTTTGCACATATTAATTAATGCTATATTATAGTCTTTTGCGTAGAGTAAGAAAAGTAAAGTCTTGGTTAGACTGTGTTTGATAACCGACACTACAAAAACGATATTATAACACCTCAGTGATTCTATACAACGTCCAACTATGACATTGGTTTCGTCCAAGCAGATTTCATGTGCATTGTACAATAATTATGTTTTACAAGACCAGTATCATCTTGCAGGTTTTTCATTGGTGGGACTTTTGATTTTGATCACTAATACAGTATTAGTTGTTAATTTTTCTATGGATAATTTTAGTTGCCAGTCCATATATTGTATAACAAAAAACACTCAGAAATACCGTACTAAAAAGTAATCATCATAATTAAGTACACTTTAAATGATGAAACCTTGGAGTTATCACAAACTTTTTGTACAAACGACATAGTAAATACCAATCAAGTAACAGATAAAATAGATTCTGAATACTCTTTTACCTTGATAATTGTACAAATATCTTGCAAACATCACTAGAAATTGAAGAACGCAATGCAAAATACAAGACAAGCTTCGCAAAACAGACAGACACTGTATTTCTTAATTCTGCACCTAAAATTTAAAGAATTTTAATTTTTGAATAATTTACCCTATTTGTAATAGCATTTGATATGGAATCAAATGGATTGATATAAAATAGATTCTTAATACTCTTACGGCCGGTTGCACGAAAGCTAATTAAATAAGGAGTTTAATGTCAGTTAACTAACCGTCGTAAGTTTAACAGGTTCATTTATGTTGCACAAAGATCCATTAGTTAATTTTCGTTAACCAAATGCGCACAATCTGGCTACACTCTAATTTCATCAACAGCTGATTCTGAAGTTGAGAAAAAAGATAAATTATTAGAATCATTTCATTATGAGGATTTGAATCATTATTCAACTATCTCAATATTATTACATTCTTAATAGATTTTATTCATTTTGAAAGGTTTTTAACACCTTCAACCTAATTTGCAGTTCCGTGTTCTGGTACAATAGACATAACCTATAAAATGTAACTTAACGGGTATTATTTAGATTTAATCATCGGTGATTGGGCGGTTAAATATATTTTACGCCGGTTAACCTAATCGGCGTTATCACTTCTAATTGTCCTTTGAGCAACTTAATTCTCTACATTAAGTTTAATTACCGTAGAATGGCCGTCATTTTATGGGGATTAAATTTTTTTTCCGGATGATGAAGCCCACATAGGTCAGAGACCTGTGCGTGGGACCTGATGAGTAAGACCTCCAGTTTTAGGTGGGTTCCGAACCACCGGGAAGTGGCTTCAATTGGCTTTCTTGCAACCCGCCGTTACTATGATAATTGTTCAAATATCTTACTGGACGCACCCCTAGAAATTGAAAAACACAATGCAAAGTACAAGAGATGCTCCTAAAAACTGACAAACACTGTTAATTTGTTAATATTTATTAATTTTGTGCTGAATCTTACACAAAAACCACAAGCTTGACTAAGAGCATTTATTTGTAATATCTTTCTTTCTGTAGTCATTAATTTATTGTATGACAACACGTCACATTCAAAATTGTTTAATAGTGTCAAGATAATTTATATCTGAATTCCTTGTATTGCTATAAATTATGCCAACGATCTCCGCCACTAAGGACAGTGACAACTACAGTAAATTACTAGCCTAATGGAATTCGTTTTCTTTTACAACACGAGAATATTCAGTCAGCGCCAGGAATGAAACCACGGATCTCTCAATTGCCGAACAGGCGTCCTAATTACTAGATCGCAGTGACAACCTCTGTGAATCTGTGAAATAGCATTCATTTAAGATTTAGCCATGCCGGCCGGTAGATTCAATCTCGATTAATTTGAAGAATAATAATAATTGTAACATCTTCCAAATTAATCTACAGTAATTTAGGAAGATGCAACAATTTTCTATTAAACTGCTAAATTAATGTTAACAAGAAAACTAATTACGAAATTAAATGCTGTAAATTATGCTGAAGACCTCTGCTACGGCGGACATTGAGAACTGTTACAAATGCAAGAAAGAACGGACAGGAATTTTCATCATAATTACTGCTGTGTCAATATTGTCTTCCGGTTGATGATAGGCGGACATGTTTTGTTTTCTCTCGCCTTGGGGTCCAACTAGAGACCTTTGGAATGCATTATCTGTTTAAATAGAAGAGTCTCAAAGAATGGAGAAATCCCTTCCCGGTGATTCGGAACCCACCTAAAACTGTAGGTCCAACTCATAAATCACCATCATCCAACTTATTACCCACGCACAGGTCTCAGACCTATGTGGGCTTCATCCTAAAAAAAAATGTCCTTATCTGTTTAGTTTAGAATTTTATGGAAGGATATAGAATTCTCTCGTTCTTTCTGGAATGATAAAAATGTAGACAAAGCAGAAGTTCTCGTAAACATTAGTCAGTTGTGATTCGAACGTTAATGTAATAAAGTGACATTGACAGTTCCCGCTCATACAAACCGGATTATCAGTGAGTGCTAATACAAACTGTGTTATATGAACGTTTAATGTGCTAAGTGATAAACGCAGTATATTGCGACAGATTATTATTCAGGCTTCTTTAACAGTTTATACAATAACTCGTAAGTGCTTGTAGTGTTTCAACTGTTATGTTTTAGACGCTTCTCCTTGAATTGTTGAACAGTTATTATTTAATATTTGATCGGCCTTTCAACAGTTAAGCGGGTTATAGACGGGGAAAGTAGAGACAGAAAGTTACTGGCGGCCAGTACTTGCCATTGCGTCACTTTCCACCAATTTCCATCTACACAGGGAAAGTACTGGCTGCAAGTTTATCGGTTGTACTGGCCGCCAGTAGGCCACCGTAACCACTAGACAGAGTGCATCTGACAAAAGAAACAAGCTTGCTACCTACTTCATAGGTCCTGGTTCTGTCCCCTGGCAAAAGCAATCGATTGAAATTGAATAGTTGAAAAAGAAGACAATAATGATTTTCTTGTAAACATATTGATTTCTTACTGTTTCATTAAAATAAAGACCATTGTATTATTTACTCTACTTTATATTTACTCTATATTAATTATTTTATATTTACAACACAACAACTGCACGACAACTTGATTCACCACAACCACAATACGATAATGCGATGCGTTTCCTCTGCTCTACTGGCGGAAAGTGGGGGAAAGTTCATGCTTTGACAGGAAAGTACTGGCCGCCAGTGGTCACGTGACCACCCACGTGACCCGCTACTTTCCGTGGAGTGGCAAGTAAAAACAAACAGGCTTGTTTTTACTGGCCACCAGTGATTACTTTCCGCTGGAGTGGAAAGTACCCCTTTAGACAGGGAAAGTAAGCGGTAAGTTGAAGAGGCAAGTACTGGCCGCCAGTAACTTTCCGTCTCTACTTTCCCCGTTTATAACCCGCTTTAGTGATTGATTTTTGTAAAATATTGCAAATTCTTTATTAGCTGGAAATGATCGATTTATCTGTTCCTGATTGATTTCTTTTGTGTGATATAACTGATTAGTGAAAGTAATTTGTGTTAATAAAGTGCGAGTGTTAATTTGAAGTGTTGCTAGCATTATTTTAGAGGTAGAGCCTGTAACAAACTGCATTAAATAGCTAAAGGGAATTGATGGATGCCACAACAGAAAAAGAGTCAATGCTATTCGTAATAAAACCTTCTTTGACACTATTAAAAGTAGCTTGAAATTAGCATTCTTTAGCACTACTTGGATTATTGTTTTCTTGTGGTGTTGCAACACGTGCAGGTTGAGAATTCTGAGGATAGCTCCTTTTCAAAGACGACGAGTGTTCTTGTTGTGTTTCACTGCCACTGTCATTCATCCGAGGACTATATTCAGGTGGCTGTGGTGGCGTTGAATGCTGTTGGTAGTAATTATTATTGGGTGGAGAAGAACTAAGTACGGCTTGCACTGGCATTATATGATTGCTATTGGAGAAGTTGGAATGATTATTATTATTATTATTATTGTTGTTGGAAGGAGGTAAGGGTTGTTGATCGGCTTGATGATTATTGCTATTATTGTGCCTATTCAAGTAGCCATAGTTGGGAAACATCATTGGTGAGCCTAACGGAGAATTGGTATGACTGCTACTGCTACCCATTCCTGGACCCCCTCCAACGGAACCTGGGTGAGCTGAATTGTACTGGTAGCGCTTTTCCATGTAGCTAGGAGGTAGAAGTTCGTGGTAACTGATCAGGTGACGTTTCAAATACAGTTTGTTCTTGAACGGTTTGAAGCACAACGGACATGCTATACATTCCGGATAGTGTATGAGACGTATGTGCTGCCTGAGATTTGAGATATTGCTGTAGATTCGGCCGCATTCGGGACACGGCCTCGGGTCCAATGAGTGTGGTTTGGCCATTTCGCCATCTGAAAATCAATAAATATTGTAACTATAACAATCAAAAGCTAGAATGTAGAAATTTAGAGATGAGATTTTTAACTCATCAATTTTCGAAATTACTTAATACTAAAAATTATCAAATTAAAGATAATTTTTCTTAGTTATTTTTGAATATTTTATTTATTTATTGATATTTCATTCATTGATCGAAGTAAATAAATCATTTCTGAGCCTTTATATACTGTTTCACATATCTCTTTGAATTTGGTAAGAATATAATGAATAATTATTTCCTAGTGACCCAAAAAAGTGCCTATTTTTGCACTAACTGTAGCATGCAAAATAGTCTATTACTGTACCATATGTGAGACTTTTGACTGAATACACAATAAGACAGGCTGAAGCGGAATCGAAACCGTGACCGTAGGAATATCAGTTAAGTCTCATCACATATGACGTGCTAACCGACATGTTTTTGTTGCAAATTTAATTGAAGATTCAAAATAATTGTATAAAAATACAAGAAAAAATAATGGATCTAGACTAAAAACATTATTTTACTACAGTGACCCGAAAAAGTGACTATTTTTGCACTAACTGTAGCACGCAAAATAGTCTAGTACTGTACCAGTGCGGGAAAGTAAATTCCATTGCGCTAAAGTGCTTTTCCGCAGTCCAAATTTGCAACCTAACAACACAAAATAGTGAGCATGTAATACGCAGGTTCCCTATTCTACATTCAAAAATAGGTTAGCTACGAAATACTGTCAGCTGTAGTATTTGTTGAAATCTGTTTGATTCGAAGATAGGTTATGTATGTCCTGTTTTGTTCTGTTTAAATTACTTCATACATTACTGTAGGAAAAATTCAATGTGTAATTCGAGCGCAAAGAATTGCTTCTGTGAGACTTGAGAAACTTTTATCACTCGCCTTCGGCTCGTCAAAAAATTGTTTCTCTCAGTCCAGAAAAACCCCACTTTTCGCTCTAGTTACACAAATAGCTATTCTAACCTCTTTGTTGTAACGTATTCTCGCATACTACACTGTTTGCCTAAAATCTTTTTGACAAGCACGTTAATGTCAGAGCATGCGCACAGTCACTTAGAATGTTAAGGAGATTTTCTAGCGACAATTTGCCCAAACTCTATTAAAGTTTTGAAAGCTAATAAATTTTTTATAAACAATTTACCACTGGATGATGACTGTTCTTGGACTGACTGATCGCTCTGATTTGATTGGGCAATTGCTGAAGGATGTTGACTTCCCGTTGTTGCAGCATCTAAAGCACCTGCAAATAAATAAATAAAACATGAAAATAAAATAGTTTAAAGACAGTTGTTATAATAATAATAAGTTTTATTTATTCAACACATTGTTATACAGTTGAATATCGTCAAATATAAATTACAAACTAAAAGTAACACCAGGCTGCAATCATAATAGATATTAAATAAATAATATTGAAGTTATACAACACACTGAATCTTAGCTACTAGATATTAGTCCTTAACAATTATTTCAAATCTCGAGTGTCGAGAAAAAAAATAAAAAAAAATATACAATTGAACTCGTCTACACTATAAAATGCTCTGGCTACAAGGAAGCAGTACAAATCTTTTTTAAATTTATTTATTTCTGGCAAGGCCCGTAATTCAGCTGGTAATTTGTTGTGCAACTTCCCTCCTAGTGAGTTGGCATTCTTTCATAAAGCTTTAGCCTATGCTGTTCAGTGACTAGTTTATTACTCCCCCTAGTATTATAATTGTGTATATCAGCATTCGGGGATCTATTACAGATAGTCTTGTGTGTAAAGATTAGGAGTTTATATATATAAATCGACGGCAGTGTTAATTTTTTCAAGTTCACAAAAGATTCTCTGCATGTTTCATTGAACTTGAGTCCAGCCAAATAACGGATTGCTCTTTTTTGTAATACGAATACTTTTTGAAAGTGTACATGAGCATAACCACCCCACAACTCTATACCATAGGCCACGTGTGAATAAAATAGAGCAAAGTATACCATTTTGAAACAGCTAAGGGTACAATGTTTCTTATCACAAATAAACCTTTACTCACCCTATTTAGTATTCCATCTACTTGCTCATCCCATACTATACAATTGAACTCCAATTTATTCATCAATAACTATCAAAATACTACCGTCTATCTAATTCCCTTTCTTGCGCTATTCTTTGTTCTTATTAAAGTAGATAATATTTATTATTTTATTTAAATAAGAAACATAACAATTTTTTCTCATAGGACAAACTGGACGATCATTCAACATCAGATACAAAGAGCACCTCCGCGCATCAACCCAACACCAAACAAAATCACATTATGAAGGATAAATCAATTAACGCAGGATAAAGGGCTGAGACTGTCGAGACCACAATAAGAAACGAGGATAATTGAAGAGAGCTGGATGCCTATAATTAGAATGAGAGAGTGGTGCATTATTACAACCAATGGAGAGAGCATGTAAAGAAAATGCCAGCAGAAAGGGTCCCATTTCAGATTCACTACCACCCAATAGAAAGAAGAGATGGCAATAACTGTAATTGAAATTGAATTTTAATAATTTAGGAAACCAATACGCTGTTGTGAGTCGGAACAGGCAAGAGCCTAGAACATGAATGTATTATGCCGAGTGCTGTAGCAGGTATCTGTTCAATCAGAGATAGGCTACGAAACTCCTAGGCGCTCTTTATAAGGGAGACCGATTTGATTGGCCAGCAAAAACTACACTGTTCTCTGCTGTAAAATCATTTCCCGGTGGTTCGAAACCCACTTAAAACTGTAGGTCCAACTTATCAATCACCATCATCCAAAACATTAACCACACAGGTTTCAAACCTATGTGGGCTTCATCCTTTGAGAAAAAAAATAAGAAGAAAGAGAAGAAAATAGTTCAATTTTATAATAATTAAAATATTGTTTTTGTAATCACCTTGCAACGTTAATCCACTGCTATGGACATTTTCGACGGCTGTCTCCAAAGCCAGGAAAGGATTAACAGCTGCAGAGGCTGCCGCTGCTGACTCTAGAAGATCAGCAGCTGAGAACTCCCGTTTTTCCAGCTTTGGCTAAAAAAAACCATAATGAAGCATTTTAAGACTGGTAACAATACACTGTACAACAAAAAGAATCCAATAAATTGAACAATACTGCTGATTCGAGAAACCATTCCATAATTATTATTAACAGCTATCAGGATAAAAAAAATATCAGAGTTCCATTCAATAGATTTAGTCAGCCTATAGAAAAGCAAAATTTAACAATATTGTTGAGTCACTGCTCCATAATTTGCATGTATCAAGACACAAAAATATCAGTGTTCCACTCTATAGGTTTATAAGGACTATGAGAAAATATGTCCATGACCATGTAGCATATGATAATGGGGTCGGCTCTAAGACCATTGCTTTGTGACATACTCTCAAAGTTAATACATACATCTAACTTGGACCACAGACAACATAAAATAAATTATTCTATTGTGCATACAGTTCGTAGATATTTCGAAATTTTAGCTAAAAATGTGGAAGAGGCATTTGACAATAAAATGTACACTGTCAATCACAGAGTTATCTTTAGGCCATGATGTATTAACTTTCTTTGTAGTGGTGAAGGTGATATTGTGGAAGACATCCATAATGAATAATAAGTTGTCACAACCACATTTATTAAAAAATTGTTTCATCATAATTCTGGCCTACATTTTAATAACGGCACTTTCGTGTCTTTCTCGGTTGACCTTGACTAGATTTCAGTGAGCTTCAATTTTCTAATTCAAAAATGATTCAACTCTAGCCTATTTGTGTATATTTCTTCTTTGTTACTTTCTAGATGTTCACGGTTTTTAGTCCTTGATTTGATTCTTATGCTTCCCTTGTTGCTCCAACCACCAGTGGGCGTGAATTGTTATGGCTTCCAGCCTATCACAAACCTTCAATGAAGGTCAGCCTATCCCTTAGCCAATAGTATCATTCCGTGTTTAGTATATATTAAGATACTCTGTAATTTAGTTTTAGTTTGTTTGAGATTGATAATGGTTTTACAACAGAAACTAATCTCACTATTTTTAATAAATGTGGTTGTGACAACTTCGTCTTATTATTCATAATGATGTATTACATAAGCTTTTAAACTTAATGAACAAGGAGAATAGGAATAAAAGGAGGAATGTGAGTAAAATATTGTTATGAATTTACATAAATAAAACAGTCAGAGGCGTTTTAAACATGGATTTTATTAAGAATAACTTTTGGAAAATTAACACTTGAACTGCTTAACACGAACTCAACTATTTATCCTTCTATTGGAAAACCTTCTCGAGCTTTCAAACATTGCAAACATTATATTTGCTATTACCAGCTGATTTTTACATAAACAACTTGTCACCTGGCCGTAGCACTGCTCCCTCCTTAAGACTGTTCTGTCCCAGAACAGTTACAGGTCTGCAGATTGGGGGTGGCCTTACTGGATACAACTGACTAGCTGCCCATGGAGCAAACATGCAAACTGAGATGGTAATCCCAGTTTCTTTGAAGATTGTTTCAATCATTGGCCTCACGATTTTCCAGTCCAACCCATCATAGCCACAACCTAATCGGGGAATTCCAAGCTGCTTCACTCCCAGAGTTTGAAGACAATTCCGCAGATGATTTAGGCTCTCCCACAAGGCTTGATAGGTGGACTCCTGCTGAGGTTGATCTTTTGTCACCAAGCAGAAGAGCTGTTTTCCTTGCCTCTGAAGGTGTAGTGTTCTTCCAACAGCTGGTCTCTGAAGTTCCAGATCATTCAGTCCTCCAAACTTTTTCCTAAATACTGTAGCAATACCCCGAGAAGCTCCAAGATTTTTAGCTACACAGTGAGCCAGAGCATAGTCTTTTGGTAGGGTGAACAAATCTTGATAACAGACTTTTGTAACCTCAGCTTTCTGGAACATGTCCAAATTGGCCATAAATTCTTCAAAGTTGGGATCAACTGGTTGAATAGTTCTCACATCTTGGGCATTACCTGCAGTATTGTCTCCCTGGAATGGTGCCAGTCGATTGAAGTGGACAACTCTTGGTTTTCCTCTAGGTTTCTTGATCCGGTAGACTACATCATTGATTCTAGTAACCACTTCAAAAGGTCCATCCCAGGAAGTCTGTAATTTGGGGGAGTACCCTTGACGTCGCTGTGGGTTGTAGAACCAAACTAAGTCTCCAGGCTGGTATCCACCATGATCTGCCTTGATATCATAGCGTTCTTTCATCTTGTCACTGGTTCCTTGGATGTTGGTTCGAACAATCTCATGAATCTCATCCATCTGTTTCCGAAACTGGGTGACATAGTCCTCTCCTACCAAATCCTCTCCAGGTGTACATCCAAACTTTAAGTCACAAGGCAGTCTAATATCTCGCCCAAACACTACCTTGGCTGGTGAAAGTTTTGTAGACTCATTGACAGAGCTTCGGTATGCCATCAGGAATAGGTGAAGATATTGATCCCAGTCTCGTTGATGCTTGGATACAACTTTTGACAGGTATTTTCCCATGGTCCTGTTCATACGCTCCACCATTCCATCTGACTGAGGGTGAAGGGGTGTAGTCCTTGTCTTATGGATTCCCAGCACCTCACATATACGGGAAAACACTGAAGACTCAAAGTTCCTTCCTTGATCAGAATGTAACTCTAATGGGACACCAAACCGACTGACAAATTCCTTGATTATTACATCAGCAACACTGATTGCTTCTTGATTTGGCAAGGCATAGGCTTCGACCCATTTGCTGAAATAATCCATCACTACCAGGATATACTTATTCCCACTGTCAGACAATGGAAATGGTCCAGCTATGTCAATGGCTATTCGCTCAAAAGGTGCTCCAACATTGTATTGTTTCATGGGGGCCTTCTTTCTATGCAAGGGGCCATTTGCAGATGCACAAACAGTGCAATTGCGACACCAGTTCTTGACATCTTTGCTTGAATTTGGCCAGTAAAACCTCTCTCGTACTTTCTCCAGTGTCTTATGAACTCCAAAATGGCCCCCAGAGACTCCATCATGTATTTGTCTCAGCACTTCAGGAATCCTTTTCCTGGGAACAATAATTTGCAGCTTATGCTGATCACCAGCTGCATTCTCTAGCTTCCTTTTGAGGATTCCTCTGTCTTCCACAATAGAGTCCCATTGTGCCCAGAGGGACTTGACATGTGGTGGAAAAGGTGCTATTTCTTGCCAACTAGGTCGTCTTGCAGAACGTTTCCACAACCAAAGGTGCTTCAGATCAGGGTCTTCTTCCTGATCCTTAAGTAACTCAGCACCTTGCCAGTGGTCATTGGCAATAGTTGTCCTATGTACCAAAACTTCCTTCCCATCCTGGCGTGAGCAGTGTTTGCAGTCCTCCTCACAGGGTCTTCGAGAAAGGGCATCAGCATTCAGGTGACTATTTCCAGATCGGTGTACAAATTTAAAGTCATATTCTTGTAAGTGCTGGATCCATCTTGCCACTTGTCCTTCAGGAGACTTGAACCGGAGAAGCCATGTCAAGGATGCATGATCAGTTCTCAGCAGGAATTGACGTCCATATAAGTATTTGTGGAAGTGGCTGATTGATTTCACTACTGCTAGCAGTTCTCTTCTAGTAACACAGTAGTTACGCTCAGGTTTTGACAGCACCTTGTTAAAATATCCAATGACCTTTTCCTCCCCATCTTGCTCTTGAGAAAGTACTCCACCAATTGCTGTGTTGCTGGCATCAGTGTCAAGAATGAACTTGCCTTCAACTCTTGGGTAAGCCAATATAGGTGCTTGGCAAAGTGTCTCCTTTAGTCTGTTGAAGGCCTGCTGGCAATTTTTGTCCCAGAGAAAACTTTGTTTCTCCTCTGTCAGCTTGATGAGGGGTTTTGCTATACCAGAGAATCCCATCACAAACCGTCGATAATATGTGCAAAGGCCAAGGAAACTCCGCACTTCTGATTTGTCTTTGGGCACTGGCCACTTGGTTATGGCTGTTACCTTCTCAGGATCCATAGACACACCTTTATCAGATACCACATGCCCTAGGTAATTAACCTGTCTTTTAAACAGATGGCACTTCTTTGGGTTGAGCTTCAGGTTAGCTTGTCTTAGTCTTTCAAATACTTGCTTCAAGTTTTCCAGCTGATGTTGGAAAGACTTTCCCAAGACAATGATGTCATCCAGGTAGACCAGGCAAGTTTCCCATGACAGTCCCCTCAACACATTCTCCATTAATCTTTCAAAGGTTGCTGGAGCATTACACAAGCCAAATGGCATCACAGTGAATTGCCAAAGACCTTCTCCGATTGAAAATGCAGTCTTTTCTTTGTCCTTAGGTTCAAGTCCAACTAGCCAGTATCCACTTTTCAGGTCCAGAGTCGAAAACAACTTGCAACCTTCCAGGCTATCCAGTGTGTCATCAATTCGAGGTAGAGGGTAACTGTCTTTTTTGGTGACGTCATTCAGAAGACGATAGTCCACACAGAACCGGAGTGTATTATCCTTTTTTTTTACAAGCACCACTGGTGAAATCCAAGGGCTATTGGATGGTTCAATTATACCTTCATTTTCCATTTCCTTAATTATTTTTCTAGCTTCCTCTCTTTTAGCCAGAGGTAACCTTCTAGGGTTCTGGCGGATGGGTCTGGCATTTCCAGTATCTATTGCATGCTCAACTATGTTGGTTCTGCCTTTTGGGCCCTCTCCTATATCAAAAATATCCTGATAATTAGTTATGAGGTCCCTTACTTCATTTTGTTGTTCTTTGACTAGATCTTGACAGGATACTTCAACAAAGGCCTTCAGCTTCTCTGGGAGACACTTCTTCTGTGGTTGAGTTGTCTGCATTTGTTGTATGACAGATGTGACTGGTGAGCAATGTCCCAAAGTACTACTTCTCTTCAAAGTAACTTCATAATCATTCACATTCATCAAGAGGACAGGGAATTCTTGGCTAGTAAGAAAAAGTGTCCTAGCCACTAGGACACCATGACCAAGCTCCTCCTCATGGATTTCTGGCTCTAGCAACACATTAATCCCCACAGGGACATCCTCCTTTGTCATAGCATGAGTCACAATCTGGCTCCTTGCTGGTATTGTGATTTCTTTCAGCAGTTGTATTTGGGCTGTACAGTCTTTTCCAGAGTGTAGAACAACTTCATCTCCACCAATGGTCAATGTCTTCCTTCTAAGATCCAACTCTAGGCCAAAAGTAGAAAGAAAATCCAAGCCTAGTATGACTTCTTCAATAATCTCTGCCACAAGTACACAATGTTTAAAACAGGCCTTACCAATCTTGAAGGTGGCAATCATCTCTCCACAGACACTCACAGGCCCACCTGTAGCAGTTTTCAGCTTCCAGGTTGTTGGTGAGATATCTTGCTGGTTAGCTACTGTTTTGGAGTTTATTATTGTCTTAGTGGCTCCAGTATCTATAAGTAATTTATAGGAGCTTCCATTCACCATTCCATTAATGTAAAGACTGTGGGGTTTATCAGATAACATTGCAATGACTGGTTTTGTACATGGGGAGAGGGTCTTCTGTCTACAGGTTGATGGTTGCCCCTTTACATCAACCCTCTTTAGTTTTCCTGATTCTTCTCAGTGGTTGATTTATTTGGGCACTTATTACGCAGGTGCCCTCTCTCTCCACAGCGCCAGCAACGTATCTCCCTCCTTCCTGTTCTTAACTTTTCTATGACTTTCTTCACCAATTCTTCCAGAGACTCATCACTACTATCCTTTGCTCCAACAGCCCGGACTCGGGCATTACCCTTCACTGATTGTCGTACTGCTTCGAATTCCAAAGCCTGGGAGAGGGCCTCACTGAGTGTCTGAGGGTGAGCCAATTTAATAGCTTGTTGAGTTTCAGGTTCCCAAAGACCATCCAGGAACCTCTCAATGGCTAGAATCTCATATACTCTATCATCCACAGATGGGTAGGCTTTTCTTACCAGGTGGGCAATATCACTTTCGAACTCTTGGAGTGATTCGTTTGGCTTCTGGATCCTATTCTTGAGTTGTGAACGGTAAAGTTGATCCATGTGTTGATTGCCAAACCTCATTTCTATGTGTCTCAGAAGCACATCGAAGTTCTGCCTATCAGCCATAGGGATTGTTTGGAGAACTGCTAATGCATCTCCACGGAGTGACAGGCTAAGCATTGCAGCTTTCACTGCAGGTGTCCAGCCATGTATGTCAGCAGCTGTCTCAAGCAAGGAACGGTAATCTTCCCATGGCATCTTTCCATCAAAAGTGGGTAGCCCAATTGGATGACTTGGCAGGATGATAGGTGCTTTTTGATAACTTACAGAAGTGTCTTCTCTAATTTGATTAACAGAGGCAACATCAACCATAGAGATTGATCTTTCAATGCCATTATTGTGTTCCTGTAGTTTTTCAAACTTCTTTTCAAATTTATCTTCCATGTTTTTCATTTTCTCTTCCATGTCTTTCATTTCATTTCTTACAAAATTATGATTTTTCTCAAATTTATCTTCCATGTTTTTTATTTCATTTCTTAAGAAATTATGATTTTCCTGCAATTTTTCCTCAAATATATCTCTGTTCTCTTCTAATTTTCTTTCCAAAGCTGACTTTAACTCACCATATGGGGTTTCAAAGAGGAATATGTCTGGATCCAAACCTTCCTCAACCAATGCCACACGAAGTCGTTCTTGCAGAATAGCTTTATTACCACTTATTTCAAGATCTCGTTCTTCTAATTCTTGTTTTAATTCACTCACTTTCAAACATGAAAGTTTTAAACCTTTTCCAGCCATTTTAAATCTCAAACCAGTATAACTGTTAAAAGTAAACACAAAAAAATGGATGAACAAATGAATAGTTGAAAAACACTAATAAAATCACTTTTCGAATAGATAAACCCACCTCAAATGCACTTATCCCACTTCTGACACCAATTGTTATGAATTTACATAAATAAAACAGTCAGAGGCGTTTTAAACATGGATTTTATTAAGAATAACTTTTGGAAAATTAACACTTGAACTGCTTAACACGAACTCAACTATTTATCCTTCTATTGGAAAACCTTCTCGAGCTTTCAAACATTGCAAACATTATATTTGCTATTACCAGCTGATTTTTACATAAACAACTTGTCACCTGGCCGTAGCAATATTTTTCAGTTAAAATATAAGAATAGTCATTTCATCATTTCATTGGGGGTGCTCACTTATTAACAGAACTCGAACTTAATTTAGAGATCTCTACACTACTTGGCACAAATAATTTCATATCCATTTATATTAAACACTACAGAATAATGCATAGTTTTACATTTCCGATTGAGACTATTATTAAAAAAAAAAGAACAAAGTTTGAGGTGAAACTACCCATAAGAGTCTCCCACTAGTAAAAGTCATAAACTTATTTATACATTTTACTCTTTATAAAACTACTTCATTCCCATCTTTATAAAACCTAAATGGAGAAACAGAAAATATTCTAGTGCATTAGTATGAATATTGGTACTATAATGGAGGCGGAGGGAAAAGCAAACATGGAAGACTCAGTTTTCATGAAAAAAGAGATGAAACTTCTTCAAGAAGATTAGATGGAGTTGATGATGATGATGATGATGATGATAATGATCCTCTTCATTTGCTATGGGTGGAAGGGCACTGATGATCATTCTTTTGTGTGTGTCATTAAAGGGGGTCTGGTAATGACAACAGTCATTAGGGTCAAACTGGAACTCGTCTCACTGATGAGTCATCACGTCATCAGCCTTCTTCAATTTATTTATTTATTTCATCATCATCATTACCACCACCACCACCACCACCACCACCACCATCATCATCATCATCATCATCAATGTAATCGTCAGAATCATGATATAATTGAATCAATTCCATCATAAATAAACTATGCATAGTCGATTACTATGACACATTCTAACCAGTTTCAATCGAAACATTTTTGAAAGTGTAATTTATTTATTCATTTAGCCAGCTAGCTTATCTAGTGTATTTTCCAAATTAATAAATCAATTTTTCCAGAAAACTAGACAAAGTTGATTTCTTGAATCAAAATTTACATTCAATATAAGTTTTGTAATATACGGTGAAAAATAAATATAATTTAAAATTGAAACGTACACTACAAACTTGAGACAGTTATAGCGATTAGTGTAGACTCGTCTACAGTGAAAAGATACACTTTGAAAAACTAGCAAAATGTATAAGAAACATGGAACTCGTCAGCACAATGGAGTACATTTAAAAACTTAGACAGTATATTGAGAAAATACAAATTGTACCCCGCATATACTGAATTATACTGACTTGAATTAATTTGCAAGTAAAATCAAACAAAGCAGATTTCCAAGGAAAAATAAATGTTTTATTCCTCAAAAATGACATAATAAAAAACACATCACATTTCAATTCATTGTACACTTTTAAGTGTTTGTCACATGAAAAATGACCAAAAATTGAATATCTTATAAATCATAAATAATATATAACTTGAAAAATAATAACACAAAATTAGAAATATAGATTTACGAAATATTGCCATTGATGAAAAAAAGAAATGCAAGTGAAGCCAACCAAGAAAAAAATGATAGGAATATACACACTCAAAGAAGGTGAGACAGCAAGTCTACCTTATTATTATGAGCGGGAGTTCAACATAAAACAATTTTGTAATGATAATGCAAACCATTTGACAGAAAGATATATGAAAAGATGAGTAATGTGTGGAGAAGAATGACAATGAGTTAGTGAAAGGAGGCGAAAGGATGAACAGAGAAGATAGCAAAATTAGGAGAAGAAGAAGAAAGAAGATAAAGATTATCTTCACTGATAAACCTAAAAATTTGAAGACAGAAGTCACCATAACACCCGAATTAGGACAACTTGGAATACCGAACTAATTAATTTTAGTATACTAATACGTAACTTACTGACACCTAACAACTCACCTGAATATGAGAAGTAATTCCATCCAATGATGATCTGGAACCATTGGGCTTCAGTCTTTTGTGGCTATTGGTTAACGCATTCGTTATGATGTCTTCTGCTTCTTCTGTTGTTGATGCGCTAATATGACTGCCACTGTCTTCACAACGCACCTTCACCGGATTTATGCCACAAGTTGAGTTTCTATTTACATCTGCAAACTGAATATTTAATTATTTGTAGGTTTTATCATACATTAAGATAAATAAACTACGAGATAATAAGTAGGAAATACTACATTAGAATTTAATTAATGACTTGTAATGCCACAAAACTACAAGAAACTATAAATAATAGTGAAATTGAGAACATAGAATCATGCTCTAGTCAATTAATTTTCAGTTCTCGTAAGCTTTTTTCTATTTTGATTTTATTTCATTTTTCCATAGAAATCATACAAATAAACATTAAACATTTTTCTTTAGAAATAATAAAGCACAAGGTGAAAACCTGTATGCGGAAATGATTAGATTTTAAACATAACAAATACTTGAAAATACAACCAGCCTTGAAATAAACAATCAAAATTAAGCAATATCTAACAATAAAAGAAAACAACTCATACGCAATGGCTCTATACATACAATACTCTTATGATCTATGATATTAATTTATTTTTTATCAAAAATAAAATACAACAGTCAGTTTAATATAATTTAATACAATATAGTCTACGTCTTCTTTCTTCACAAAAAAATTTTCTACGTCTTTTATCACTTACCCGGTGGTTCGGAACCCACCTAAAATAGTAGGTCCACCATGTTTTTTTTTGTTTTTTTTTTGGAGGATGAAGCCCACATAGGTTTGAGACCTGTGCGTGGGTAATGAGTTGGATGATGGTGATTGATGAGTTTTAGGTGGGTTCCGAACCACCGGGAAGTGATTTTACAGCAGAGAACAGTGTCTTTTTTGCTGGCCAATCTAATCGGTCACCGTTACGAACAGGACCTACGAGAACGCAGCTTATCTCTCTGATTGAACAGATACCTGCTACGGCTCGCGGCTATCGCTGTTCCCCGTAACATGGCACAAACGGCGAGGTGGAACTACCCGTAAGGGTCTCCCCACCATTAAACGCCATACGCTTATTATTATTATTCACAAAATTTCAACTGAAAAATCTAAATCTAATATAAGCAACAGTTTTCAGTTTTACGCACGACAAAAACTATTTACCGCATAGAAAACATTGTTCTACTTGAAGTTGGAGAATATAACATTTTAAATCCATTGATGAATAACAATATCAAATCGTTTCAGCTGTTCATTCACAATTCATGAAAATCGTATAATTTTACCCCCACCCAACCCCGTCTGAAAAATGGGTCATCTACAGGTTTTGATGTATTTCTCTTGTGAATGCTATGTATCTCCAAAACATGAAAGTTGAGCGAGCATTTACTCGCATTAAATGCATCGGAACCTGGAAATGACTCATCTTTCAGGAAAGGGGGGGGGGTGGTTAAGAACATGATTTTTAATTATTAATTCTGAATATACTGCTGAACAGATTTGATATTGTTATCCATCATTCCACGTAGAATGCTACATTCTTCAACTTACAATAGAATAATGATTTCAACGCGGTAAATCGCTTTCAAGTTTTAGCCAAAAACTGAAAAGGAGATTATGGCCTTCCAAAGTTGAGTTAAGCACATCCCAGAAACTTTCGCAAACTCAGGGGACTCTTTCTTAGGATGACGAGATGGGATAAAAAAACCATCTCTGTACCAATTTTTGTCAACCAAAAGTCTAATTTGCGGGGGTATTTTTTTCGGGGGATGAACCCCACATAGGTCTGAGATCTATGCGTAAGTAATGAATTGGATGATGGTGATTGATGAGTTATACGTACAGTTTTAGGTGGGTTCCGAACCACCGGGAAGTGATTTTACAGCAGAGAACAGTCTTTTTTGCTGGTCAATCCAATTGGTCACCCTTATAAAGAGCGCCCAGGAGTTTCGTAACTGTTAAGGAAGCGATAGCCGCGAGGCGTAGCAGGTATCTGTTCAATTAGATAGAGATAAGCTGCGTTCTCGTAGGTCCTGTTTGTAACGGTGACCGATTGGATTGGCCAGCAAAAAAGACACTGTTCTGTGCTGTAAAATCACTTACCGGTGGTTCGGATCCCACCTAAAACTGTAGGTCCAACTCATCAATCACCATCATCCAACTCATTACCCACGCACAGGTCTCAGACCTATGTGGGCTTCATCCTCAGAAAAAGAAAAAAGAAAGAAACTTATCTCTGATTGAACAAATACCTGCTACAGCACTCGGCTATCACTTTCCCCTCATTTGGACAGTTGAAAACTAACCCTAAAAGCCGATTCAAATGATAGCATTAAGTGCCATCCCAGCTCTCCTAGGGCGATCTAGACTCCTGCTAAAATAGAGAGGCAAGAGCAAGACTAGACGAGAGCGCTCTTTTTTTTCTTTTTTTTTGAGGATGAAGCCCACATAGGTCTGAGACCTGTGCGTGGGTAATGAGTTGGATGATGGTGATTGATGAGCTGGACCTACAGTTTTAGGTGGGTTCCGAACCACCGGGAAGTGATTTTACAGCACAGAGCAGTGTCTTTTTTGCTGGCCAATCTAATCGGTCACCGTTACAAACAGGACCTACGAGAACTCAGCTTATCTCTATCTGATTGAACAGATACCTGCTACGGCTCGCGGCTATCACTTCCCTTTGGCATAAAGTGTCTCAGTTTACACTAGCCTTGACAAAGATTTTGACGTTAATTTGAAAATGTAGATGTTTCTGAAATAATGGATAAAATCACCTTGGATTGACTGTCAGCTAGGCCACGAATTTGCAGAGTTTCGGCGGTATGCAAGAAGGACGGAAGATGCGTCTGCGCAACATTCACTTCTCCCAAATACATAAAGTCGACTAGTGACTTCAAGTGCTGGAATTCCACATTGTGCAGAAACATTATTGGATGTTTGCAAGGATTTCCCTGTAAAATAAAAGATAATAATGTTACAAATAATGTAATTCATATAATATACCCGACTAGTAAGTTATATAAAAAATACGAATCATTTATTATAACAATCATAATATAGTACAATAAAGTATAGAATATATAGTACAATATTACATGTTTCATTACATTCATATTATTATTATTAGACGTAAAACTCCCAAAGTGGAAGACACTGAGTAAAGATGGTTATTTTTTGGGCTTGTTCTTCTTTTTGCCCACCAGCTTTTCATTTTTTATGCTTTTCATATTATTAATTTATTATGTATTATTTATTATATTCATTTTCATTATTTATCTATTTTATTATTATTAATATCATTATACAATAGAAAAAATTATTGAACATTAGAAATTTCATTGCATTATTTACAATATTATTATTATTATTCAATTTCAATTTATTTTTTTCCAGTCACATAACATAAAAATCTGTTAACGTACAATAAAAGCAAAATGAACAAGGCAAAAGCAAAAAATTTAAAACTGGCTCTGTGGTGGGGTGTGCTGGAGGAAGGAAAGGGAGGAGAATACCTAAACCAATCCGGTGGTTCGGAACCCACCTAAAACTGTAGGTACTGCTCATCAATCACCATCATCCAATTGATTACCCACGCACAGGTCTCAGACCTATGTGGGCTTCACCCTCCAAAAAAAATCATGGTTTCTCATGTAACAGGCAAGTAGTGCAGAAGGAGTAGTAGGAAAAGAGAGAAGACGTGAAGGGTGAGACCTTGGAGATGATTAGAGTGAAAATTGAGAAAAAATAAGCGAGACACTGTTTTTCTAATATTCTTGAGATCAAAAAAGGGCTTGACAAACAACAATCAGAGATGGAATCCCAGATCTCATACATCAAAATCAAAGAATGAATTACTTGAAATCCAGTTTTATGTCCCACTCAGTTTTTCCTGCAATTTTAGTGTTAATAAGAAAGTGTTCCGGAATTAGGTTTCTGATTTTAGTACTTATATACATTACCTGCCTCTTAATACAGTGCATTCAATATTAGTATTATAAGTAACGTATCTATTAAAATGTTTCTTATACAATTGAAAACAATACAATATTAATTTTACACATTTCATTACATGAGTTAAATTTTTTTTAATGAGAACGAAAGACTCATATCGTTATCAGAAATCATTTAAAATATTACATCCATGATCAAATCGTTTTCACATTTTTTTTTTTTTTTTTGTAGATTACGTCTTGGAGACTCCAGTTAAGGAGTATAAGACAAGTCAAATCAACAATATTATACACTATATTACATAATTACTTCAATTAGTTGAGTGGGCGGAAGTACGGAGGAAGGGGGTAGAGGCTTTTAAAAGCTCCGAAACTCAACAGCATAGTATTATACTTTTTGTGGGTTTGTGAAATTTGTTAGTTTGTGAGGGAGGAACACATTAAGATTCTTCCTCTGGATCAGCCCCAGATTTAGGGAAGTGATAGCCGTGAGCCGTAGCAGATATCTGTTCAATCAGATAGAGATAAGCTGATTTCTCCAAGGCACTCTTTGTAAGGGTGGCCGATTAGATTAGCCAGCAAAAAGGACACTGTTCTCTGCTGTAAAATGACTTCCCGGGGGAGTTCGGAACCCACCTAAAACTGTAGGTCCAGCTCATCAATCACCATCATCCAACTCATTACCCACGCACAGGTCTCGGACCTATGTGGACTTCATCCTCATAAAAAATTATAAAAATTTTTTTTTTTTAAATAATTGTTTTATGTACTTGTTCTATTTACGTTTATGTACGTTAAAAATTCACGGTTTAAAATACGATTGCAAAAATTAAAAATCAGAAACATTTCTGATAACGTGCTGTTATTAAAGAGTTTAGGCAAAAATGCTTTTCACGATAGTGCTAACCTAAACACTCTATGCATCTGTCAGCTCTAAAGCATCGTGGTCTGGCAAGGATCTTGCTATTAGAGCAGGCATATGCATAGAGTGTTCAGATTAGCATTAGCGTTATTGTAATTTTGTCGAAACTCTTATCAAATTGGAGTTAAGAGCTGTAAAAACGGATACACTTTTTGCGGTTTTTTTCTCAAAGAGATCTAGTTTGCTCTATAGTAATAAGTATGTCCGCTAGGACAGGCCTTTGAAAATTGAATATGTGGTATAGATAAGGATTATACCAGATATACCTGAAGGAAGTTGAAGCCCAGATTGAGCTGCAGTTAAAAGCATTCATTGATTGAGATGGAAGGGTGAAGAACGTTCCAGAACAATGTGACCTTAAAGGCAGTGACCGGTGTGAACGAGTTAGTTAGTTTTTGAAGAATGAAGTTTCTGTGCATGTGACAAGGAGCCAAAGGGAGTTTCAAGGAGGCTGTAGAGAATAGGAGAAAGTGTTTTTGGAAGAGGGGGTGTGTGGTGGCTCAATCTCTCTCCTTCTACCCCAGGTCTTGTCTCCCATCGGAAACACAGGCTATTGGCTACAACTTGTCAACACACAAATTAGGTCACATCTTGAAACTTCTTGCAGACAATGACATTGTTGTCGCCTGTCATTCATTGATTGAGATGGAATGGTGAAGATCGTTCAGAACAATGTGACCTTATATAAAGGCAGTGACTGGTGTGAACGAGTTAGTTTTTGAAGAATCGAATTTCTGTGCGTGAGTTCTGTGTGTAAACTGTACGTTTTACGTCTCAGTATAGAGACTGGAGTTTTGTGTGATAATGAATTAGAGTTATTCACGTGAGTTGTTAAGGAACTGGAAGCTTATAGTGAATTGTAATTCGAAGTGACCCTATCATCGCTGAGTGAAGTTCTGTGTCTGTGGTTGTAGCAGTTGAACCATCACTGAGAGGTAAATCTGAGAGTACCTCACTGAGAGGTGAGAGGTAAATCGATTATAATTCATTTTATAAGGCTATTTGAATAGGGAACTGTTAACTAGAGTAGAATAGAACTTGTTGAGATTTGATTAGTAGCAGTTATGCTTTATCTGTAATTGTCATTAAAAGTGTAATTTTAAGTAATTTTTTTTTTTTTGGAGGATGAAGCCCACAGGTCTGAGACCTGTGCGTGGATAATGAGTTGGATGATGGTGATTGATGAGTTGGACCTACAGTTTTAGATGGGTTCCGAACCACCGGGAAGTGATTTTACAGCAGAGAACAGTATCTTTTTTGCTGGCCAATCTCATCGGTCACCGTTACAAACAGGACCTACGAGAACGCAGCTTATATCCATCTGATTGAACAGATACCTGCTACGGCTCGCGGCTATCACTTCCCTTGAAGAGAAGTATTTATTGTAGATTATTTGAGTTTGTTTATTTATTGATTGTAATTTCTGTTGATTTAATTAGTTGTGTTAAAGTAGAGCTCTTAGTAGTGGTGGAGAATAATCGATAGTACTATCGATAACTATCGATAGTTACAGCTATCGGTAAAAATCGATAGTTACAGCTATCGGTAAAAATCGAAAGTTTTCGATAGTGTATTTTATAAGGTTTAATACCTATTGTGATAGGTTATGTAGCTTCTTAATCATTTTTATTTGCATTGAAGTCGTTTTTATTTGCATGAAAAAGAAACAGAATACAAAAAATTCAGCATGTAACATAAAATAAAATAAATCATAACTTTATAATGCAATTGTGTAGAACTAACTACAGTAGTTGGTAATAGTATAGTAAAGAATAAATCTAATAAATTAGAGGTGCTAGCTGGAGTGCCTCAGGGGTCAATACTAGGTCCATTGCTTTTTTTGTTATATGTCAACCGTTTACCTAAAGAATTGATTAGTGGTAGAGCCCTCTTATTTGCTGATGATACATCACTCATTTTCAGCAATTCCATTCTAGATAATTTAGAAATAAGTGCCCATATAGGTGTGCAGTCCATTGTCCAATTTTTAAATCAGTTGAAATTAACTATAAATAGTAAAAAATGCCAATACCTTCAATTCAAAAACAAACATAATTTAAATGAAGATAGGGCTATAAACGTGTTTGTAAACGATAATCAATTAGACCAGGAAGAAAAAATTGCATTTCTAGGAGTTATGTTGGATAGACGATTGACCTGGACTCCATACATTGAGAAAATATGTAGTAAAATTTCATCTGGGGTATTTGTCCTGCGACAGCTCGCTAGATTGAATGACAAAAAGTTACTTTTTACAGCTTACCATGGGCTCTTACTGTCACATATTAGGTATGCTATCTTAGTATGGGGTAATTCATCAAAACAAAATCTTGATAGGGTGTTTAAGATCCAAAAGAAAGCGGTTAGGTGTATAGAAAGAGTAAATAGATTAGATTCATGTAGGCCGTTGTTCAAGAGACTTGGTCTCCTAACTGTACCCTGCTTATATGTGTATGAAGCTACTTTATATGTAAAAACGAATGATATTAACCAAAATCTTGATGTACATGATTATAATACAAGAAGCCGAGGAGATTATCACTTGGTGAGTCACAATAGTAGCTTATTCAAACAAAAACCTAGTTATATTGGTAGGAAATTCTACAACAAGCTACCGCAGTTTTTGAAGAGTCTTGAAAATATAGAAATATTTAAAAAACAATTGAAAAAATATTTAGTTGATAAAGCTTTTTATAGTGTACAAGAGTTCCTTTCACATCAAAATTAAGCCTCACCTCAACTAATTGAAGTAATTATGGTATCTAGTGTATAATATTGTTGATCTGACTTGTCTTATACTCCTTAACTGGAGTCTCCAAGACGTAATCTACAAAAAAAAATTATCAATATACTATTACATATGACATGCACGAAGGCCTAAGCGCTAAGCCTGTGTGTGGAAGGGAGTCTGCAGTCTGGATTACATTTTCTGCCGGTTTTTACAATTTGATTAAGCTTTTTAAATTTATAACACTTGAAAGCCGTGAATATTTGTTTACTAACAGAAAATTATAAATAAATTAATACAGTATTTGCATTTTGTTGTATAAAGGTGAACTATCGATAACAATCGATAGTAAAGGTGTTGACTATCGATAACTACCGATGGGGTTGACTATCGATTATTCTCCACCACTAGCTCTTAGTTTGTAATCTTGTGCCATAGTAATTATCTGATTCAGTTTAGTTGCGATTTATTTAATAAATTTTGTAATAGTCGTTTTTATTACAGATAAATCACAGAACACACGGTGGAAAACTGTTACAATAAAAACAATAAATTTACCTTGAACAATTGTTTGAAGTAAGGACTGCATGCTGAAAGCACAAGCTTGTGCGCAGTTATTCGTCTACCTTCACACGTTAGAGTTACATCGACAAAATCTTCATTGTTTCTTAACGAGTCGAACTGCGAAGCAAAGTTATTTGGGAAGTTGTTCCACCTCAAACAAAATAGCTGTTCATCTGCCATCACATCTCCTGCAACAAGATAGAATTTTGAAAAAATGAGCAAGATACCATTTGTAGGAAAACTTGTAAAATATTATAACAAATTCTACTTCAACTTTCAACCCATAGCTTTCAGCTACAATGCCTGTTATTTTTTACTTTTGCCTGTTACTTTTGACTGTTATTGACTATAATATTTTTTTTCTTCTATTCGCCCTTATTTAATATTGTTGACTATAATATGTATGTGATATGGCATCTAGCAGCACAATATCAACTTGTAAAATATGAAAAATTCAATACTTTCTGTTATATTATGCCTCTATTATAATTTACTACTAGTAGCCAGATCCAATTGAATCGGAGTATCTACTTCGCCGTCTCCTCCATCTCTTTTTCTCTCTTTCTTGTTCTCTTTTTCGTCAACTTCTTTTCTCCTTCCCCTCTCTTATTTCTCTTCCTTCTCCTTCTCTTTTTTATTCGTCTCCTTCTTTCTTTTTTTCTCCTTCTCTTTTCTACTTTTTCTCTTTTTTCTTCTTCTACTACTCTTCTATTTTTTCTCCTCCTCTTTCTTCTCTGCTATGTTTTTCCTCTTACTCTTCATAACAGTTCCCATAACATGGCTCACACTGCGTGGTGGAATTAACTGTAAGGGTCTCCCCACCAAAAAGTCATATGCTTATTATTATTCTGTGATGTTTTCCATGATTTTAATGGCTACTCATCCTAACCTACTACATAATGGCTGCTCATCCTAACCTCAACAAAGCATGACCCCTGGTGGCAGGCTGACGAAGCTTCTTTTCAGAAGTGAAATGAATTCCTCAAGCATCTCCAATGTATGTGAGTAAAACATTATTTAAAAGAGAAAAACAGTGTCAGTTTTAATATTAGATTATTATTTAAAAAAATGTAAAATTTCAACTGTCCCATCAATTTACATCTATTCTATTCTAATAATAGGATTCAGAAACGTTCAGTCTTTTAAAAATGGGAATGAATCACATCGCAAAGAAAACAAGATCAGGCAGCTTACTATATTACCCAATCCACAGAACCGCAAAGTTTGAGAGGGGAGCATTATACAGAGCTGGTAAGTTTTACAATAAGCTACCCGATCATATTATAAAGTCTCAAACTAAAAAGCTTCAATTTAAGAAGTCAGTGAAAAATGTTTTCCTGGATAGGACAATTTTTTTTTTTTTTTTTTTGGAGGATGAAGCCCACATAGGTCTAAGACCTGTGCGTGGGTAATGAGTTGGATGATGGTGATTTATGAGTTGGACCTACAGTTTTAGGTGGGTTCCGAACCACCGGGAAGTGATTTTCAGCAGAGAACAGTGTCTTTTTTGCTGGCCAATCTAATCGGTCACCGTTTCAAACAGGACCTAAGAGAACGCAGCTTATCTATCTGATTGAACAGATACCTGCTACGTCTCGCGGCTATCACTTCCCGATAGTATAGTTACTCAACTAGAGTATTTAGAGATGTCATGATTGCCAATCCAACGACACTGTACCACCCTTATGCCGGTTTAATCTCCCAATCATTTCTTTTTAATATTATTTCAAATAAAATTTCATGTGATAGTAGCCTTTATTTTTATGGCTAATTTGAAATTATTACTATCAAATTTAATAGTGATTATCATCTTTTTCTAACAAATTATAATTATGGTTTGACAAACTCAACTTATAGTGCCTGAATAGTGTAGTGACGGTGCATAATATTTGTTATATGTATGATATAAGCATGAATGTACAAATGCATATGCAAATAAAGGAATTGAATTGAATAAATATAGCTTAACAGTGGGTTTTCCAAGTATATTGGCTTAAATAATTACGTTTCTGGAGGAAACGACTTCTGTCATGAGGAATAGAATTGAAGATGAGATGGGATGAGTGTTAGTTTACATAATAATCCCGTCGACATTATGGGTAAATGTGGCTTTCTGGCTTAAAAAGAGAATTTAAAACAAATCTTCAAAATTATACCCGATTATCATATTTAATATCATGTTTGTCGTGGCTATGGAACAATTAGAACATTTTGAATTGAGAATTTATTCGATTCTGAGCGTATTATATTGAATATATTTCCTTTGACAAATAGCCATTTATCTATTTAAAATTTTTTTTTAAGGAAGCCTATGAACGCAATAGATTTTTATGAATTCATATTGGTTAGTTTTTTTCTTTTATTTATTCTGATGATGCCCACACACATAAGTTTGAGACTTGTGCGTGGGTAAAGAGGTGAATGATGACACGGTGAAAACATTCAAGGCTGAATGAGATTCAAAATCGAGACCGCAGAAGAAACAGCCAGCCACAGTGTTATCAGAGAAAACGCTTCAAGTGAATAAGCTCCCAGAACCACCAAAAAATTGAATAGCATTTATATATTTTTTATTCCTAACCCGAAGAACTAACTAGACCTTCTTTGCTTTGAATTTCTATTCTTCTGGAAAATTCTCAACAGAATTAATATTGCAACACGAATAAAAAAATTAATTATATAATTCGGATCCTGATATTAATGTGAACGAAACTAAATATGTTAACTTCAATATTGTTGACAGTTTTGATTTCCCATCAGCATTAGTCCATCACAAATTTCAATGTGCTATGATAAGTAGTAAGTGTGAAGAAATAGAAAAAACGGAAACATTTAGGTGTAACTTTAGATCAAAACCTGAATTAGCAAAATCATATATCAATTTTACATAATGGTATCAAATCGTCAATAAGAATTTTTTATTATTTGAAGCATTTCTGCGAACCTAGTCTGCTATAGGCGCGTCTCCACCAACCGAACATTGTTGGCGAACACAAAAAACGATTAAACATTAAAGTCACCAAACATGTTCGTCAGTTCAATTGAAAAGTTCGGTCTGTGAGCGAACAGTGACGACCAACAACAGGCTCCCGCCACTATCCCCACCACAATGTTCGAGAAGTCGTCCACACCAAATCAACACCAAACAATGTTCGGCAACATCAGATAATTCCAGCGAACACTGTTCGCCGAGCATGTTCGGTTGGTGGAGACGCGGCGTAAGAATGCTATATTTTGCTCTGGTTGACTGTCTAATACAATAATTATGGTATTACCTGTTGGTGGGGGTGGGGTGGGGGGTTTACTTGTAAGACCTATCTGGAGAAACTAAGAACCTCACAAAACCATATCATAAAAATAATATTGAAAAGGCAAATAAGAGATAGTTTCCTTCCACTCTATTGTTCCTTGAGTGTTACCTATTCAACATCTGTTTGTTTTTAAAGTTTTGAAATAATTTTTCATTAGGAGTGGCAATACTGGTACAATTAATCTATTTCTTCAAACGAGAAGAACTTCAAAAAGGACTTTTAGACTGCCTAAAATAAATAAATCTGTATTTAAACAGTCATTCTAATATATCGCTCCAAAATATTATACCAATTACCGCTTAATATAAAATCATCTGAATGTTTAAATTTATTTTTAAAACAACTTAAAGTTTGGCTTTTTTCAATGCAGAATTTGAATGAATTGAATCACTCATTGATGTGAGTGGCTGATAGCTCTTGCGGATGTGATCCGAGGGGAATTTTAATCTAATTAGTTTAAAATCAAGCCTAGTTTTAAATTCCTGGATTGTTTGTTCCATGACGATCTGCGTTGTTAATATCAACTTTTCATGTGAAATTTAACGACATGCAGTCAAATATTTGTTAAGA
This sequence comes from Conomelus anceps, assembly GCA_948455865.1. Lineage (NCBI taxonomy): Eukaryota > Metazoa > Arthropoda > Insecta > Hemiptera > Delphacidae > Conomelus > Conomelus anceps. Next base: position 55,176,218 of record OX418221.1, read on the forward strand.
ATAAGTATAATAACTCACTTAATCTGGCCGAGTACTTTCGAATCTATGAGATCCATCTTCAGAGGCGCGGGTTCCTAGATCATCATGTCAGTTTTTTGGTTAGAAGTGTTGTGGTTTTTGTAAAATATGATCAAAAAGTTTGTGAGATTTAAAATTTAGTTGTTCATTGAGAATGTTTTGTTTATTGTGTGTGGTGTGTTTGTATATTTCAAATTGTTCCAAGTTCCTAGTTTCAATTGTTCCTAGTTTTAAAGTAATTAGTTATAATTTTGAAGGCTCATTGCTGTGTAACAATTGATAATTTTAAAAAATATTCGTAGACGCCATTATGTGCGAGTTGATTATGTGAAGCGAGTTTGGACTCAGATAAAATGTACTCTTATTTGTTAATTATATTATTTATTTTTTATTTTTGTGCCACAAATACTGTGGCCAAAAGAATTCCTGAATTTCATTTTTTATTTTTTTAAACTCGTAATTTTTAGTTTCTTCCCATAGTTTTTAAGTTCAAAAGCGGCGTTTCTCCCCACCATCACCAGTGTAAACTTATTAAGGATCATCATTAATTGAAAGGAAAAAGTGAATATTAAAGAGAAAAAAGTAAAGTATGCCTAAATTAAAAAGTAAATTAGCAAGACAACCACAGTAGTGAAGTAGCTAGCATTAAATACTACTGTCGCGTTGTTTCTGGATTCGATTCCCGAATAAGCTTGGCATTTTCGAGTCCTCATTCTATTTTATGGCCTCATCCATCCATAAGTCACGTCAGAAAGAAATAATACGAAAGGGGGCACAAAGAAAGAAAAATCCCCCCGATTCCAACCCTAAAAGGACTCCTACGAACTTGAATATACCCCGAAACTTTCCGCTCTAGCAAAACATAATAGGCAACAGAAATTAAAATAACCAAAATTAAAATAAACATATACTAACTGTAGTATATGAATAATTTACATTTTTAAATTCTAAGTTTAGTTTCTTGTTATTGGGGAAGCCGTGTCGCAATATTACGACCCTTTTCACTCTAGACTCAACACGTGCTGTAAATATAAAACATTAAACTAAAGTTTTACTGTGGAAAAGAGAATGGAACTATAGAAAATTTTCAATTTCTAACTTAATCAGCAAATTCAAATCACAAAGAGGAGCGAGCTCTAGCCGAAAACGCAGTGGCGGATCCAAGGGGGGGGGAAATCCCCCCCCACAAACGGAGAAGAAAAAGGAAAAGAAAAATAAGAGGAAGGAGAAGAGAGAGAAGAAGAAGGAGAAAAAGAAGAAAACAGGAACGAATGGTTATGATAGAAAACAGTGAAGAAGTGGAAAAGAGATGACAATAGAAATTGGTAGAAGAGAGATGAAAATGAAAAAAGACGAAAAAGGGTAAAAAATAAGTATAAAATTGAAAGTAGAAGAAAATGAAGGAGATTTTTCAAAGTTATTGACAAGCGAGGAAAATGAGACAGCAATGCCTAACCAACAATTAATTTTCTATTGCAAAGTATTGTGTACTTCAGTACATGATGCCAGTTCTGAAACGGTTTTCTGTATTCTGCAGCTTATCATTATCAATACATTGCTGAGGAATGTTATAGCAGAAAAAGCAGACTCTTTTTATTATTACTACTTTACATTCACTCAGATAATCGCTCGAGTCTAGATCTTGGATCCTCAAAAAATTGTTGGGAGATTGTGGCTGATTACAGTACAGTTTTTCAATTGCGAATAATGTAATTATGTAATTTGTCTTGTTAATTTCATTTTTCATGAACAGCTTGAGTAGCATAACTATGAGGGGGGGGGGGGGGGATAGGGATAGCCGGAGCAATGAGGGATCAAATATAGAAAAGTGGAAGTTTCAAGTAAGGTCCCAATCTCCCTTTGACAGTAACACAAGAACTAGACAAAATTTACTTTGACACATAACGAGGGTTGAAGTGTTAAGTTAGAAGAACTTGCCTAGAATCACTTGACATGAGAGGTAATTTTTCAAACAATTTCTCGGGGAGTTCCCCGAACTCCCGTTCTGGAACATTGCTTAAATTTATCGTTAGAGGTCTACTACTATTGTAATTATTGTACCGAGAGTCTAACCACAGATTAAAGAACCAGATCGATCACGTCGCTTGCGGATTTCCTAGTTAATGATTTAATTCAGAGATAGCGCCACGCGTCAATGATTTCAACACGGGGAGCAGCACTGTTGCAGTGCGGGAATACTTGAATTGTCGGCACTCTACAGATAGAAAACTCGTCCACGGGGAGCAGCACATGTTGCAATGCGGGAATATTTGAGTTATCGCTACTTCATGTAAAAGTTCTTCAAAGTAATTAAATTAGCAACTCTGGAATTACTCATTCACTTTTTTTTTTTTTTTTTTTTTTTCGAGAATGAAGCCCACATAGGTCTGAGACCTGTGCGTGGGTAATGAGTTGGATGATGGTGATTGATGAGTTGGACCTACAGTTTTAGGTGGGTTCCGAACCACCGGGAAGTGATTGATATTGAAGATTCAATGATGGGGGTTCGATTGTAGGTGAGTGGTTTATTCTCGGTTGGGCTCAAAACCATAGGGAGGAATCTGACATTTCCAAAAAGTGCCCCAAGTTACCAGGTAAGGGGGGGGTTGAAAATTTGATAAATGTTTTTTTTGAAAATAGTTTTAAATCAGAATTGGGTGATTGTTTATAAGTTGTTGTGAAACGTTTTTGGAAAATTTGGTTTTTGGGGGGTTTAGGTTGGGATAAAAATTTTTGAAAAAGCTGGACATTGATATTTTTGAAATTTTTTTTTTTATTCTATAGTGATTTTTGTGTTAAACGAAATGATATGTGTGCGATTTGGAAAAATATATCGTTTAAGGGGATGAAAGTGGTTTAAAACTGGAAATTTGTACAAATTTGTTAATTTTTTTTAATGAAAAGCTTCTTGATTTTTCATTTTTAAGCGCAAGACAATCTATTGGGATGTGTGCGTCACAAATGGATTCTCTTCAAAAGAAATGAGGGGGTTGAAATTGTGGACTTCTTAAATATTAATATGTTTGAAAATTTGCTTCTTGTATCATATATAATGAAAAAATCTGTATTAAATGCGATGTGGAATAATTTTTAAAAGTCACCCCTAAGGCATTAGAAAGTCAGCAGAACATGCATTTGTGAAATAATCCCCTAGAAAAAGAGGGTCGCTTGAAATGGAACATGTTGAAAAAATGATTTTTTTTTTTGTTAAATGATTTTTCAAGGGTTTTGTAATTGGAGGTTAAAGGTAAGTTGAGGACACATTACGAACAATGCTATGCCACCCCTTGATTTGAATGCGAGGGCTATTATTGTAGGGGTGCAAAATTTAGGGAAAAATTGAAAGTTGGGATTTTTGGCGGAAATTTGTTTGAGCCTTTTAAAACTTCAAAAGGCGTATTCAACGCTGTTTGAATAAATAACCCCTTTCTGAGATATAGGCATAACTTTAAACAGTTGAGCAAAAGGCGTATTCAACTCTTGTTGAAAAAATCACCCCATTTTGAGTTGAAGTACAGAATAAAAAAGAAACAGAAAGCTTAAGCTGGCAGAGCTTGATTAGTTATTTTCAGCAGTAAGTTAGTTATATTTAACTAATATTATATTTATATTAGTTATATTTAACAGTATGTATATATATGTTTAAAATATGCTTCCACAGACGTAAGATTTTTCTTCATCAGGTTTTGATATATAGTCAGGGCCGGCTTTATAGGCTTGCGAATAAGGCTGGCTCCTGCGGCTGCCAAGTTATTACATTATAAGATTATTATTGATCAACTCTCAAATAACTCACAAAAACATTAGAAATAATCATAATAATATAAGATAATAGATTTCATAAACCTACGCTAACCCTACGCTATCACCCTGTGGTGGAACCATGATCTCTCCAAGGGGGGGGGGGGGCTGAAACGTCTGGGAATATGGAATACCCTACAAGCAAGAATTAAAAAAAAAACATTTGTGTAAAATCAATGGCGGATAAAGTATTTTCCAAGGGGGAAAATACATACATCATAAATAACTATGGGAAGTGATACGTCCGAACGGTTAGCGCCGCTATCTGTAACTCAGATAAGATAAGTCACGGCGCTCGTTGACAGAATCTGTAGCGGTGACCGATAGAAATGCAAAAGTCACTGCACAGTTACGATGTTTTTGCACAACAAAATAAAAAAAAAAAATTATTTTCATCAAAAACAGCATTGCCCGTCTTAACTTCTCCAAACTTAACAACGATTTTGCTACTAAAAATAAAAGTTATATTTCACTTTATATTATTTTGATATGATGTGATGGTGATAATCATTAATCAATGTTTCTTTTGATCAGTATAATTTGTATCAATATCATTAAGGTCAGTATTATTTGTATTGAAACATATTAATCAAATAAATAAATAAATTGTTACTAAATCACAGTTGCTTCGAATATATAGCCTACTGAATACTATGACAATTTATTATATTATTTTATAATTCAATTGAATTATTTATTCATTGATATTTCATTGTAAAACATTTCATACTAGAATTTGTTTTTATTATTCAATGTAAGAAAAGCCTGTTGTGATATTTTGACAGGCTTACACCATTATTAAATTCACAATATTACAAACGGAAGGGCCGCCAAATGCGTTTTGCTTGGGGTCGCCAATTGTCTTAAGATAATTACTGATATAGTACCTACTATTTTAAAGAATATTGTAGTTAGCCTATATCTCATAAGAGGTGGAGGAGGGGTTTATTGGTCTTTGAACCTCATAGGGATGGCTTGCGAACCAGAGACAAATAAAATGTATAACCTAATATGTATTCAACATGAACCTTCTTCCACCAAATTTATTCTCTATTAAAAAGCATTAATTCGAATTGAGAAAATCTTGAATTCAGACAAAAGTGTGGAAAAATGTAGTTTGGATCAATTTACTATATACCGAGTAGTTTTGACCGGTGACAGTTAACATTGGCGGATTACTAAAAACTGAATTACAAGCCACTAGTACTGGGGTGCCCAACTGTTCTCGTAGGCGAGCAGTTCGCGAGCAAAAATCGAGATTTTTCCCCCGATTTCCACATTTTTTGGGGGGAAATTTTAGTTTTTTTCTATTTCAACAGGGTCAACATTTTCATTTTTTTAAATGTTAATAGTTTTGGAAAATTCTTTTTTCTATCAGATAGAAACCGACAAATTTGTACTAAATGTAATTTGAACGCTTTTTGATACCGTAATTCACTAGTGTTTGGGGGGAGGTGAAAAACAAAATTTTGTTGAAAAACGTGGGTGGGGGGGGGGGGGGGCAAAGAAATTTTAAACTTTTTGTTTGTGAGTAATTTTAGCTTTTTTGATTGGAAGTGTAAGGTAAGTAGGTGCAGAAGTTCAATATGCCTTGTTACCGCTAGAAAAGTCAAAGGGGTTGGAGAAAATTTCGAAAACTTTAAGAAATGTTTTTTATTTTTAAATTATTTTGTAGAGGATAAATAAATAATATTGGCAAAAGGCATTGAAAAGTGAGCAAAATATGTATGTGAAGTTTTATCAAGAAATCATCCTCTCGTAGAGGAGAGGTGCTTAAAATAAAAAGTGACAATATGGAAAATATTCTGACTTTCTGTTGAATACATTTTATATGATGTTGAAGACCCATCTTGTTTCCACAAAAGCAGAGCGAAACGGCCGTCACGCCATAACGTGAGTCAATTTCCATTCAAAAGTGTTTTTTAAGTTTATAAATTTTATAGGTTTTTGGGATTGACGTTGGACGTAGGGGACATTAAGAAAATTTCGATGCACCGTCTTGGATAATTTTTTTAATAATTTTAAAAAATTATTTCATGTCAATTATTTCAATCAATAATCCGCGGGCGGGTTTTGTGGGGGGGAAAAGTCCGTATAAATTTTCAAAATAAAAATCCATGTATTATTATTTATTTACTATAGAATAGGTATGGAATATCGGGTCCTTCAATACTCCATTGAATCGGTTTATTTGTTTCTCGAAACAGTTTAACATTTTGTTTTTCATTTTTTTTTTTGTTCAGTCAGCCTAAACAGTAACATAAAATTATTCCTAGAAAAAGTTAACGGAAGTAAACACATAGATGGAAATGAAACTTCCTCAAAATGTTAAATTACGGGAAAAACATTGTAGAAACGTATTCTATTTATTTTTCTATTTAACAGTTTTACATGAATTCAAATTTATTTTTATTTTAAATAATATTTTATCACATAATTTAAATAATTTAGTTATAGAGGCTTATTAATATTTTGACAAAATCAAATTAAACGGGATTCGCAATAGCAGTATACTTTAGAGGCAGTCAACCCAATCGTCATTATTATTGTAGCCGGCAGATCAGATCAGAGCACGCAGTCTGGCAATAACGCTTGATCCGGCAACAGTGCTGTAGGGTGAGCATGCATATGCGAAGGACGCCTGTAGATGATGTTGCAGGAATGAAGAAGTGACGGATGGAGGGAGTGATGATGAGTGAGAGCGAACAGAACAGAGAAAGTAGAGAGGGAAACACTCTACTCTCTAGGCGCTATACCTACGCATTCTAGCGCATGTTTTTGGAACTTAGCGTGAGCAGTCTGGGTTTGTCTGTGGTCTAACCCACCCGGCAACACCCCCCCCCCCCCCACATTGACCCTGTAGTTATGCCATTGCTTTGTTTGATGTAACGATAGGTTATTAAAAGGTTATTGAAATTTGTATTTAAAATATCATATCATTACAGGCAATAGGTGAACAATTAAATTTTGTAAGTTGGGTTCATCTCAATTAAAAATACCCTTAAATTCACGATTCTATGCCTCATTATCAAACACCCCGGAACACCCCCCCCCCCCCCCCTTGAGAACGATACCCCACTCAGGTATTTCCCCCCCAAAATCTGATGCTGGATCCGCCCCTGCGAAAACGGCCGTGACACTGCGTGCGAAACCATAGTTACATCACCATAGAAAGCTCTTATGAAACAATCTAAACTCTATCAAGAATGAATTGTGGGTGATGATTGGTAAAACGGTGAGCGTGGTGTTCATGCGATCGTGATATTACTAAAGACTGCGGTTGGATAGGTGACCGAGCTGCTACAACTTGATGTTATCAGTTTTATGATCATTTACCCGGTGTTTCAGAACCTGAAATTATTGTAGGTTCACCATATTCCTCATAATATGGCTTAAACGACGAGGAGGAACTCCTCCATAAGGATCTCCCCACCAATAAAATCATAGGCTTATTATTATTATTATTATTATTATTCAAGAATGAGCCTAATCGTGTAGCAAGAGTCGAGATCGATCTACAAGAGCGCTTTATGACAATAAATGTCTGTTTAGGCAAATATTCTTGTGGGAATTATCCGCAATAATTGGCAATAAAACGATACAGCAGCTCCTGAATAGTTTTAAATGGTTTTAAAGGTATTTAAATATTAACTTTTTAAGTGAATTCAACGACTTGCAGTCAAATTTTTATTAAGAATAAGTAGTATTTTACTTCCTCTGTAGGCCAAACGTTTTCGAGTTGTTAAAACCCATCTTCAAGGTATCCTAGATCCTGGATGCCTTGAAGATGGGTTTCAAAAACTCGAAAACGATCGGCCTACAGAGTAAGTAAAATACTACTTATTCTTAATAAAAATTTGACTGTCGTTGAGTTCACTTGAAAAGTTAATATTAACAACGCAGTTCGTCATTGAACAAGAAATCCAGGTATTTAAATACTCAATTACAAAGACAACATTGATAGAGTACATTACCTGTCAAATGAGAATGAGCGAAGAGCACCAAATTCGACGATAAGAAACCGCGACAGAAAACACTGATAAGAAATTTGCTGATAAGGAACCCAAAAGAACACTACTTACGGAACGCTGGCGCGCTTACGACTGAAAGAAGAATGGTCAAATCTGCTGAGTTAGTTCACTCTGAATACTTTCTCCTCTCACTTGCTCACAAGCTGCAACTCACTCACTCACTAGATGACGACAATCTCGAACCACCGAGACTCGGAGTAAAGATAACTCGGACCAACCAGGACCCGCGCTCAGTAATGACATTATAATGATGATGACTGAGCCAAATGCGCTTCCCGGGCTACGAGAAATGATGATGATGATGATGATGATCTTGACGATGATGATGATGATGGTGTAGATAATGATGATGATGATGATGATTTTCGTCTACGACGATGTTAGAGCCTTAATGATCATAGCCGGTAATAAAGATAACGACCGAAAAGGAGAGGGGGAGGAGGAGGGCTCAACGCTAATGGTGATGAGGCATAATAATATTGGAAAGAGAGAGACTGATAAGAGAAAGAAGAGATAATGGTGGAGGGAGTGGAGAGGTAATGATGATGATCGTGATGGCAGCAACGAAACGATGACGCATAATGACAATGACAGATGATCATGACGCATAATGACAATGACAGATGATCATGACGCCGTAAGAAAATCAATGGCGCACCCCAGCCGCCTATCTTTCAAGTAGTGGAGCGCAAACGACCTCCATTGTAGTGTTTGTGTTTGTGCGTCTGTGTGTATGTGAATAAATGATCATAACATTTCTCCAATGTTTTCATCTTGAGAAATCACCCAGACCCAAAAGGTACAAGATCGAATACAAGGTGATAGCCATTGGATCAGTAGCATACTGCTAGGGCAAAACTTTGAAAACTTTCAAATCTGACGGTAGCACATATTGCGGCGAGGTAACATACTATTTGGACATTTATTAAAAAGAGGTTTTAGCCGGATGCCCATATGAGACTTGTGCGTGGGTAATGAGGTGAATGATGACAATATCCCTGTTGATAAGGTGAAAACATCCAAGATTCTAACTCGAGGCCGCAGGAGAATCAGTCAGCCAACGTCCAATCAGAGACAACGACCTAACTAACTGCGCCCCAGAACTGCCACGAAATGTTATAGAAGGATATTTCAGCTATTTTAGGCGGACATCTATACGGAGTGTTTCAGGAGGAATCCACTAAACTTGTCAAGCTTAATATCCATTTCATTAAAATAATGAAAAAATTATGGAACACAAGTTCGGAAACACTTTGTTATAGAAATAAAGATGACACCTATCTTTACAAATTTAATCAATTAAACATCTCTAGACTCTAGAGCAGTGGCGTAGCCAGGATTAGATTTCGGGGGGGGGGGGGGGCTCACCAAGGGGGGGAGTGTCTAGGAGGGTCCGGATTTTTTAAAAATTCAGTGGTGTAAAAAGCTAATCTAGACAACTTGTTGGGCTCTACAGTTCAAAAGAAATTTTTGAAAAATTATTACCCAAGAACTTGGGTGGCCATGTTTGATATACTAATATCTGTGACTATTTTGAGTCAAAACCCTTGAATTGGAACTAACCATACTTAACTTATGTACTGAATCTCAAAATTAATACAATGATAATAAATTGCATTTCAAGTTTATAAAAATACAACTCAAATATACATGAAAAAAGGATAGGCCTACCTTTTTATAAGTTTCATATAATTTATGTCATTAGCCTAAAACGCACCCAACCCAAAGATCATAAAATCGGAATTTTTTGATCATAACACACTCATTTTACACGCTTGCATAGAACTTGCATTTATTTGTGTGTTTTCATTTATAAAATCCCGATTTCATGAACTTTGGGTGCGTTTAGGCTAGTGGGTTATACTGAATTTTAACTTCAAAACTAAATTTTCTACAAGATGAGTTTATTCAAAAAGGTGATTTATCAATAATTAACAAAGTTAATCCACTTCAAACTTGAAAAACTGCGTTTTATTTAATGTAGTATTTCAATAATTATGGTAGTCACAATTTCTAACATATTTTATTCGATTTAAATCAAAATTATCCATTTGAACACTTAAATAAAGAGTCTACGAGTTTCTATATGAGTAAATATTTGAAAAATACATTAATCTGACTATAACTGTAGCTATATTCTATTACACAATCAGGGTTTCTGTGTTTCTGTATTCTGTTCGTTATAATACTACAAAAGAGATAGAGCTCTTCGGCTTTAATAAGTCCTTATCTATTAGTTATTTGAGAATTTTTTATTTCTGAAATTTCGGGGGGGGGGGGGGCCTGGGCCCCATGGGCCCCCCTGGCTACGCCACTGCTTTAGAGCATTCATTTAGGCCGTAAGTGGAATACATTTTATGTGGAAGGCACTGAAATATCAATTACAATATGATGCAAAAACTACCGTAATTGTTGGACAGTTTACAAAATACGCAAAAGGTTCTAAAAAACGATTTTTCCTTCAACTGCTCGTAAAGTGGTTCTTTACGTTGTGAAAACTGATTGTAAAATACCTCTTTACTGGACGGCGAGCGGTAAAACGTTGTACGCTCGCCAGCTGTTTGTGCTTCTGCTTTAAATTTCACGCCTGCCAGCTGATTATACAAATAGTTCTTTGATTTGTGCTAAGTATGGGACCGTTTACACTGGATCACCGATCTCGTGATCCAACAATAAGGAGACATCACAGTGACGCTATTTGCATTTATTGTAGCCTAAAAGCAGTGACTGCGCGCGCGCTAAAATCTGCGATGTTACAAACTACAAGCTTTTATTGTGTTGGAATCCAGAACTGCAGTTATCGGAAAAATTATGCATACAATTCGCGCGTAACGCTTCTTTATCGCTCTCGCAAAATTACTGCACTCCACTATGCGTCGCTCAGTAACTGTTTTGGCTTGAGCGATAGCCGCACTTTACACTCTTAATACATAAATAACTATATCCAGTGAAATTTGTTAGCCATATTTATTTCTTAAAAAAGCGTTTCCGGGCTTTATTTTTATGTGAACTTTTTTATTTTAATGAGGGGAATGAGTTGATGCAGTATGGCAGATTCCTCCAGAAACACTCTGTATAACAATTAACAAAGAATCTTTGGAAGAATGTTCAATGGATCACATTAAATTAATAAATTGCATTTTTAATTGGAATTCTGTTAAAGTTTTTCCTGCTTAGAAAAGTGGCTGATAAATAGCATACTTCACAGATTTACAGAAAAGACGGTAATTAGAATGCTGTGATAAATTGAAATATTAAGAGTTGCGTTTTAATTACGAAAGCGCTTGCATTTAAGCTGGTTTTAATTAAACCCTAAAATTTGAATATTTATTGCTCTTATGCGGTAAACACTAGATTGCAACAATTGAAATTCAAATTTTCCAAGTTGAAAAAAACGAAAACAATTTTTTTTTTTAGGATGAAGCCCACATAGGTCTGAGACCTGTGCGTGGGTAATGAGTTGGATGATGGTGATTGATGAGTTGGACCTACAGTTTTAGGTGGGTTCCGAAACACCGGGAAGTGATTTTCAGCAGAGAACAGTGTCTTTTTTGCTGGCCAATCTAATCGGTCACCGTTACAAAAAGGACCTACGAGAACGCAGCTTATCTATCTGATTGAACAGATACCTGCTACGGCTCGCGGCTATCGTTTGATTTTTATCTGTTATGTGGCGGACGCCTCTCTTTCTGAGATTTTATGAAGACTTTAAAAGCTAAAAAATTTTAATTTTTTATGTATGTAAAATGGCCAACCAAATTTAATAAAAGTCATTGCACCAAAAACGAGTTAAACGTCCCATGAAATTATTTGACTAATTGGTGCTCTATTATAATACAACTCATCTAATCAGAATTTTACCGAAATTATCGTCAACTATTCACAGGAAATGCTTCCATACAGTTTTTTGACCAAAACAAATATCTAATATAGTACCACATTTCTTTAAAATGAGTTCATTCAAAATTATATATACATTAAAAATATACCTATCTTGATCTAAATTGGAAGGATATTTTATAAGCGACAATAAGACAGTAGACTCTAAAATAATCATCCATCATCCATCACCATTCATCATCCATCATACAACATCCATCGTCATTCATCATCCATCATCCATCACCATCCATCATTCATCATTCATCGTCCATCACCATCCATCATCCATCATACTTTATTCATCATCTATCATCAATCATTCATCATCCATCATCCATCATACATTCTTCATCATCCATCATCATTCATCATCCATCACCATTCATCATCCATCATACAACATCCATCGTCATTCATCATCCATCATTTATCATCCATCATACATCATCCATCATCGATCATCATTCATTTATCATCTATCATCAATCATTCATCATCCATCACCCATCATCCATCACCATTCATCTTATTGTTTTATTGTTGTATGATGGAAAAGTTATTTTAGAGTCTACTAGCTATTGTGCCCGTCCTTCGTACGGATTATGTTTAGAAATAAGAATAGTTTCGGCTTTTTTGATAGCAACGATCATGAAGTTGTTAGCAGCTTAGCGGGGTGTTCAGACGATACAGTTTTTTTACTGTACGGCGTCAACTGTACTGCGATTTTCACACGGTCCGGCTTTGCTGCTAATTGCTGTGCTCTCCTCCTTCTTCCATTGCGCTTCCAGTTCAGTTTTATTTATTCCAGTCCAGGATTTTTTTTATTTGTGTAAGATTTTTAAAATAAGTTACTAACTGAAGGTTTCTCTTAAATTTTGATTAAAGTACGCAAAAACTTCAATATTCCACACATTTCTCGCCGCGCTGATAATTTTCTTTCTTTATTTTTATTTATATTAATCTTAAGTCTTGTCCGACAAGGCGGGTCTCTCATATATTAGAGAAATTAAATTTTCACAATTAATATCTTCCATTTCTGGACACTGGAATTCACTAAAAAGAAGATCAATGCTGAAGAATATAAATGAAGAAGATCAATGCTGACGATCTGAAGACTGCTTCTAGCGTAATAAGCGTATCGTTTGAACATATCCATTACCGGTACAATACATGTGCCACCGGATACGGATACAGTTATTTTGCGGTACAGCTGATTTTAGCGATACAGTTTTCGAAGACAAAACCGAATGTAGAAATCGGCTAGAACAGCTTTTTTACAGGATCCAGTCGAAACAGTATTGTGTGAACATACAATATGAAATGTACATGCAAACGAAAGCACTGCAAAATAACTGATACAGCAAATTTATTGTACCGCACAAAACCTGTATCGTGTGAACGGGTCCTTAGTAAACAACTTAGAACGTAAGCAATTCAGTGACAGGTATCGGAGAGAATATTTTTTGAGAACAGCTGATTGATATATCATGATAAATAACGTGATTTGTTCTTATGTGGTGATAAAACTTAGAAGAAATACGTATCTAAAATCGCACAATACTTGGTTTTTAAACGTTTATTATTCTGTTAAAAAAAAGTTAATTTAGTTTTTTATTGCTAAAGACATTGTCAAAAAGGTTTTCAATACTGATAAATAACTTTAATCCCGATCGATGCTCTCGTTTTTCAGGAGAAGGCCGCGTAAAATGTATTCAAAATCGCACAATACTTGGTTTTTAAACGTTTATTACTCTGTTAAAAAAAAAGTTAATTTAGTTTTTTATAGCTAAATACATTGCCAATAACGTCTTCAATACTGTTCAATAACTAAAATCCCGATCGATGCTGTCGTTTTTGAGAAGGCCGCGTAAAATGCCTTTGGGGCCGTAATAATAATAATAATAATAATAATAATAATATCGTGTGACCTGGCTGGCTCAGGTCTGGTGTCAGAGTTATCAGGTCGCACCTGAATAAGTTCAGGGCCTCTGACGTGACTTGACGACTGTTTTTTAGGCAGCCGGGACCGACAGCTTAACGTGTCCTCCGAAACACGGGAGTGGCCCGAGGTAAAAACTTTCGGTCAGAACTGGGATCGAACCCGGGACCTTTGGGCTAGCAAACCAGCACTTAACCCACTCGGCTACGGCCACTTTGGGGCCGTGACAGACAGACAGAAAGTGAGATAAGACTATTTTCGGCTTATTTGATGTATAAAACGTAAAAATAACCAAAAAATATATAATTCTGATAAATGTACAGACAAAACTCTAATTTTATTTATATAGACTGTCTAAAAGTAATAATTTGTACCCACTAGTAGTAGTGAAAAACTTAAAAAATGAATTTTTTTACATGAGACGAGTTGAAGCTTTCACTGACTAATAAAATAAATGGCAGTCAATAATCTGATACTGGATATAAACGATCACATTTTCAAGAAAATAGTATTGATTTATATATGGTATTCATGTATTAAGTATGTATCCAATTAATCTGAGTATTTTACAATATTGAAAATTATCACTGATTTAAATTCGCGAATCGTTTTCACAATTAACTCCAAAAAGTATTTATTTTTTTCAATTGTCAGTAGAAGAAAAATGAACAAATTCATGTCCATTTCATTGTCAGATTAATTATTATAATAATTCTTTATTTCACACACTTATAAATCAAATACAAATATAAGTACAGTATAGAAATAAACAAAGTTCATCTAACAACATTTACAACAGGCTATAACATAAATGTGTGTGAAATTAGGTACTCCTTAGGTAGACATGTATGAGAGTTACCGTCTTTTATTTTATAATAATTTTTTTAAATAAACTTGCAACAAAAAAATATAGAAATTATTGTTAACTGTACTATTCCTGAATACTATATAAATCTAAATACAATATAAAACTAAGTTAATGGTGAACTGATGTTTTATGGAAGGCTGACTATTGGTGTAAATAAGGGTTCAAGACTATCCCTACCTAGCAACCATTTATACAACGTTTCCTTGAATGTTTTAGCATTTCTGATTGACCGGATCTCAGGAGGCAACAAACTGAAGGAGCGGGGAGCAACGAAAAATAATACCTATTTATTGAAGAACTGTGTTAAAAAAAATTACATTACATCATAGCGGACCTCTACGGGCTCCTCTGCACATGAGAAAAAATCTACAAGAACGGAATGAACTCTGTGCTCATGTGATGAGCTATTAACTTCTTGATTTGATACAGTGACGATATGAACAAACTCTATAAAACCCTATCTCAAGCCTAAACCAAAAAGTCAGTGTCAGGTTATATAAATACTTCAAATAAGTTACTATAGGTGAACTTCAAGCTTACCTATACTGGTACTTTTACGGGTAGCGTTTGAGATTAAAATGATAAATCAAGCTCGTCCATGTAGAGAATTTTGTATTACTTTTTCTTAACAACTTAAATTAATGTGTATAATGTGTTCTTCAGAGGCGGGTTTTGCAATTCACAAGGGGTGCTCTGAAAGCAGGAGCGTTCCCAGGGTTAGTACTAGGGGGTAAGGTAACCAGGGCTGCCCACTTCATTTTTTGGCCCATGCCCCCCCCCCCCCCCCACCTCGCAACAGATACCAATTTCCAATCAGTGACACAAGTTTCCAACTAACATTAATTTATATTTGTTGAGTACTCCAGCTAAACCTGCTGGTTGTAAGTACCTATATTATGCTCAGCTTGATGCAGACAAATAATAAAATTAATACCAATGGAAGAGCATTGATTTAAATTTATAAAATAAATTCAATAGAAAAAGTGTGTGGGAACTAGAGTAATGGGTACCAAATTATACCAGAGAGACTTAAAAAACTATAAAAAATACATGAAAAGCATGAAATACATGCTTTCATATTCATGAAATACATGAAGTCTTAAATAAATTTTAGTTAATTTGTATTGAATTATTCCCGAATTTATATTGAGCGAAGAAACTATTCAACATTACTAAAATAGATAACATAAATTATCAAGGTTACAGTAATAATTGGAATAGAACTTGATTCACCTTGCAACTGGAGTCTGTTAAAAAGAAAATCAATCAACATTTCCTCTGCCGCCACGCAAAGAAAAAAATGCAAGTACATCTAGAATATTTTAAATTTGAACGTTTTACACTGAAAATAAATTCTGTATCGGTCCAGACGAAAACGGGTCCGCGATGCTGGTGAGTTTCACGATTTCCGGGTGCTCAAAAATAGGTTTAAAGGGTCCCAGGTCGTGTTGAATAAAGCTTATACAGTTGAAAGGAGAAGGTCCAAATGATACTTTTTGCGGGAGGGCTTCAAATTTCTGTCCTTTCTTTGGACTATTGGGACAGTTTTAGTGCTTCGTTTTTAAGTGGATATTAAATTAATATTCATATTTTGGAAAGAATCAGGAATTGTACTTCAAAGTGAAATTTCTAGTTAAACTTGGTCATAACCTAAAATTTGGATTTTTGGATTTGGACAATTTGTAAAGAAATTAGTAGTGGGCTGTGCCTGTTGTATTTTTACTAGATTGTGTGTTTGTAATAAACGAAGAAAGAAATAAATGTCACTGTTTAGTACCTATAATGAACATTGAAAATTGACGTTAGTTCATTAAGTCACAGCAGCCGGTCGCAATTACTCTGAATTTCGAGGGTATCCAAAAGAGCTACAATGATCACCAATAACCATCGCAAAGTCAAACACATGCTTTGGAATGGTATACGACAGATTGGAGAAATGTGAATAGGCCTACCACCATTCCAACGCAGGCGATTGATTTTGCGATGGTGATTATCATAGAGTAGTATATTGTGAAGTAGATGCTCCACTGTGAAAGTACAAGCACTCTCAACTCTTAACTTATAGGGTACTAAAACTGTCATGTTGGTTTCAATGTTCAGTTGACTGAATGGGGAAGAGTGAACCGAGGCCTACCGGTATTTCCGTAGACTTCGAGTGAACCAATCATTAAATAACATAACTTTGACACAATAAGCGAATAACAAGTTGACTCCATCAACCAAAAACAATGCTAGGCTCCCAATAATATTTACCTGATGTTGCTGGTGCTGTGTCATAGTGTTTGACAATAATCAATAAAAACTGTAAAAGTTAGGTTACTAACCTGTATCAAGTCCAGATCGATGAACTCAAATTTTTCCAAATGATACTCATTACAGAGTTTACGGAAGGGCTTAGTTCATAATTTAAAAAAGCATTCGCCTGTGTTTGTGATAGATACCTGCAACATGGCAGGCTTTTGAGCATCTGAGAGTCCGCTTCTCTTGTTATCGTGAATTTTCAGAACAATTTAATAAAAAATATCACAGTAATAATTAAGAGAATTTCTGCTGAAGTTGTTGACGTACAGTTCAGTGGAGACACAGAAAAATACAGTTCTCACAAAGCCATTCAAAACATAACCTCTCTTTCGCTTAATAACACAAGTCTACACAAACACAAAGTTGATGTGATTTATCATTCATTATAAACTAGAGAAAGCATCATATTGAAGAGTTCCTTCATAAAATTCATAAAACTATTATTGAGATCACACTATAATTTAAAATATACAAGTCTTGAAAGATAAAATATAGGGATGATAACACAGCAGACAGCACACAAACTCAGCTCAGCTACACAAAAAACAGCGAGTGAGAAAGAGCAAGAGCAATCAGGACCGAGTGAGCAGCACAGAAAGCAATCACAAGAAAGCCGCAAAGGAACAATTCTGATCCGAAAAGCAAGAATTGGCAACACTGCAGATACGAATGAAACTTGTGCTGCTATCTTGTAGAGAACTGACAAACGACTAGCAAATCAGGGCTTCAAGCGGGAAAAAATAAAAAACAAAAATTGGAGCACAAAAATGATACATGGGGGGAAAATGGTTGAGCCTATTTAAAAATATACATCCTGGCCGTTCCACAAAAAGCGTGTTTGGCCCCTATTTCGAAAAACTTTTAAAAATAAAAGGTTTCCTATAGAAGACCTGAGTTGTGTTCCTTTTTTTACTTTCAAATATCCTTCAAATGCATGCAAATTTTGAAAATCCTTACACGGACGGTACATCGCTGGGCATTCCTTAGAGGAAGACCCAAGCAATATGTCATATAATTTGGTACATGCGTTCAGCCGTAAATACGTTAGACAGGCAAATTCAGAAACTTCTTTTCCTTAGGTCAATTATTTGAAGGAACTCTGCAACATCAGATACGTATTCAATTTTCAATACCGGAAGGTATATTCTGGCATTTTATTGGACAAAACTGTATTTCACTCTGATAATAATGTTTTATAAATGGAATCTTTTACAGATGTTTGTAGAAAACCCTGATGAAACCAGTGGCATAGGTTTTTCAGTTTCGCCGAAGATTTATGGGCCCCTTTCCCTCCAAATTTCTGCTTGGAACTAGACTGGCACAAAAAATAGGATTTTAAACATACAAAAGGCTTATTAGGTGATATGTTTCTGATCTCTATAAATGACTTATATTACTAATTAAGTGTTGGAGACTGCTATTTGCTGAGTCTTCAGTGTGCCAAGTTAGCTGTAAGAGAACTATATACCAATGCTTTCCAGTGGTTTGAGGTGAATAGGTTGGCCCTTAATGATGATAAGACACAAGAGTTAAATTTCAGTTTGGCCTCAATCATACAGTCATATTGATAATAAAAGCACTGTCAAGCTCTTGGGGTTTACCTTGCATGGGATACTCAATTGGGATGCTCACATAGATCAGCTATGTATTAAGCTCAGTAAAGATTTTTGTTCTCAGAAAGCTGGTGGATTGTCTTCCTGAGAACATGATACGGCAGGCTTTTTTCGCGTTTTTCCAGAGCCATGTAGCTCTGCAGGTATCAACAGTGTTGTTGCTACAAAAGCGTGCCATTAGAGTTGTAGCACGGGCCGACTGGCTCGAGCATTGCAAGCCAATTTTTAGTGAATATTGCTGCAGTAAATGGTCTGTATATTTATCAGTGCCTTGTGACTGTGAGGGGAACCTTGACACTTACACGTTGACCAATGCAGTCCATTCACATGCTACACAGAATCAACATAATATATTCCAGCCTAGGGTAGGATTGGAAAGATCTATCAAAAGCTACCCCATATCTGGCACAAAATGTTACAATATATTGCCAGATAAAATCCGGAAATTGCCCCTTGTCATGGTTAAGACACGAATAAAGCCATGACTTGTTACAAATCCATTTTATTCCATTAGAGAACTTATGGAATCAGATTTTCAATTCCTTATTCGCTATCTGTAGCTACTTAATCATGTTGACCCATATTATTTTCTAACATTATTTTATGCTTGTACTCTCTCCCTATTATTTTATATTGTTTTATTTGTGTCTGTGACTTTTTGAAATTTGTTTGTTATTTGCGACTTAATTGTGTAGTATTGACTTGGCTAGTTTTACTGTAATTGTATATTTGGCTGAACTAAAGCATTGAATCATTGATGCTGTAATGTTATTAAACTCACTTTTCTACAGCTTGCAATGTAATAAAGTTACCCCCACATTAATTTATTATAAATACAGTAGATTCCTGGATTTCTTTTCCCATAACGATCTGCGTTGTTAATATCAACTTTTTAGGGTGAGTTCAATATCAGTAAAAGTGTGTCCACTTTGAATGATATGGTCGTTAAAAGTTGATTCGGTTTTTGTATTTAAGGCTTGTAAATAACAAGCTTAACTTTTGCCGACCATATCATACAAACTGGACACACTTTTACTGAGGTCACAACCTAAACATTCTACATTTAAAATCTAAAGGACACGAACTCAATACCTTGGAACAATTTGAAATATACAAACACACCACACACAATAAACAAAACATCCTCATTGAACAATTAAATTTCAAATTACACAAAATTTTCTATCACAAATCTACAAAAACCACAATAGTTCTTCTAACCAAAAAACCGATATGACGACCAAGGACGCCTTTGGAGATGAGTCTCCATCACTCGAAAACGTTTGGCCTAAGTGAGTAGAAATATTGTTAATTCAAATTAAAATTGACTGCAAGTCGTTGAATTTACCATAAAAAGTTAATTCAGTAGAGTGCAAAACAGTACCATACTAAACCTTACAAACCAAGTATGTAGTGGAAATAATATTACAATTGGAGTTTTATACAAAAAGTACTTTTTATTTAAAATGTTATACAATAAATCTATTTTATCATTATTCAACAGCACAACTCAATCTGAGAATGTAATATAGCTCCTTAAACTAACATATTGAACTACCTATTATACTCATTATACCAATTATACTCACAGAGATTCACAACATTATTCATAACTTACACACAGCATGCTTAACTCAAGCATTCATATTTTATTATAATTGATAACTTCTTCAACAATTCAATGCCGAATTTATGTGAAATATGATTCTGTTTATAAAGCTTTTAAAATATATTATCACTTAAGTAAACTCTAAAATTAATATTACATTTTAAAACGATCATAAAGTTTAGATTTAGAGCTGCTTTAAATTAGAAAATAATTCATGTAATGACACACAGAATTGAATTCTTTACGAGAAATTCATTTCAGCACATAAAATAATTATGATACAGTATTTGTATAAGCTTATATTTAAAAATAATAAAATAAACATCTATAATTTAATATGGATTAGACGTTCGATCTACAAACATTTCTAATCCAGCCTTCATTTTTTATGTTATTAGGGGTTGCTATGTGATGATCTACGTAGATGATGAATAAATAAATAAATATTGTTAAAATAGAATATGAATTGAATAGTGATAGCTCGAAAATCTTATGAAAATATTTAGCAACTTTCAGAGAAAACTGAAGAAACTTCAAGGGTTTTATCAATAAATATGTTTAATAAAACATGTCTTGATAACATGCATAGACAATGTATTTATCAAAAGACATGGAGCATGGAGTATCAAATTGTAAATCCAAACTAAAATTTTGATTCTCTGAGTGTGAAAACGTATCCACACGGTTTTTCAATTTGTCAGTTTATTTTTAAGTTGTCCTCGCACATGAAAGTATGGTAAATATTAAAATTGCAACCAGCCTATTTATATCTCTAACACCGGCATTAACACTCATATTATTGTATCAATGATAGTACCTATGATAGGCATTAAGGACAACAGACACTGTTCTCTGCTGTAAAATCACTTCCCGGTGGTTCGGAACTCATTACCCACGCACAGGTCTTAGACC
Source organism: Conomelus anceps (assembly GCA_948455865.1). Classification (NCBI taxonomy): domain Eukaryota; kingdom Metazoa; phylum Arthropoda; class Insecta; order Hemiptera; family Delphacidae; genus Conomelus; species Conomelus anceps. Next base: position 55,197,192 of record OX418221.1, read on the forward strand.
TATGTGGGCTTCATCCTCAAAAAAAAAGGTTGCGTATTTAAGACGCTCCTTTAGTAGGACGGTGTTCTGAATAAATTGCAAGTCATCAAAAATTTCTAGCTTTGTACATTAATTCAATATTCCTTCAATATTGAGTTGACAACAAAATTTACAAATGTAAAGTTTAAAGAAATTTGCCATATTGTATCACTAAGTATCAACTATAGATTTGACTTCATAGATTTATTACATATAATAAAGTAGTAATAGAGAGCTCACTTATGTAAGATAAAGGTGATGAATGTTTGGTCAGGTAACCGGATAATTAAATTTTGATTTTAATACTCAAGGTTTAAAACCTTGATATGGTCTCATTATTTATAAATTTGCAGTGCTTTATGCAACAAGTTAATACTATTTCTAATAATGAATATTCCATACATATGGGCTATTCTCATACACAAAAATATATATTATATCTGTGATTATATAGTAGGTATTCTCAATCATAGCAGTTTTATTTCTTTCAATAATAATGAACATATAAATGAATATGTTCATTATTTATAAATAAATTTTTAAGTCAATTATTTATAAATGAATATCGGGGATAATCTACAATAAAATGTTATTTTTGTTTATGAAGATATTGAAACGCTTAAAAATGGTATTTAATGCTAATAAAATATTTCAATACGAGCTATTTAAAGTTGTAAATTTCAATAAAAAATATTTGCTTAACTTTGATATAGCCAAGTTTGCGAAACACATTGAAAACATGCTTAATTTCAAATTTTGATAGATCAAGTTCCATAATTTTCTAATCATACTAAACATATTATATATATACTTGTAGGAATATTTTTCCAAAAAACTACCATAAGAAAATAAAGAAAAGAGTATAAATTTGACAAATTTATAGAACAGCGATAATTGCAATAAAGCTATACTAATTCAACTTTCAAGCATTCTAAAACAAAACTCAGTTGTATTAAATATATTATATTTATATTTTTATATTAAACGCAAATTGAAACTTGAAGATGCAACTGATCGAAATATAATAAGTTGAGTTTTGACATCTTTCGCGACACTTTGCCCTAAATTTTAAAAAATGATGAGAATAGTAAAAAAATAATCATCTCCGAACGCCAGAAATAATACTTAAAATAATTTAATATAATAATGATAACTATGATTTTAAAGATACAAAACAAGAGCAATGATAACCGATTGGCCTATAATGTTCTAAAAATACATTAAGGCCCGTATTTATGAACGTGACTTACGTTGATCTAAGCACGACTTATCTAAGTTTGACTTGGTAAGGCAAACTTAGTAAACTTACTATTACATTGAACGTGGTCACAAGCTAACCTATAATAGTGTCGTATTATCAGGCACTAACAAACATAAAATAACATACATGAAAAGATAAATATACTGCACTACATGTAAATTTACAGTTACTGTTAAGTAATTATAACCACACTAATATCTTTTGAGTTATAATTTTGTGTTTTCGTATTTTAAAAATACAGCATTTGAGGCAGTGTAGTTAGCGCTACCTGCCAGCAGACCAGAGAACTTCATCCATTCTATTTCGTAGAAAGAGAATTCTATCCTAGTGCCAAAAAAATGTATAGGTTAGAACTAGATTTATATAAAATAAGTAGAAATAATTTCAATAAGTCAAATATACAGTGAATTACATTGCAATGGTGCAAAAATTGAATATTTTATTTTATTATTATGAGCCAATGCTATACTAAAAAATGAAACCAAAATATGATACAACACAACAATCTAAGAATGGCTTGAAGTCAGCTCTGTAACTAGCTTGGCTAAGATCGGATTTGAGACAGCAATTATAAGCACAACTTGACTTTTAAGTTAAGAAGATGTTTAAGTAAGGTTCATGAATACAAACTTTAGTCTAAGCTTTACTTATACTAGATGAGTTTAATAGCTGAAAAGTTAAGTTATAAGCCGATCCAGTTGTCCCTGCAACATTTACGTAGTGTAAATTCTTATATTAGTGTAAGTTAGAGTTGTTTAATGTAAATTATTAATGTTAAATTATTTATCAGGAGTCAGATCTTTGTTGTGGGAGCTGGGTTGGCTTTTAGGGTTACATCTGCTCGCTGGCTTGAACCTGTTAGTGTAAGTAAGACTTATTGCCACTAAGTCTGACTTAAGTCGATCTTTGATAAGTCATGTTCATAAATACGGGCCTAAGTGAAGAACTCTTCAAATACAGTATTCTAGGGTAAATCTGAACAAATTATAGATTAATTTAATTATTTAACAATAAATCTAATCAAGCTTCATTTGAAAAAAGTTTTCTACCTCAGCTGGGTATGGCTTTTCCCATTATACTAATACTAAATACAAAATTTAACTCGCTGAAAAGTCAAAATAAATCGTATTTATAATATAAAATATTTGTATAGAAACTAAAAACTAAGTCAATTAAATTTTTACATATATATCAAGTTATCTCATTTCCTTCTTTAAAAAAATACTTGATACATTTTAGTTATTTAGAAGAAAAAACAATTTTGTAAGTAATTTTGATGGAAGCACAGCGATCCTTTAATAATTTAAGTATAGAGAAAAATGTCCTTGCAATGTTCTAATTTATAATTGAACAAGATTCATTTTTGATAAGAAAAAATCCTAGCTAGTACTTTTTCAGTTATGAGTTTTGTTACAATCATTAGCATATTATGATTTTCACAGATGGATAGAATAAACCTTCACACTTTGATTGAACTATGTCATTGGAACATTGCCAACGAATTCATGTGAAATCCGAACTACCGCGAAAAGTGATAGCTTTCAAGTAATTCAATTATTCAACAGTTTAATAGGATATTGTGTATTCAATTCATGAAATTGAACTGATTAAGGTTATACATAATGATCACCGATGAAATATGACTGAAGTATAAAAAAATGTTTGAAAGATTTGTAAACAACTGCAATAACATGACAAAATAAAGAACATTTAAATTCACTTTGTCTCCATTATATTTAAGTCAATTACTTAATGTGTCCTCCAAAACACATGACTGGTGTGAGTAAAAGATCTATCAGGTGACGTCGACTAATATTTAAAATTTAAGCATTGTATGATTGATTCATTTCTCTATTTACTGGACGTAGCGATGTTCGTTCTACTTCATTTAAACAAAATTCAAATGGTGAAGTGGAAGTATCCTTAAGGATCTCCCAACTAACAAAAACCATACGCTTATTATTATTATTATTTAAACAAATCTGATATGAATGCAACAAATTATACGTAGCTAAAAATAAAAATAATTATGAAGGATAATTCAGTAATCTTTACAATAGACATTACATCATCAAGCATTTACAAAATGTTGAAAACAAGTTCAAATATTCACGAAAAAAACCCAATAACTAAACATTAATTTTCCTTCTGTATCACAACATGCCAAGCATCCAGGTGCCAATTAAGCTTCAGGAAATGGAAATAATAATTATCACATGTCTTTACATTTCAAACCCTGTTCTCAAGAGTATATACACCAAAATAATAGAAAATCATGTTATTTGGAATAAAAACCAGCTTCCAAAGATGAAATAAAAATGGTTTTCGAATAGAAAATCACTATAATTTTTTGAGCCATGATCAATAATGGAAAAATAAATAATCTTTTTAGAAATACAATAATTTACATACAATATATCTTATTTCTGTACAAATTACTCTGAAATGTTCAGGTACTTGATTCAACCTGTTAGTCGAGTGATGATTATACATTAAAACACATCAACTAATAGCACAGCCCTACTCTTACAGTATTCTCCTATAGAATTGACAATTTTCAAGAATGTTGCTTGCACATTCCATAGCTCAGTCTGATAAAAATGGTGATCATCATTCTTTAAACACAAGAATTGATCCTGGAATTGGTATTGAGTCCGCAGTGGGCTCATATAAACATCATCTGGATGGACATGCGCTATTTGCTGACTGCAAACTGGACATTGATCCCCTGCAAACACAAAATTGTTATAAAAATTATTACACACAATCAAACCAAATGATATATGAGTGAATTAATTCATAATAACAATCATGGAAGGTGATTAACCGTCGATTATATTTATCAAACTTTTAGGCTTGTATCACATTGGAGGTGACTAATTGCGAATTTTGGTCGCCGCTAAGGCTCTTTGTCTGCACCAACAGCTGTATTGTATCTGCTGGATTTATGTTTAGCTGGTGCCTTGAGCAGGGTCTACACGCTAGGACTTATGCTAGGTTTCAACTGTACCATGAAAACGTACCAGTTAAAAGGTTGTGTGTGGACCGTAAAACTGACGATTTGCGCGAACTGAATGAAGACGACAGTTATCTCGCAGAACTGATGGCAAAGGCATTATTTTAACTGACCTTCAACAAGTCCTGACATGTAGACACTTATTGCGTTTTAACTGTCAGTTTTTCCCAGTTTTCAAAAACTTCTCATTGCGTAGGTTATAGCTTCGCTCTACTGACTCTTTCTTTTTTATTATTATTTTAAAAGAGATTTTTTTTTATAATTATTGGTGATTCCTAAGATAATAAAAAGCAATATAATAAAAACTTAAAAAAACACAAGTGAAAATTGTGACTCACGTTATGGCATGACGGCCGTTTCACTCTGATGTTAAGAGCATCGTCGTACGACTCACAGTACACTTCTCGTTCTCTCGTGTAATGTGGGTCGTCTGACGATGCTCTCAACATCAGAGTGAAACGGCCGTCACGCCATAACGTGAGTCACAATTTTTACTTGGGTTTTTCAAGTTTTTATTATATACTAGTGGAAACAAGATGGATCTTCAACATCATAAAAAGCAATATGTTTCGCAGTCCAAACGTAGATAATTACGCCAATCTTCGTTTTCATCACACAATTCTCGTAGCATTACAACATGAGAAAATAGTTTCTTCTCAACAACCATTCCCTACACCAACTTGTACGATAAACCCTCCCTTTTTTCTTCTTTTTCTTCAGACACAAAAGAAGAGTAGTTCTTCCATGGTTGATGACAAACTGAACACAAACGAAAAGAAAATTCTATTAGAAAACGTACGTTAAAACGTAATGGTTTGAACGCAAGTTTTCATAACTTCTTAACTATAGTTTTGACTGACAGTTGAGTCATAGCGCAAATCCTTGCGTGTAGACCCTGATTTATGCTCGATCAAATGCCGTATGTAATCGCTTCTAATGTGAAAAAAGCCTGAATAATCAGGATATTATTAACAGCTTTCAACAAACATATAGAGTAAGATATCTATTTTTCTACATCTATAATAGGCGTTTGCTGCGATACGAGCGACAGGATGTCAGAGTGACGTCACGTTCCACCTATTCCCGCTATTTATTGCCGCTCAAAACAAGAATATTTCGTTAGGCCAAGCCTCGATTATATTGAGCGAGTTTACTAGCTGTACTAGGCGGTAAATTTACCATCTGATAAACTCACTCAGTGAAAGCGTGGGCATCGACTATCAATCTACGAGAAAAATTGAAAACTGGGCAACTCTACTTGTGGGCTTGTTTGCTCGAATATCGGTCATCGAAAAAGAACACCCGTATTTTAAAAAATCACTACTCTGACTAAAATAAACATAAATTATTTTTATTTATAAAAAAACAAAACATGTAATAGTACATTACAATCAGATACACTATATTAAACTATGTGTTTGTACAGTACATAAAGAAAGAAATATATACTTCAAGATTTCCATCAGCAAAGCCAAGCTTGTGCGCCGGATGAAAATCAAAACAACACTTATACAACCAAACACTTATAACCAACCTTAAAAATAACTTATATCAAACATTATGAGAATACAGAGCCTACTTTAAAATAAAAATTTGCCTTCACCCAAGTATCTATTCCAAGAGTTTTAGTTTTATTCGTGAATGGTATCAGCTCTACGGGTATCACGTTAAGAAGTTTACAGCCAATATAGAGAATTTGATGTCTGCAAATGCGTTTATTGAGATTTGGAATCAAAACTAGATTTCTTAACGGTCTTATATTGTAATCAATCTGTCTGAATTTGAATAGTTCTCTATTGCAATTTATGTATACATTAAGTTTCTTCATAAATAATTGTCTTACAGTTAATACTTGGAATTCATAAAAAATCAGTCTACTTGTATACAGGGATGCAGAATATGTCCGAACGCCCGAACATTGTTCGGGGGAAGTCGCCGAGGGTCTGGGGAAATTTTGGGGAAATAAAAAAATTAAGCATATTAGTTTTAAGATCTGATAGAACATTTCTCAGACTCAAGTGCTTAAAGTCCGAGGAAATCTTAAAATAACACGTATATAATTTTTTATGTGAACGATAGAATATTACGCATCAACACAGTCCCGTCTAATTAGTAGTACCTAGAAGGAAAGTGATGACTGATGAGTGAAGAATGTGTGTTTTTTCTATGTAGATGGATGTATGGATGATGACTAGAAACTATGGTGACACAGAAACAGAAGATGAAGAGCTCTTGAGTGGAAGAGCAAGAAATTAAAAACTGTTCAACCATTTTAATTTTAATTATTTTTTCTTAGTACGCTTCTCACTCTACAAGCCTGAATCATTTTATTAGTACTAGTGTAATGATTACTGAATTTGGTTCATCAATTGAAATAAAACATGTGAGTTCAAAATGTGAAAAGTAATTTAAATCCATTAATCCACATTTTTAATTTGATTTCAATGAAAGCTATGAGTAATAAGCGAAATTTGAAGAAACAAAGTCAAGTTATATTATCGGGTTTCACGACACTTATTTTGGGGAAATTTTGGTCTTTAAAATTGATGTTCTAGGGAAATTTTGGGGCTTTGGAATATTCTGCACCCCTGCTTGTATAAAGTCTAGGTCTACCCAGTGCTGCTCAAATATAGAATTGCTTATGGTCTTAAAACAAAGGTAATGGTTGGGAGTTTTTTTAAATACCTTAATAAGTTTTACATTAGGGAATTACATTTTAGGAAAGCAAAAGCTTTTATACATCTTAGGAAAGCTAGAAAGATGCGGTTTGTGCTAGACTCTTGGGAATTCGCCGGGTACCGCTAAAATCCCGTTGCAACACAAGGGGTGAACCGCTAGTTTATCTATGAATAGATTGTTGTTCACCTGTAGTCAGCTGAGCTGAGCACTTCATGATAATACATGAGCTGTGCTTTGTGTGTTGTCAACGAGTCGAGAAGATCATGCGAGTGCGGATGTTGGTTGCAGTTGTAGCGCCACTGCAGCACATAGGTGCCGATGTTGTTGGTGACATGCGAGCCCTGTATGCTTTCTCCATTGCGGCAAATGATTGGCCTTTCGACACAGTTGTACTCCACACCCTCTTCCCACGATTTCTCAATAACTGACCGATGTTCGCCCTCTGTTACCAACAATCAATAGTAATCAGTGACTGTGTTCATGGGAGCCTACACCGGTTGCACCAATAAGCATCTGATTAAAAGTCAAATTTGAATAGACCAATCAGACGCCTAGGTGTGCAGCCGGTCGCACCGGTGTAGGCTTCCATGAACGCAACCAATAATATAGATAATTAATACACGATTCATAAACTCTATTTTCTATGAAACAATATTATCTTAACAGACTATATATAATCTTTATATAAAATAGGCGAACATGTTTTTTTTGTGATGACAACTCCTCCGTGGTTTCTCGACCGATTTTGTTCGTTCACGTCTCATTTGAAAGATCTCATCGAGTAGATGTTTGATAAGGTCTTACATTTTGAAAAATGTCATCAAAGTGGACATGAGCAATGAACGATCAAAGTTTCAGTTTATGCCATTGCTTCAACATAGGGATCGGTGAGCTGAAAATTTTCACATTTCAACTTATGATTTGATGATAAGCTGTTTTGAGGAGAAAAAGTTTATTTTTCATTCGAGAGAGAGGGTGGGAGGATAGGATAAAGAGTAAGAGTGAGAGGAAAGAGAGAGAAAAGAAGAAGAAGGGGAAGAAGAAAGAGAAGGAAGAGGAGAAGATGAAGAAGAAAAAGGAGAAAAAAAGAGGAAGAAAAGAAGAAAAAGAAAAAGTGGAAGAAGCAGAAGAAAAAGAAAAAGTGGAAGAAGCAGAAGAAAAAGAAGAAGGAGAAGAAGAAAAAGAAAAGTGGAAGAAGCAGAAGAAAAAGAAGAAGGAGAAGAAGAAAAGTGGAAGAAGCAGAAGAAAAAGAAGAAGACGAAGAACAAGTGGTAGAAGAAAAAGAAGAAGAAAAAGAAGAAGGAGAAAAAGAAGGAGAAAAAGAAGAAGAAAAAGAAGGAGAAGAAGAAAAAGATGAAGAAGAAGAAGAAGAGGGAGAAAAAGAATAAGAAGAAAATAATAATCAATCAATCAATAAAAAATAATAAGGCAATGCTGTCGTTCAGTATGTAGAAAATCTATATTTGGAATGTATTTTACAAAGTTTAATAAATTCGCACATTCGTGCGACCCGGGATAACCTAGTAAGGCCCAAAGCAGAGATACTAAGACTAATGATGACTGGGAAGTCATCTCCGCGGTGTTGGTTGCTAAACGTGGAGACGACTCCATTATTCAAATGGATGACTGTCATTGGCTAAGTGTCATCAACTGTAACGGCTCAACCAATGACAACAAGTATTCCAAGCTTGGAGTACGCTCCACCTGTTTAAGGTGATCCAAGATAAACTGAAAGAACAATCAAGAATCCTCTTGATTGTCAAGAGGAAAAAAGGAAAATAGAGAAACTTTGCAATCTTAGTAAGCTCAGTGAAATTAGCATTTTCCTAGCAAGGCGAGAATTTAATACTTCAATAAATCTGTACCTTTTATTACTTTCTTATCTAATTTATTCCATCTATATTTGTTTTACTTTTTTCAAGTTTTCTTAATCTTTTTTAAAGTGACAAAATTTCCCAAATTAAGATTTTCAAAAATACTAAAATAGTTCAAATTCAAATAATTTTTATTTGTCCAAAATACATTAACAATTTAGCCAAAAGAAATCATAGAGATACATCACTCTTAACTTAACAAAAATATCATCAAATTCAATAAGATAGATGGACCAATATATCCTTTGCCTACTGAAAAAAACTCACAAAATATTTGGGAAAAAATAAAAATACTGCTTGCTGAATTAGAATATAATTCGTTTGCAAGCAGGAGCACAGTTGAAAAAAAAGTTTTCTAATGCTACATTCACACACACACTCACACATCTTTCACACTATTGCAATTCTATGTAGGATACACATATCATGTGACAAAAATTCTTATAGAATGACTATCAACTTATTATAGCAAATAGACTCTCAATTAATTCAGGAGTAAAACTAGAGCCATTTAAAAATTTGTTTTTGAAAAGAATGTAAATTGTTTTGTCTTCTAATTGCAACAGGCAAATGATTGAAAAATTTGTGACTCAAAAACACAAAGGTTTTTTGAAAAAATGTACAAGACTTAGGGAGCCTCAACATATTGTTATGATGCTCTCGAACACACTGGTCTGGTTATATGAAGAAAGTTTTAAAAGTTCTCAATTGAGTATTTTATGGGTGAATAAGTAGGCATAAGCCATGAGCCAAATAGCTAGCCATAATTCAACGCACAAATGAAAAATTGCAAAATTAATGCTTCAAGAGTTTAAAAACTCTCAAGCACAACATGAAAAATATTTTTCTGCAATGAGAACATGTATAAGAACAAAATATTGTTATGAAGAAGGCAGTAAAGAAGGAACAGTGATTTTCAACGTAATTACTACTGTGTGAATACGTCTTCCGGTTGTGATAAGAAGCGTGTTTTGTTTGCTCTTACTCCTGTTCTCCCCTCGCATTGCGGTTTATCTACATATCTTTCGAATGCTTACTTAGAACTTTCGGGGATGGTCTCAAAAATGGCAGAATGTCTTATCTGCTTACTTTGTGATTTTATAGAGAAATCGAGAACCTTCTCATTCTTTCAGGATTATGAAAAATGTATAAAAAGTAGAAGCTCTTGGAAACGTCAGTCAGTTATGATTCGAAAGTGACAGTGACAGTTCCCGCTCATACAAACCGGATTACCAGTGAGCGCTAATACAAACTATGTTATATGAACGTTTGTTGTTAGTGATAATCGCAGTACATTGTGACAAATTATTATCCAGGTTTCTTCAACAGTTTATGCAGTGACTCGTAAGTGCTTGTAGTGTTTCAACTGTTATGTTTTAGACGCTTCTCCTTGAATTATTGGACAGAAGATTGAACAGTTATTATTTAATATTTGATCGGCCTTTAAACAGTTAGTGATTGATTTTTGAATAGCAGTGTAGCAAAATCTTAACTAGCTGAACATTATCGATTTATCTTCTGATTGATTTCTTCTGTGTAAGACATTACTGATTAGTGCGAGTTGTGGTTGATTTGTGTTAATAAAGTGCGAGTGTTAATTTGAGGTGTTGCCAGCATTATTTTAGAGATAGAACCCGAAACAATATATACAGACTGTTTCAGAACTCTCTACCAATATTTCTAGGCAGTGTTTCTGGACCACTAACAAAAGTAAATATAGTAATAAAATTTTTCTCAAGTCCCCAGGTACTCACACAGCCGCCATTTTGTTTTTTTCCCAGAATTTTATTACGATATTTACGTTTGTTAGTGGTCGAGAAACACTGCCTAGAAGTATTGGTAGAGTTCCGAAACACCGTGTATAATAAAACTGTATGTATCAGAAGATAGTAAGTAATACAATAAATATATTTAGAAACTGATTAGTAGTATTTTTTTAATTTTGTATGCAGAATATAGACACCACAAATGTATTATAATGAAGATGAAATAGAACAAACTCTGATGAATTTCGAACCTGATGTACACTGAGGTTGCTCTTCTGCATCAATCAAGTCTCGTAGATGGAACAAGGAAAACTGGACATCCTGTCTCATGACATCGAAATCCCATGTAACTACAGCTCCCGGGTCTTCGATAGGAATGACAACTTCATGAACCTGAAAAAAGTAGCATTACGATCAGTAAAATTCTCAGCAGATTTTACAGCAGAGAACAGTCTTTTTTGCTGGTCAATCCAATCGGTCACCCTTATAAAGAGCGCCCAGGAGATTCGTAACTGTTAAGGAAGTGATAGCCGCGAGGCGTAGCAGGTATCTGTTCAATCAGATAGATATAAACTGCGTTCTCGTTGGTCCTGTTTGTAATGGTGACCGATTAGATTGGCCAGCAAAAAAGACACGTTCTCTGCTGTAAAATCACTTCTCGGTGGTTCGGAACCCACCTAAAACTGTCGGTCCAACTCATCAGTCACCATCATCCAACTCATTACCCACGCACAAGTTTCAAACCTATGAGGGCTTCATACTCAAAAAAAAGAAGATAAAAGAATTGAATCATTTTTAAATTAAAAATTTGAAGCAGTGAGCAGTGAAATGCAGACAAGGTCAACCGAGAAAGACACGAAAGTGCCGTTATTAAAGACCAGAATTATGATGAAACCAAGTTAGTTGAATTGTTTTGAATTCAAGTTATTGAATTGATAAAAAAAATTTGATCATTCAAACTAGTATTGGAATCGTTTTTTACCAACTTGGTTATCTCCAATGCTTTTAAAATGTTTATTTGTCTGCCTATGCCAATCAAATGCAGAAATTCAAAATATTCTTCAGCCATGAACTTGTGTCCATTATTAATGAGATGCTCTGCAAAATTTGAGTCTCCTTTTTGTGGTTTTTGATCCCTAATATGTTCATTTATTCTACATTTGAAACTTCTACCAGTCTGACCCACATAACAGGCATTACAATCACTGCAATTCAATCTATAAACTCCACTTTTACCCCAGATATAAATTTAATCTTTACTACACTCAAACACACTTTTTAAAATGGGTTTGGTTTGAAAAGTTACCATTCTTTTTCAATTATTTCCCTAATTTATCAGATACCTGCTGTTTAAGGCCCTCAGCTGTTAATCGTGTATAGAATATCGATTTTAATTTGCAATTTGGCCACAAAAATGTCTGCTACGCTTGCAGTGGATGGTCAGCTCAATTTCGTAAGGCCAATGTCACATTAGACCACAATGTGGTACCATTGTTTCATGACACACTAGACATTGGTGGCGCCACCAAACGCTCCACCAAAAGTGTGGTGGCCGTGGGCGCCGATTTTCTGATCCACCAGCTGATCGCATTGTTTCTTATCGGACAAGACACTCTAGCTTCCGGCATCGCCATCACTGCCATTTCAAGCACATGTCTCTTCAACATCCCTGATAGCTCTGGGCGCTGGTGGCAGTTTTGGTGGCTGTATTGGTGGATCGTTGTAAATATTGAGCCACCAGTCGCGCCACGGATGGAGCGACCATGGTGGCCCAATGTGTCATAAGCTAGTGCCTATAAAGAAAATACTTTGGAAAGAATCTTTGGGCATTATTAATTCAAAATTGAATTCTATGGAATTCTCTCGCCATTTCTTTTTGAAATGACTAATATATGGCTAAAAATTGGTGCTATATTTTCAAGTATAACTGCAATTAACTGAAAAACTACAAAAGAAAAGAACAATAATGATTACCTGACCCTTGCTGAGACTAACAGACTGGTATATGCTTTCTTCAGTCATGGCCAGGCCTTCTTTTTCCAGTTCTCCATCTGTCAGATACATCGATTTGGGAACGATATTACCTTCATGCACCTTTGTCTAAAATAACAAAATAAACAGTAATTAGCATGGATATTGTTACATACCTGATCAGATAAATGAATTGATAGCCGAGTGCCGTAGCAGTCATCTGTTTAATCAGAGATCAGCTATGAAACTCCTGGGCCCTCTTTGTAAGGGTGACCGATTGGATTGGCCAGCAAAAAGACATGGTTCTCTGCTGTAAAATCACTTCCCGGTGGTTCGGAACCCACCTAAAACTGTAGGCCCAACTCATCATCCTATTCATTACCCACGCACAGGTCTCAGACCTATGTGGGCTTTATCCTCCGAAATAATTAAAAACATATACTTCACGAATAAAGATAATTTAAGAGTATTAGAGTATTTTAGAGTATTTAATTTCAAAAAGCGATTATCGGTCATGTTTTATTCGATTTTGAAACTGAAGATGAATTTCCCGAAATTGAAAACTAAAATAGTTTTGGTGAGAAATCCATGAAAATTGAAAAAATACGGCTAAATTCCAATGCTGTTTACTGTCAATATCCGAAAATTCCCCCAATGTCGGTTTTAATTTAAAGGACATTAATTCCAATTTTGAAAAATTTTCATTATTAGTGGTAAACTAAACTCAGAAATTGATAAAATTTAGAAATTTAAAGGTCGGTTTAATTAATTTCTAGAAACATTTTTTTTAAATAGTTTGGACAGACTTGAAGTCCGAGAGATAACTGTTATTTAGACATCTAGAGTACCTTACCTACAAATTTTAATAGTGGCTCAAGAAATAGCCTGACAAGCCCAACATCTTGTCAAAATAGTATATTACGTTACAAGTGCGGGAAATGGTGTTTACCGTATGAGTATGATGAGTTAACGCACGAGACGAAGTCGAGTGCGGTATTATCATACGAATACGGTAAACATCTTCCCGGACGAGTTATGTACGATATTTTTCGTCATACTAGTCTAAAATATAAAAAAAAAGATAAACATTGAGCTACTACAGCAAGCATCATCAAACATAACCTCAAAATCAATCACAGCAGCAGAATACTAAAAATACTTCTGAGATCAGCTGTTTTCCAAATTCTAGAATTTTTCCAAACAGCTAGAATGCGGTAATAGTATATTACGTTACTAGGCTGGAAAATAACTTTTTGCCGATCGAGCATATGATAGTTTATGCACGAGCCGCAGCCGAGTGCAGAAACGTGAATATGCGAGAACCAGCAAAAGTTTCCAGCCCTGTAATGTACGATATTTTTTGTTACACTTGATAGAAAGGCATGCTCCAATCAGCTGGATAATATGCTATACATTCAAAAGTATTCAAGACAAGTGAATCAGCTGCTTTATTTAGATTCAGAATTTGATAGGTGAATTCCCAGATATAAACCAAAATAATGATACCCTAGTGCAATCAGCTGGATAATATTAGAGACAGGTATTGAGTCATAGGAAAAGAGTAATGTAATGAGTTGACTATATCTAAACATATAATATATATATGTGAGTCAACGGAAAAATCTTTGCCGCACTCCATATGTTTTTTCCTATCTTGTACGGCTATAAGGCCCTATTTGTCAGCTGATTTTTCCGATCTAGTACGGAAAAGAGGCACTTTCCATACGTGGCAAAACTATGGAAAGTAGCTACTTTCTATCAAGTGTAACAAAAAATCCATTACCGCACTGAAAAAGGATGCGGTAATGAAAATCAGCTGTTCTTTCTGTAAACAGACGTTTACCGGCTCGATTCAATGCTCGGTAAAGTGGTGAATATGTACAAGTATGACGAAAAATATTAAAACCAATCGAATTTAGTTAGCTGTTAATATAAGCAGAATTTTTCATGTATTTCATGGAATATCCAAGATTTCAACATAGGCTATTGCAGAAAACCAATTCTTAGTGCTAAAGAAACATGCAGATGAAAACAAGAAACAAGTACCAAATCAAAACCAGTAGGCCTATACCTGAAGTAATTATTATAAAAAGTCTCGCCAGTTTGCTTTTGAAAAATACTATCACATAAAGAAATCTACGAACTGACTCAGAAGAGTTCATAAATCAGTCAGTTTATAATAATTTTGGTGAAAAATATTCATGCACTTTTAACCGAATAGTTGTCACCATGCAATATTACCTTTACAATTCGACATTATTTACTAATTGACATGTTGGTCATGGAAGATTCCCTTTTTGATAAGCTTCTGCATAGGTGAATAAGAGGAAAATTGAACAAGGTTGAAACAGCCCTAGCCGGGAATCGAGCCCAGGACCAAATGGATGTAAAATTAGCTTTCAGCATTAACAAATGAAGCAAAACACTACCGGCTTCTGTACCTCAGGGGATACTTAGAAGCATTTACTCAAATCTCATTTCAAGTCTTCCTTCGGTAGCCTAAAAGAAGCCCCAGGGTAGGATTATCAATGCGGATAATCATCGGGAGAAGGGAAGTGATAGCCGCGAGCCATAGCAGGTATCTGTTCAATCAGATAGAGATAAGCTGCGTTCTCGTAGGTCCTGTTTGTAACGGTGACCGATTAGATTGGCCAGCAAAAAAGACACGGTTCTCTGCTGTAAAATTACTTCCCGGTGGTTCGGAACCCACCTAAAACTGCCGGTCCAACTCATCAATCACCATCATCCAACTCATTACCCACGCACAGGTCTAAGACCTATGTGGGCTTCATCCTCAAAAAAAAAAAAAAAATTCTAATGCTTCAAGTGACAATAGCTGAAATTAGTTGGGGGGGGGGGGAATTTAAAGATTGAAATGAGTATTGAATTTAAATTTCATACAGTAATAAATGAAATGGAGGTTTAAAAATAAGGGACGGATTTCAAGATTATTCTAGTATTCTAGGCTTGAGTCTTGAACTTATTATTTTTTTTAATTGCTGATGATGCCCACATGAGTCAGTGACTTGTGCGTGGGTAATGAGGTGAATGATTACACATAAATGCCTGACGGTGGAGCGGGATTCGACCCCACGATCATTTAAACGGCAGCAAGCTGGAGTTGCGACGCCCCAACTTTAGTGGTGAAATATTTTTCTATTAAAGTTATTTGAAGCTTATTCAAAAATGATTATTTGACTTCTAGTGAAACAGTAATTTTGATTGAAGCCAAAAATTGTTAAATAAATCTACTAAATTATTTAGAAGAAGGCTAACCATAAAAACACAGCCAAACAGAAGAATAACCACAAAATTCCTATATTGAATGAACACAAAAACATCACAAGAAGGGATAAATAATGTTCAAAGCCAGTTGATATCACAAAAAGAGAAGAGATAAGAAAAAAGAGAAGAAGAAGACAAGGAAGACGACGCTTACAATAGCAGCAACAGAATCCGGATGCAGATCTCCAACTGGTATTTCATACGAGTCCTCATGCAGAGTACTCTGTACATGCACAAGCATAACCACACCAATTCAGAAAGGAAAAAATTTTCAAATAATAATTCAAATTACCCTAGACAGCAATTTCAACCATTCAAATTTTGGTATATCATGAAGCCTAGATAAGAATCCAAAAGCATGACTTCTGGGCAATCCAATCATAAATTGTGCCACAAATAGATGCAGAGGACCAAAGTAACAGGATGCGATTTGTTGGTGCGGCTAAATATCAACTTCAATATGGCCCTGGGAGTAATAGGGCCCTTACACTAGTAAAAATACTGTCAATAATATTGAAGGACCGATATTGACAATACTGGTTTGTGATACTTTTTTGCAAACGGCCCTTACACTTATCAATAATACTGTCAATAAAATTCGTCAGTATTTGTCATCGTGTATGATTTGTGAAGTTTTTGTTAACCTATTTCGTTAAGAATTAATTAGTTGATCAAAAATTAACAAATAATTAAGTATGAAAAATAAAGAAAAGGCTTTTTTGGCTTTAATACTATTCACTGACAATAATATTACTGATTATTATCAATATTTATTTACTATTATTTCTGACAATAATATTGATGTACACACAAATCGTCAATAATATTGTCAATAACAGACGGCATTGATGGTGGATTTCTAGAAATCTAGATATTCTTCAATACAAGTCATCAATACATCAGTATTATCTTTTTGTCTCAATATTATTGTCAATACTAACTTATATTGACAGTATTTTTACTAGCATAAGGGCCCTGTAAGTAATTATTTCTATAGAATTGATCAATGACCAGAGTATTGCATTTCATCTTCAACTGTTGGGAGAATGAAGATAGCTATGGGACATCTATATTATATTGTCTACAAATGTTCAATTTGAAGGTTGAAAATGCTGTACCAAGATTTAAATAGACAGGTTAAATTAATTAACACTCATAAAATACAATAGTTTGATCTAATTCTATTTTCAATAATTGTGATGAAGAGTCAATAGAATTAAGATTACTAAGAATAGAAATAATATACATGCAGTGTTTCAATTTTACTAATACTGTTACAATGGATTCATAAAGCTCTAGAGTATTTTTTAAAACAGAAGAATATATCCTATACAGTAGCTTTAATATTCAAAGTAATTATTCAACAATTTGGTGCAATATTAATACAAAGGGAATACCACTTCACACTTCTAGATCAAGACTATTACCTGAACTAAAGATCAATTTTAAGGATCTTATAAACTTCAGTGTTTCAATTAAGAATTTTTATTCATATTGTGGTTAAAAAGTGAATCAAAGTGCTTCGTTTAAATTTAAATGTGCATTGATTTTTAAATATAGAAAATTCAAGCTTTATATTTTTCCAAACGCACTATTGGTACTTTCTTATTTGATTCTGGCCAATCCCAAATTACAAATCACAACAGTAACTTTATGTACTAGAATAAAATACCTTTTGCAAAATAAGGCTTTATTGAAAGAAGAACTGAGCATGAATGAACAGAGCATGATGAATAAACAGATAACAAAAATCCTATGAATAAGATTTACTAATTATGTATACAATGAAGATACGAATGAATAATACCTTAGTAAATTAATAGATCATAATGTGAATTTATATATTCAGTGCTTCCTATATTCTGTTTATTGAATGAATAAATGGAGAAACTAATAGATGGCAAAGTAAGAAGGTTAAGAAGTTTTCCTGATAATTCTACTGTCCACAAGTACCTACTTGAATGTATAAAATAATAAACAAGATATATGAGGATTCATCATGGAAACATTTCACTGTTACTATAATACTTACTTTGCATGATCCTCCCAGAAAATCAGGAATGTATTCTTCAGGTATATAATCAGTCAAGCCACCAGGGCCTCCTTGATAGTCGTTCCCAGCATATAAAAGAAACTTACTTCTAGTGGTGTCATCTGTAAAAAATGAATTATTATTAAATAGACACATAATAAATGTTGTACTATAAGAATAGAAACTTATTGGTACGGATTCCAATTAAATTCCCCCTATGGTTCAATCAGCGATATGCAACTATCAATAACGGTTTCTTATCAAATAATACAACCAATTACTAGGAACACAAAAATGACTAATCACTAGAAATACTGAGAACCAAACTGACCTTAAAATTCTATTAATCATAATTCATTTATTTGCAGCCAATATACAATTAGTAATGCAGGCTAAGTCATGATCAGTCATATTTCAATATTCACTAATAGCAAAAATGATTTTAATTATTTCTTGATAACATCAATAGAAAACATTAATAAAAACAAAGTCAACTTATAGACTGTGTAAACCAACAAGTAAAACTGAGTCATCAAGGTCGAAATATTGTGTTGAGCCTCTCATTGTATCTCAATTGCGGATACATAAATTCAGAAGGGATCGATTGACAACAAGCACCCAGAAGTTTTAAATTAAAGAAAATCAATCCAATTTCTAGATTAAAACCGTAGCAGTTCAAAATACTTGAATATTTTGAATATTATACTGTTGTGGACAAGGCGAAGGAGAAAGAAGTATAATTATCTGCCTGTGCCAATAAGTCTTCCAGGCGAAGCTAATTGTTTACTTTCCCCCGTACTCTCTTCGCCTTGTGGTTTATCTAAATATCGTTAGAATGTTTACTTAGAACAACTTTATAGAAATTTATGGACTTAATGGAATGTTCTTATCATGGCAATTAGATTAGCCTGGAAGAATGGAGAACATTCCGTATGTTTACCTTGGAAATTGATAGAAAATGTAGAGATATCTAGTTATTTCTGGATTATGAAAAATGTATAAATAGAAGAAACTCTCAAATCTCTCATAAAAGTCAGTCAGTTGTAATTCGATCGTTAATGCGATAAGTGGCAGAAGTGACCGTTCCCGCTCATACAAACCGGATAACCAGTGAGCGCGATTACAAACTGAACATTTAATAAATGTCGAGTGGTGATAAATGAACATTTGTTGTTAAAGTGATAATCGCAGTATATTGTGACTAGTGACAGATTATTATTCAGTCTTACTTCAGTTTATACAGTGATTCGTAAGTGCTTGTAGAGTTTCAACTGTTATGCTTTAGACGTTTCTTCTTGGATTGTTGAACAGTTTATTATTTAATATTAGATCGTCCATTTAACAGTAAGTGATTGATTTTTGTACAATAATATTGCAAATTCTTTATTAGCTGAACTTTATCGATTTATCTGTTTCTGATTGCTTTATTATGTGTAAGACATTACTGATTAGTGCGAGTTGTCGGTCATTTGTGTTAATAAAGTGCGAGTGTTAATTTAAAGTGATGCCAGCATTATTTTAGAGATAGAACCCATAACAATACATTGATGAATCAATTCGTAATACTAGAAAACATCAGTTTAGTTCACAGAGATATGTGGAAAAAAACTGAACTTCCCCGCATACAGTGTAGTCTACTATAACTGTGATAACTAATGCTCACAAAAGAGATCAATTTCTGATAATGAACTTATTATCATTAATAATTGAAGTATTAGAAGTACATCTGTGGAATCGGTTAGTGCAATAAATTAGACTAAATTCAATATGTGCTTATCAGACAGGAAATGAATAAAATGATTGAATTGGAATACAAAATATATTCGCAACTTACCAATGAATGTACTGACCAGCGTCCAAAGGATCGGAAACACCCTTGGTGCTCTGATAACAAGGACTCTGCCGAGTGTTTCTGGATAATTTGCTTCGACTATCTCAATAATCCTCAAAAGAGCCTGAAATTTTAATCACAATACTATTTTAGAAAGAGCTACAAACGTATTTATAATTATGTAATCAAAAATGAAAAGTAATTGAATAAAGTGATTTATAACAGTATTGGCTAAATCATTTTTGAGCTCCTATGATATCTCCGGGAAGACATAAGGCATGTGTTCAATGCAAAGATGAACGACTCTAACAAACCGGAATTTATAACACCACAAAAGGTTTTATTTATTATTCGTTTATGACTAAATATAACCAAACATAAAGAAACAACAGGTTCATTGCCTAAAACTGTTCCTTTTACTAAATTTTAAAACTCAAAACTTTTCTAGGTTATGATTCACATCTTCACATGCTACTTGAAATTTTTGTTTGGTAAAATATAAAACTTTAATATTCTTTAATTGAAACAAAACAGAAGTTGTCAAATTTCACTAAGCTTTAATAATTTGAGTCACAGGACCATGATTTCGTGCTTTACTAACACATCTCCACAAGAGGTATCCTGCTTCTTCAGCACAGCCGAAGATATGTTAGTAAGACACGAAACAATGGTCCTATGACTCAAATTATTAAAGTTTAGTGAAATTTGACAACTTCTGTTTTGTTTCAATTATGGAAAGACTTCACAATATCAACAACAGTTCTACTAATTTTATTTCATATTCTTAATTTAATGGCAATCTATAAACAGTTAAATTCAAACAAAGCACTTCGATTCACTTCTCCCCAACATTAAAAAAAAATCGAAATTGAAACACTGAATTCTACAAGATTCCAAAAATTGATTTTCAGATCAATTGATACAAAGATCAACTTATCATGTAATACATGAAATAATAATTAATCAATATCTACCATATTCAAATAAATTTCAAGTTTGAAGCGCCTAATCTTAACTAACCTTGATACCAGGGCGCCACAAGTGTCTCATGTTGAGTCCTTCCAAATCAAGCAGTAGACACCAAGTGGAAATCGGCTTGCCTCTTAAGCGTGTTGATTCATCTGTGAGTTTAAGGCCTTCCTCGCAAAC
Organism: Conomelus anceps; assembly: GCA_948455865.1. Lineage (NCBI taxonomy): Eukaryota > Metazoa > Arthropoda > Insecta > Hemiptera > Delphacidae > Conomelus > Conomelus anceps. Next base: position 55,218,074 of record OX418221.1, read on the forward strand.
ATGCAAAGTCTGCAAACAAGTTTTAGAAATAGTAATTGGAAAATAGATAGATAGATAGTTTATTCTCAAATAAATACATTACAACAAAAGAACATTTCAATGTCTTACAGCTATTAGTAGTTGGAATAAATAAATTAAATATAAGCTATATCGAAACTAAATAAAGAAAACAAAATTATATTATTACTGAAAGAATTTTTGAGAACATACATTCCAGCAAACAAGGCACACTTGTGGACCTCTGGAGGGAGTCGAAATACTATTTTACAATACTAATACAATTTTGCTTTTGCAAAATATAAAAAAGGATGATAAAGAAAGAAAAGGATTGAATTTTAAATTATATATTGTAAAATTAAGTGGGAGATATGAACATATTAAATGAACATATTTTTATTTGGTTTTGCAACGTTTGGTAAGTTGGGTGAATAAGACTAGGAAGTATTAGAGAAACCAAATTACATGATTTATCAATAAATTTACATAAATATTGATAGAAAACTTGAGAAATAAAGTTTTTGAAAACTACGATACCGATAATGCTAACCTGAACATACTATTATGCATCTGCTTTCTTCAACTTTCTTTGTAGTGTTGAAGGTGATATTGTGGAAGATATCCTTAATGGATAATAAGACGAAGTTGTCACAACCACATTTATTAAAAATAGTGAGATAGTAGTATCGGTTGGTATACCATTATCAATCTCAAACAAACTAAAACTAAAGTACAGAGCAGCTTAATATATACTAAACACGGAATGATACTATTGGATAAGGGATGCGCTGTACTGCTGCTCTAAGCTGCTCTGTACTTTAGTTTTAGTTTGTTTCAGATTGATAACGGTGAAGCAACCGAAACTAGTATCTCACTACTTTTAATAGATGTTTGTGTGACAAATTCGTCTTATTATTCATCATCTGCTTTCTCTATAGATCTGCATTTACAGAGCAAGCGAAAGCACAGAGTGGTCAGGTTGGCATTAGCGTTATCATTGTCATAGGTTTGCTGAAACTCTTCGTTAAGGATGTGCGCTAGGGGTTTGGTTATATATTTTTTTCGTAGTCCTGGATGTTATTCAGATATTGGAATATTATCTATTCTCTTCAGAAATTATATTTTTATTAATTATTTTGTGAAATATGGTGGACAAAGATTGACTTTTTCTTTTTTTGGGCAGATAATAACCATCCCTACGAGTTATTTAAATTTTTTATATATTTTTTTTATAACTATAAAACACCTTAGAGAATAGAATGGTTTTTTTATTTCAATCAAACATTTAGATTTGTCCCAAAGGTGTGTTTTAGTTATAAAAATATATAAAAAGTTTAAAATAACTCGTAGGGGAGATGACAGGCTTTCTTTGTAGTGATGAAGGTGATATCGTGGAAGATATCCATAATGAATAATAACACTTGAAATTGTCAAAACTACATTTATTGAAAACAGTGAGATACTATTTTCGGTTACACCATTATCAATCTAAAAAACCATTTTTTTGAGATTGATAATGGTGTAACAACCTGTAACAATTTCAAGTCTTAAAATTATTAGTCTTAAATACAATTACTATAAATACAAGTCTTATTATTCATTAGAGATATGCCCTAAAAACCGAAAATTGTCAACTTTCAGCACCCTTTTTTCACAAAATATTGATGAAAAAAATTATTTCTCGCGGCAATAGATAACACTTGAATCTATATAAATTAAATTAGAGTTTTGTCTGTACATTCATCAGAATGATATATTTTTTGGTTATTTTTATGTTTTATATACATTAAAGAAGCCGAAACAAGTCTTATCTCAATTTCTGTCTGTCTGTCTGTCACGGCCCCGAAGGCATTTTACGCGGCCTTCTGAAAAACGATAGCACCGATCGGGATTTAAGTTATTTAACAGTATTGAAAACCATTTTGACAATGTCTTTAGCTATAAAAAACTAAACTAACTTTTTTTTAACAGAATAATAAACGTTTAAAAACCAAGTATTGTGCGATTTTGGATTCATTTCTTTCAAGTTTTATTACCACATAAGAACAAATCATGTAATTTATCATGATATATCAATCAGCTGTTCTCAAATATTCTCTCTGATAACTGTCACTGAATTGTTTACGTTCTAAGTTGTTTACTAAGCTGCTAACAACTTCATGATCGTTGCTATAAAAAAAGCCGAAACATATTTAGTCTTATTTCTAAACATAATCCATACGAAGGACGGGTACAATAGCTAGTACCTTATAAAGAGAGGTAAAGAAATTATAAACAAACCCCTAGCGAACAGCCAACTATAAGACTATAAGTAGAAATAGTCAACTATAAGAAATATCAAAACCTGAAAGGAAGAAATAAAACTAACAAAACAAGGGCTATAAAACTTATTAAAATGTAGTTGCTCAAGCATTAGGATACTAGAAATATTAATGACTCCAATAAAACTATATTGCGCAAATGAAATCTTCCACAATTATGGAAATATTATATTAAAAATAGGTTTCAAACTATAACTTCAAAATAAGATCAGTATTACAGCTTTTGCTCCGGTATAACAATAACTTATTCCAAATTTTCCAAAATACTCTCCGGTTTCAAGTGATCTGAGATGAATAATGTAGTTTGCAATGTGTCAATAAATATTATTGACTATTAACAATGAGAAATGATAATGATTGACAAGTAAAGTAAAGTAAATTCGTATGGCTTTTCGTGGTGGGGAGACCCTTACGGGTAGTTCCACCTCGCCGCTTTTTTTTATATGCAACCGGGACCGACGGCTTAACGTGTCCTCCGAAACACGGTGATTGACAAGTGATTCAGCGTGATTAGTACAGTCATGGAAAAGACAAAAATTTAAGCAGAATTAAATTGAACGCCAAGCATTAAAGAAAGTTAAATTTGAAGAACGACAAAATCCTAAATTATCTTACCAGCTTGAGCAGCCCATCCTCTCCAATAGTCTTCAATAAGCCTTTTACGTCCATCTGTCCTAAACGTAATAAATATAGAGGACGACCATCTGCAATAAAATAAAATCATCTTAGAACAAATACTAAAAATTATCTGCTGGTGCTTTCTGTGCTCGTTGATTTTTAAATTTTAAAAGACAATAATAGAATCAGATTCCTGTAAATGGGCTTAGGTTTCCACAATTTCTTTGAATAGTTATATATTTTTATTCTACTTGAAGAATATTTTAATGGACCGAACGCAACAGGTAATAGTGGGCGATGCTCTGAGTGAGCGGAAATGAATGAAATTCCGGAGTTCCTCACGGGTCCGGGCTATCGGCGGAGCTGTTCCTGGTCTATGTAAATGATCTATGCAATGGTAAGTTCAAGGGCTCAGTCACAGCTTTTGATGATGACACGGCTCTTGGTTATTGTGCAAACAACAGGGAACAGCTGATCCAAACGATTAATGATGACCTAAAAAACTTGAACTTACAACACTTTGTGTGGAATTTTCATAACTAATATCATTTGATGGTCGGCCAGCGCTCAAGCTTAGCTTTGAATGTTAATCTAGTGACCAGCAATTATCTGTCTTGTACACTCTTTGTTATTTGTGTAGGTACAGTATTTTGTATAATTTGATTTTTGTCATTTTTTCACTTTATTTTAAGCTGGCCAAAATCCGTTAATACTGTATTTAGTGTATAAAGAGTAATCAACCCACCGTGGTCGTGATGATGCCAGCCTCCTGGAAAATAATCAGAAACAACTTGTGGAGTCTGATATTCCTGTAGAATTCTATCAACATTGTGCTTTTTACGCCATGTTAGCGATTCTGACAACATTGTGCGTGCCTTTTCAACATTGAAATCTCTGGCACGTAAAAATCTCAGAAGCATTGTATCACTTGGTACCTGAAACAGTGAGACAGTTTAAAATGTAGAAATTATTTATTTTTGTAGAAACTTACTTTACTTTAGGAAGTAAATGCCAGAATCGGAGCTGGATCAGTTTCACAGACCTGCAAGACTTGTTGATAACAGGCCCTTGTTATTAGGCCTATAAAAAGTCTGAAGGTACTCATAACCGAAATAGGGAAAGAGACTATGCACTCATAAAAATTATTTGAGTGAGATTTTTGATAAAGTTGCTGGAATGACATGTTTAGGCCAAACAGGTTTTTTTTATCAATGTTTAGGTTAAAAGTTGTGATGGTAATGTGACAGGTGTCCATATTAAAAATTAATAAAATCTTTAATTTTGAGTTAATAATGGTTGTGACGACCATGGAGGAGTGATAAAGTAAAGGCAGCATCAAGTCTGATAAGTGATGTTGAAGTGAACATAAGATTATTGTACACCTACAGTCTTGGACTCACAAGATGGCGATGGTATCGTTTGTATCAAGCTAATTTATTGCTGATGATGACAAGATCGTGTGTAGTGATGTAAAATATCCGGGTATTTAAAACTCGGGGTAAATACCCAAAATTGATAAATACCCGGGTATTTTGGTTTTTTTTTATGAAATCGAGAATGATTAATTGACGTTAACCACTGAATATGTTATTATTATCATTGTATGATATCTTGAGTTAGTCTACAAAAACTTATTTATCATTTTTCAATGACTTTGTAATTATTTTTAAATATTACACAAAGGTTTTAAATGAACAGGATTTTTTGTGTCTAAAATCGGCATAAAGAGAAGAAACTAGGTAAGAGTAATTCTACTGGTGAGTCTGTGACACACAACATACTACATAAGAATTTTGGGTTGGTAGTGGGGTGGGGAGGCAGGTGTGTAGTGATGCAACCCTGGAATGCCCAAAACTGAAAATTCCCTATGATGTGAAATCAAGACAGCACCACATTAGAAAAATAGTGAACATACTTCTACTGTTATTAAGCTATGTTATGATTTTTATTTTAGAAAATGGATTGGAAGTAGGCCTAACTAACATGTAGGGATAATATTAAAAGTAATAAAAATTTCAATGTAGATAAATATGCAGGTATTCAGTATTGCCTCTTAGCTCCAATCTGGATAAACCTATTTTGAAAAATTCCTTCTGTATTTTGGTCTAATTTTAAAGCTTTGTTTCATAGATATTTTGTTTGTTTAAGTTATTTTTTGTATGAGTTTAATTATGTTTTATTTTAGTAAGTTACTAAACAAAAGAGCTTGAACAAAAATCCATTTAAAATTATTATTGAATCTTACCATCCTAAAGACTGAGTTTTTATTATTTCTTTGAGTTAGTTTACACATACAAGGTCAAATTTTTCTCTCTCCAAATAATAATTATTACTTCTATAAACTCTTTTAGTCATTTTCAAAAAAATCCCCACAAAAAACTACGAAATTAATAAACCTCATAAACCTGGGTATTTATGTCGATCATGCTCAGAAGTAAAATGCTAGTGGGGGACCATATGAAAAATTGTTAAACACATTTTATCATCATTTTACTATCCTTACAGAATAGTAATTGCAAAAAGACAACTCAATCTTCACTAAATTCAATAAAAATCATAAATAACCAGTTTTTGGGTATTTACCCGGGCCTGAGGTAAATACCCAATTTATAAAAATACCTATCCACTGGGTATTTACCCGGCCCACATCACTAATCGTGTGTGCCCAAGACTATAGATATACTATATCTTGTTTTGTAGTTATATATCTACGCTTCCATTTCACAATATAGACGTTATACGATATGCTCCCTCCACTTTCTTATATATCCATGGTTGTGACAACTATGTATATTAGTTTGAAAACTTTATATACAAAAATATAGCAGAAACAAGAAATATCAATGAAACACAGTTAAATAAATGAATGAATTACCTTTCCACGTTGCAGATTGGCAACCCACTTTCTTAACTGGACCAAACTAGACTCCTGTATTGGTGTCAGTTCGCCCAAATATCTTTGAATGTAGTCTGAGTCTAATTGGTTCTTACATTCTGTAATCAAAATGATTCCAAGCATTTGGAAAGTTTATTAAGATAGTGATGAGTTCTTCTGAGGCTTCAGCTCATACTAACAGTTGTAGATGAATCCACAGTCGTGGATTTGAATTTTATATTTCAATCTCAAACCGCATACAAAAATTATTTTACAGATTCAATTAGAATATTGTAAGAATACTCATGAGTTATAAATTACTGTACATTCAAAAAACAGCATTGTAAAGCATGTGGAATAGAAATAGAAATATTTTATTGTCCAACAAATACATAATAATGTACAGTAGGCCTTGTCAAATTTATTTAATATCAAGTCTAATAATGTTAAATAGCACCTGAAAATCTAACATGTAAGTTATAGTATAAAATAGCACATAAAAAAAATTCAACATTTATAATATACACTAAAAACAGAATACTTAATCAGAATCAGCTTAGAAATAAATATTTATTATATCAGTAGGCAATTCAAAAAATTCCTTCACGTTAAATAGGGGATTCTCCAGAAGCATCTTTTTTACTTTAAATTTAAAAAAGGATGCACTAAGAGCTCTAGAGACCATAGGTAACCTATTAAATGCTCTAAATGATACAATGTATCGATAGAGATAACATAAGAATCTAAAGAATGTTCGCTGCAGTAATAGATGACTAAACTTTCATAGTTCCATAATTTTTTTTAATGAATATAATGAGTATTGTACTTTTATCGAATTTATATTCATTCAAGCATTTCGTGTTTTTAAAAGAGTTGAAGAAGCTTGGTTGAAATTGGGGTTTTGGACAAGAGAAAGTTTGAGATATTCTTTGTAGGCAACAAGAGATTAATTTATCGTCAAGTACAGAACGTCAACATGTCGCTGAATTTCTTCAAAAGACAAATCACCTGCAGCAGATTGACAACATTTTGTTCACATATTGTGAAACTTTCTGCAGGCCATATTTTGTTACTGAAAGCCTTTAGGGGTAAGCCCAATGAAGTAAAAGTCATCAATGCAATCCTATATACTCAATCACATCTTAAAAAAACATTGGCTCATTCTGTACAAATCTCACTTTTTAGTCTCTTTTCCAGCATTAAATAACATATCTGTCACATCTACAATACATTTTCGGCCAAGAGGACAGGTCCACAACTACAACACAAGAAGACGCTATGATATAGACCTGCCTCAAGTCAGGCTGACAAGATCTCATAGCAGCTTCCCTGTTCGAGCTTTGAAGATCTTCAACAAAATGCCAATTCACTTCCGACAGCTGGAGGTTAAAGAATTTGAGAGGGCTCAACGTGTGAAGCTTATGGACATGCCACTTTACTCCATAAATGAAGACGCAATGTTGTTTTTTGAATTCATTATGACCGAACATCTCTCCACATGTGACCATACATCTCGATACTGCCCCAAAGTTAATGTGTTAATTGTCGAACCTTTGTGACATTTTAACTAACTTATTATATGACAAAATCTATCCAGCTAGCTCTGGTTAGGGATGGATCTAACAGAATACTGAATTCTCAAGTGCACAAAGGAATATAGGCTAAATTTACCTTTTTAATAAAGGTCATCCAGTCACTAGCAGAAACTGAGATGCAATAGTATATATATATATATATATATATATATATATATATATATATATATATATATATATATTTTTTTTTTTTTTTATTTATTACGTTACAAGTGCGGGAAATGGTGTTTACCGTATGAGTATGATGAGTTAACGCACGAGACGAAGTCGAGTGCGGTATTATCATACGAATACGGTAAACATCTTCCTGGACGAGTTATTTACGATATTTTTCATCATACTAGTCTAAAATATAAAAAAAAGATAAACTTTGAGCTACTACAGCAAGCATCATAAAACATAACCTCAAAATCAATCACAGCAGTAGAATACTAAAAATACTTCTGAGATCAGCTGTTTTCCAAATTCTCTAACAGCTAGAATGCGGTAAAATCCATTACCACACTGAAAAAGGATGCGGTAATGAAAATCAATATATATTTTCGTCATACTTGTACATATTCACCACTTTACCGAGCATTGAATCGAGCCGGTAAACGTCTGTTTACAGAAAGAACAGCTGATTTTCATTACCGCATCCTTTATCAGTGAATTCCAACCAGTGAATACCGAATTCCAACTGATTCAAAATTTGGAAAAACAGCTGATCTCTGAAGAATTTTTAATATTTTACTACTGCGATGGATTTTGAGGTTATGTTTGATGATGCTTGTTGTACTTGCTCAAAGTTTATTATTTATATTTTAGACTAGTATGACGAAAAAATATAGTATGTAAATCATCCGGGAAGATGTTTACCATACTCATATGATAATACTGCACTAGACTTCATATCGTGCGTTAACTTATCATATTCGTAAGGTAAACACAATTTCCCGCACTTGTAACATAATATACTATTTTAGTTCTTGTGAGAATGCACTAAAATTACATTTTTACCTTTGGACGACTGCTGAAAGGAATTTTGTTCATTGGGAGGCTTCGAGCATACCGACATCTTTTTAATTCCATTTGCCATTGCAGTTGCTTCCTTGGATTCCCTGCAAAAACCGTCAAAAGTGTTTAATGATACTGTCTACTATTTTCAGTTGAGAGTCCATAGTTAGAGCTCTTCAAAACTGCATTAACAATGCAGCTTCAATTTTTTTCAATTTACTCCAACCCATGTATTTTTTAGCACTTCATAATTTACAACTCACTGATAAAGAATAGTTTTTAATACATGAAATTGAAGTAAAATTATATTCAGAAATAAACTCAGATCTGAATTAAAATAATTTCATTGTGAATTATTTGAATCATTATTCAACTATCTCAATATTATTATATTCTCAACAGATTTTATTCGTTTTGAACGGTTTTTAACACCTACAACCTAATTTGCAGTTCTGTGTTCTGGTACAATAAACATAACCTATAAAATGTAACTTGATGGAAGTTGGTGAGATTTAATTCTCGGTGAACAGGAGGTTAAATAATTATCTCTTACGTCGGTTAGCCTAATTGGCGTTATCGCTTGTAATTGCCCTTTCTGCAACCAAATTCTCTCCATTAAGTTCAATCTCCGTAGAATGACGTCATTCTACGGGGATTAAATTTAATTGGCTTTCATGCAACTGGCTGTATAAGTGGTAAAATAAAGGCAAGGTGGAAAGAGCCCTCTTTGAGCTCCTGAAAATAATGATAATAATATAGGCTATGACTAATCAAGGGGGATTCGGATGTACTCCCCCGGAAAGCTTCAAAAAATATTCCATCTAGTCCACATTTTAAGCGATTCTAGACAATTCAACCCACGTTATGAGTCAAAGTAAATTTTATCTAGCTCTTGTATCATTGTCAATCAATGGATCTGGACACTTTACTGCAAACACATTTGAAGGCCTACATGAAACTATTATCACTGTGCTATTTTTGATTCTCCACCAACTGATTGAGGTGGGTACATTTTACTTGAAAAATTCTTTCAAATCTTTTAATTGTTTCCCCCCCCCCCCCCCCCCAATAATCATTCCATTGACTATTATCTACAATTTCTGGAATCGTCCAGTATTCACCATGAGCAAACTTGCTAAATTTGAATTATGCATTAATGCTGCCGTGATATTTAATGACATATATTAAACAATACAGTAGTAGAAATAATACTGGTAAAACACTATATATAGGAAGGAGCTTTCACTCCCCTGATCTAGACTTAAATTATTCCATAAAAGGTTTCCATAGTATTTTATTATTCAAACTTATAAATAATTTAATTCTAATAAGACATTCCAATACATTTTCAATTTATTCTGAACAATGTTCGATGTTATCTACACAGCATAATTGACTACCAATAATAATTGTAATCAAGTACAAGTGAACAATAATTTATCTTTCTTATGAGTGGTAGTTTAAAGATACTAGAGAATATAAAAAAAAAAACATTTTTCTGAACTGATTCATATGGATAGCCATGAATTATCGCCATCTCATTTTCCACACTACTTCCTATTTTATTGTGTTGTAACGATGCTAAACGACGAGATTATTACAGGAAATATGTAGTAAATCCATGAAAATGCTTTCAAATCGATAGCGGATAACAGAAGATCATTAAAATCAAATGATAAAACCCCTTCTGCGACATATCCTCTGGTCGTTAAATAAGATTGTTAGAAAAATATGAAACATCAACATAACAACTATATCTTGTTTGGAAGAGGATATCCGTTATCACCGGAAAATGAAATTGATTCGAGGAAAAAATTAAATTACTCACACTTCATCGTCCTCAGGCGAGTTCTCTGGTCTAACCCATCGCGGTACATGTTCTATGCCTTCAGTACGCAATTCTTTAATGTAATGTTCAATGATCTCTTTTCCTCTGGCAATGTTGGCTGAATACTGTTTCATGGCCAGTTTTTCAATTGCATTTTCAAATCCGAAAAAGGATTTTATGTCCAAGCTAGCTGATTGTTCGAAACACGTCCACTCTGTGTTTTCTGGATGAACCTGGAACGAACACAATAAACTTATATTGATACCAAATTGGCGTCGAAGAAGAATTTTTGAGACTTGTCGAATAACAATTTACGTTACTCTTTTACCAATGTCCATTAAAGTATTTTTACCATATCATTCAAATAATATAAAAATACTTAAATAATGTGCAGTTTTACCTAAAGACTGGCCTCGAGTAAGATTAGTGATATATTTGTTGTGTTTCTTGTTTCAATAATTTGAATCTTCTAAATATCCACCTCTAAATAATATTTCATTTTAATATTCGATTATTTATATTATATATTTTTAATAAATACGGTATTCATTCATTCATTTAAAATTTGACCGAGCTATTTCGAGTAATTTTCTTTTGAATACAACCAAGGATACTTCAAAATTTCTTTTAGCAGATGTTAATTGATGTGACAATAGATTTTCAGGCACAATGGAACAGAACTATCGACTCAATAAGCAAAGGGGGAATGGAATTATCTGATTAACACTAATATATTGTGAATATTATAATGGAATGTTTGAGAAAATTTCTTCAGCTATTATAATTAATTGTATTCAGTTATATTTTCATCGTATTTCACATGCCTTATTCAGTTACCAAACATTGTAAATCTCTACAGTGTTCATTTATATTCAATTGCATGGCATCAAAGATGCTATATTTCACTTCAGTATAGTACCAAGCCAGGCATAAGAAATCTAAAGCTTTGAATTTGACTTTTTTTAAAAAGACAGATTTGCCAAATGCAAACTCTCTAACATTTAAATTGTAAAAGGGATTGCTGAGCAAGTCTATGTCTGGCTTTATCTATGACCTATCCAATAATTCCACAATCCTATTCAACACTCCTGAATTTGAATAGCGCACGGTATACCATTCATAAATATTTCATGTAAGAGAGTTGTTTTGAATATCTGCTCTCACTGACTATTGAATGTAGCATTTATATTGATTTAAATACTGAATTATTTGGAAAAAAAGGAAAATCCAAAGTTAAACATTCATACTTCAGTTTCTAGTTATACATTGAAAAAAATCACGGCTACCTAAAGAACAGTCGTTAAGACATGTCAGAATCCCTAAACTTCGTTCAAGTGCGACCTAAGTACTCTGACCAGACACGATATTATTATTATTATTATTTCACGAAAAAGGAGAATGTAATTTTGTTATTATATCATACCAACTAATTCAAAACAAATCTATTTATTCTTATTCTAACAATTTCTTTACATTAGTCTTTTCTTCATTTCACAATAGACTTTAACACTTGTATACAAACTTGAACACTTGGATAATAATAATAATAAGCGTATGGCTTTCAATGGTGGGGAGACCCTTACGGGTAGTTCCACCTCGCCGTTTGTGCCATGTTACGGGGAACATGGTGGACCTACTATTTTAGGTGGGTTCCGAACCACCGGGTAAGTGATAATAAAGCTTGTAACATCAAGTCATTGAAGCACGGTCACCCATCCAAGCGCAGTCTTGAGCGGTCGTGACTGAACATCACGACCACTTGAACACCACGCTCACCGCATGACCAATCACCACCAACACTTGGATAGACTTACTTGGATACAAAAGCAATAACTTAGGGGAAGTAGCCGCCAGCCGTGCCACGTATTTGTTTTAGTCAGATAAAATAAGAAACCAGCGCTGGGTCTAAAAACGGACCGCTTTTGTCTGTTCTCTGCTGGGAAAATACTGTTCTCCGCTGTAAAATCATTTCCCCGTGTTTCGGAACCCACCTAAAACTGTAGGTCCAACTCAATCATTATCAACCAACTCATTACCCACGCACAGGTCTCAAAGCTATGTGGGTTTCATCTTCCGAAAAAAAATGATTGAGGTTGAAACGCATAAATTGTCGAGGTGATTGTAGTGTTATAACTGAGGTAAAATGCAAGCGAATAAGCCAAATATTAATGCATTTAGTTGCAGGATTAAATATGTAATAATAATATTGCAATACTGAACTTACAAAATAACGACACTTTTCCAACACATAAATCCGGGTCGAAAAACTCTCGTTGTAGGCTTCTATTTCAAGCGTTCTTGTACGTAGGTTCAGATCGTTTTTCTGAATGAAGAATACGTGGTCAACACCGATAATCTAAAAAAAAACAACAGAAAAAATAGTCAATGATAGTTGATAGTCAAAAAAGAGAAGAAAACGTTTTAAAAATAGGTATTGAAAAAATGAATGTCTCAACGTCGTCCAAGTTCAGGTTAATATTCGGTACGCTGTCTTTCGGCAGATTTTATCCTTACACCAGATCCTTAGATCATTACAAGCTATTAGGACAACGTTTTAATATCAATTACCATTGCTAATAATGTATTGAAATGATAAATATCCTCATACAGACCACCAATGAATAAGAACCTTTCATAAATACGGTGATCATTATTTTAATATTTGTCCAATTTTTGCGTTACTTCACACATTTTTAAACCCAAATTATTTTAAGTGATGCCAAGTTGATGATATAGGTTATAGGGCAATTAAAACAAGGAACAGATCTCAAATTCAACGTTCATAGGAAGAGGAAAGTTTAAAATTTTTTCTTTGTCCAAGTAGAATCACGGTCGCATGGGCACTGTTGTTTAACTGAGGTGAAACAGTTGACAATACCACAGGAGAGATTGGTGGGGGGGGGGGGGGGTGTTTGGAAATTGATCAGAAAATAGGAACCGCTTCATTTCTAAGATCATTTTTTAGAGCAATAAATGAAAAAAACCCTATTCATGAAGTAGAATATTAGTAACGGTAACTAACATTGCCAAAACGCGACAAGGATGGTAGGGACAACGGGACATGTCTCTCAAAAACGGGACGTCTGCTCACCTTACCAATAACCTCCCCCCCCCCCCCCCCCCCCCCCCCAATCGTACCGCCTATGTTTCTGTGATGTCGCCACCATTTTACCACAGTCACTGTTCTACAGTCAAACAACAGCGCCAAATCGAACGCCATTCTATTTGGGCTGATTAAAATAATATAAACTTTAATTTTGCCATGCACGTTGGAATCATGTTTCTATTTTAGTTCTTAGGAAGAAATAAATTATTGCAATCTGTTCTTTCTTTTTGAATAGCTCCTTATAAGCAAAGACAATATAATGTAACCTTCCCTTATATTGTCTATGGTATCAGATACAACTGAATGAACGACAAGAAGTAAATAGTACTCGGGAAGAAGGAAGATATTACCTGAACAATCTTTCAAATGTAATAAATAAAGGAAGCTTAAAATAATGAAAAAAATTTACAACTGTGAATTGTAAGCGTGTTATTTCACAACAGAGATTACAAACATCTGATGCAAGACGTTCTTTCAACCATAGAAGACATTAATTTTGTTTGTCAAGAGACAATGTGCTTGGAACAACTTTCCAAACGCTGCCACTGCTTGTGTTGAGACATTCAAGTTGTAGGATACGCTAGTCAGTATATTGCAAGATTGCAATATCTTGCGATATTTTATTGCAAGATGAAAGACACTTCTAGATATTAGACACCACCAAAGCATTACATTGTAAACATTATTTCCATTCGGGGATTCGGGTGTAATCTATCTTAATAAATAAGTGATAGAACATTGAAACTTTATATCTACATCCGCAAACATGTTTTCGGAAGAGTTCATCACGTGATAAAATAAATTCAAGGTTCATTTTCATTGTTCATTACTAACGGCAAGCTTCATTGATAACAATATCAATGATTCGCCCTGACAATCATAGTGTTAAACGATAAGAAATTAAACACATGAAATGATCATATTGTCAAAAAAAAACACATGTCTATAAGCTTGAAACTCAATTTTTTCAAATTAAACTTTTAAAAAGAACAGTATTTTCAATAACTGAGAATAAAAGGAATTTTATGGACTCTTTTTATATGATAAATTCTGTTGCTAAAAGGATTACGTTACTTATATAATTAAAATTACATTGCAAAAAATTTACCAAAACTATATAGAAATTGTGGAAAATCTTGAGTGGATTTTATTCTGCGAAGTTGGTGTTCACACCCAACCTGACAGTGGAATATTATTCGAATAAAACAGGAAATAGAATAAATGTAGGAGTACAATATGATCGAAAATAAATGCAGTTATCATGCAAGTAAAAGGCGTTTGCGAACACTCAACATTCATACATTATTCAGTGCATGTTGAACTTTCACAAATAGGCTACTATTGTAACAGGTTATCTTTTTTAATGAATGTATTTCTTCAGACGATCAACAAATTTGCAGGAAAGAAAAAGAAATACTGTACAAAGCACCTTCTCTCTTTGATGATTAGTTAAAGCACAGAATATGTATCTACCTTTTCTGAGTTTAAAGAATTCATTTCAAAGTGAAATATAATAAAACTTGAGGTTTATCAATGATTATTACTTTGAAGAATAACTTAAATTTAGTTTTATATTATAATTATGATACTTCATTCTAAGAATCCTAAGAAAAAGTTTATTACATTGAAAAACAATTTAAATTTAAAATCATATAATTATAATCGCTTGCTATTGACAAGCAAAAATGTAACAAATCATCACTCTCAACAAGAAGTGTTTAATAGGTCATCAATACTTATTACAAATATAGTGACTAATTACTGTAATTACTGTACAGACGATATATAGATAATTAATTAATTGCATATAATTTATATTCAAATATTTTACATATAATTACATTGTAATCACTAATACAAAAGATCTTGTAGTTATGTGGATTAATATAATGTAGAAGTGTATTATTATTTAGTTTTATTTTATTTTGTACAATAACATTTGTAATGTTTCTGTTTTTTTTTTATGTGGCAATAAATAAATTCAATTCAATTCAATACGGCATAGCCTACTAATTGTAAAATTGTTAACTAATAGTGCAATAGAGTGTAAATTCAACTGCAATCAGACTTCAATTTCAAATTAATATTGCCGTTTTTAGAAATTCGATTGGTAAACTTCAAATCAGACACAACTAATTTTTTTTTTTTGTTGCTGATGATGCCCACATGAGTCCGAGACTTGTGCGTGGGTAATGAGGTGAATGATTACACATAAATGCCTGACGGTGGAGCGGGATTCGAACCCACGACCGCTTAAACGACAGCAAGCTGAAGTTGTGACGCCCCAACCAACTGCGCTAAGCGGCCCGCCAACTAATTATAACTAGACAGTTTCTGGTTTGTCAATTATTATTTTGCACCACACACACCACTGTGTTTTTTTAAATGAATGAATAACTTAATGTGGATTAGAAAAAGACAGAGGAAGGACATATTTAGAGCACGACGCTGAACAGAAAATGCGAGTGAATGGAGCAAAGTACAGTTTGCACGGATACATGGAGTGCAGATAGTGAAAGTAGATCACACGCAATAACAAAATCATTCACAGAATACAAAACTACTTAGTTGATTCAATCCTTTTCTAATAACAAAAAATCCGCCATATTTGTTCATATTCTTCGTTCCACCAAAACCACAATTTAAACTCAAAACTTCCTTTCAATAATACTACCACACTACCTAGCATTACTGCTCATTAATGACAAATTTTTCATGTAGATCAATTTATTTACACATAAGTTCAACAGCATTCCTGTTCTTCAACTATCAACTGGATTTAATGTTTTTATTCTATACTCCAACTATATCTATATCTAACTGGATCTATTGCTTCAACTGTATACTCTATTAGAACACATTCATCACTCAATCCAGAACTTTTTATTTCTTCAACACTTTGCCTATAGAAAGAAGGAATGCCTCAAGCTGCAATAATTTCAGGCGCTCACTTAAACAATGGCTACTAGAAAGAAGTGAGGTAGAGTCTTTCTTTTGAATAAAATCAATATTAGATATTATAAGTTATTAGTTATAGTCTTTACAGTTCATAAATTACTTGATCGATCATTGAATATATTAAATGATGGTCAACTGAAATTATTTGAAATTTTGAGGAGCTCTGCACTGCGTTGTTAAAAAAGAATATCGATTTATTTAGTTTATACTGTTTTCATACTATTTGTTCAGATTATATTTATGTTTATTAAAAGGATCGACCCCACACAGGTTTCTCAGGGGTGGCGTTAAATTTGTTTTTTTCATACAAGCTTAAAATTACTTTGTGTTTTGTGATTTGAAAAAATAAATTTCTTTATTTCACTTATTGGTGTTTCTTTAAAACAAGTTTTGTATTTATTCGTAGTTTATAAGGAAAAATAAATAAATATGAATATAGCCTGTAAATTCATGAAATAGCAATAATGAATAAAGTATAAAAATTAGAATGACATAATCATAAAGCAAGGAAATAACATTGCAACAAATTCCTTATTCTCAAATCTAGTAGTTGTTTACTACCATTACTTCAATCTTTTTTATTAGGTACTTCATTTTTCAATTTTATTTTATAGCTTTCACCTCTTCACAACACTTAATTGAAATTCACACATGATTCAGAAATGTTGTGGAACTTCTCCATATTAATAAAACAAATGTTGTCTATTCCACATTAATGATTTTTGAATAATAATACAGATATTGTCAATTTCTACTAGTTTTTATTACGCAAAACCAGGTTTCAATGCTCATGGCATCATCATCAGTTGCATGTTGAGTTAAAACTAAAATTTGGTAACAGAGGTGTTTTAAAACTAAAATTTGGTAACAGAGGTGTTTTAAAACTAAAATTTGGTAACAGAGGTGTTACCTAATTTTAGTTTTAACTCAACATGCAACTGATGATGATGCCATGAGCATTGAAACCTGGTTTTGCGTAATAAAAACTAGTAGAAATTGACAATATCTGTGTTATTATTCAATCATGGAACAGTTCTACAATATCTCTGAAAACAGTGCTAAATCTATTAATGATTTTTATTATTTAAAAAACCAAACTCGCGTTTCAATGCTCATGGCATCATCATCAGTGGTTGAGCCTAAACTGAATTTTCATAAACTGAAAAATCAGTTTAGGCTTAACCACTGATGATGATGCCATGAGCATTGATACTTCATTTTTCAATTTTATTTTATAGCTTTCACCTCTTCACAACACTTAATTGAAATTCACACATGATTCAGAAATGTTGTGGAACTTCTCCATATTAAGGTGAATTGATTTTGATTGACCTGTCATAACTTCTTCTTAGTCTGTACTTGGAATAACGTGAAGTATGATTTTCCACTATTAATTGATGGAGGATGTATGTAGTTGAAGCGAGCCGTTGATTGCAGAACAACATCAATCATCAATTTATCATTGGTCTGAAGTGTCCGAGCAAATTCTTCTGCCCCACTTGCGAATCCCATCTTTTTTGTTCCGCTTGCAGTTGATGTTGTTACACAGGGATACGCAATTGGCCTAAATCTTAAGTGGTCGCCAAGGCTTGTGTCACATAGTTTAGACTTTGTTTTTGTCACATAGCGGAAGTAACTACAAGCACTGCTAATGAAGGATGAGTTGAGCTAAGTTAGATAGACTGATGGACTGCTTAGTGCGAAATTAAATAATGCTCTCTTTTACTCTTTATTAAATTGCGAAATTAAATAAAATGCTATTTATTTTATTTAAAATAAATTAAATTAAGTGCAAAATTAAATAATGCTCTTTTATTTTTATTAAATTAACTGTTTTAATTTAGCCAATGAAAATTAAGTTCAGGCACAGCTATACCTAAGAGTTAAGATCGTTTTGAGCATACGAATCTACAGTTTAAATTATCTACATGCTACATGGTACATGCAGTTTAAACGCTTATTGTACATAAGTCTCCTAACGTTGAATTGTCTAGGTGTTGGATTGCTTCAACATTTTGGTGGTCATGCAGGGCTTCTTCATAGGATTTTTCTGAACTTTTATTGGTATTACTCTTTGCAGTACAATCCTAGAATTGAATTCCATACAGACTGGCCTCAGAATTTGATTGTATAGTATTCTATTACAGGTTGATAGGCGTTAATTCCCTTACAACAAATACATTTTAAAGTAATATAATATACTCTATCACTTTTCCATAACACACAAATTCTGTTATTTTCTGTGTTCTTTAAAACTTCAAAGAAATATTCTCTAGTATATATTTTTCTTAATACTTTACTCACTTTCTAAATGATTTTTGAAAAATTACTTCCAAGTTCAGTAATCACCATGAAACAGGATGGAGGGGGGGGGGGTATAGAAAATTTAGGGCCCATTTTTTCAAATGGAATACCCCCTAGCCCTAGGGCTAGGACAAGGGGGTCCGGGGTTCCTTCCTCGGGAAAATTTTGAAAAATAGTCACTCTAAAATCGTATTTTAGTAGATTCTAGATTTTTGTCTAGAAAAGCTTAAATCTATACATTTTAGTTGACATATGGGAAAATTTTTGTATGTTAATGCTGGGAACTTGATTTGAGACTCAAAAGCATTATTTTTTAAACAGTATTTTTTTAAATAAGTTTATAAATTGGGTAAAGTGAAAGCATAAATGTGTGTTAGGGCAAAGGGAGTCCTGGGTTCCCCAGGAAAATTTTGATAAATAGTCCCTCTAAAATTACAGTCAATCGCAATAGACTTCTCTTCTATTTTTGTGTAATCTCTTGAATTCGGACCGAACTATTCACTAATAATGGAATACGTAAATGTGTAAAAATATCAAAATTATTATGACTTTGAATAGAACTTTATTCAACTTGCAACTAGAGAATGTTCAAAAAAATCACATTTTAAATTTTAAATTCATAACACATTCAATGCCAAACTCTTTCAGTAATTTAGTAATTACATATAGATGCTGACGCAACTTTACAAAATTGGGGAGTCTGAGGGTTCTCCACCGAAAAACAAAATTTGTTTCCTAGGCCTTGAAAGTGCAAATCCAAGATTTTTTTGTGGTTAAGAACCTCTTCCCCCATATTATTTATGATTGTTTCATGGCGTGACAAATTTTACGATCAAAATAAACTCTAAGGAGTGTTGGAGGGAGGGGGGGGGGGAACCATGATTATTAATAAAATAATATTAGATCTCAGTAGTAACAAAAATGAACATTTGCAAAACATGAGGAAACCTTTTCTCAATTCAAGCCTACTGTATCAACTTCATTCAAAGTGACCTGGGCCAGGGGACCCTTCAAACACATGTTTGGGGGCTCTGAAAATATCAGGACCCACCAGCATCGTGGGCCCCTAGAGGTCTTTAACTGGGACAACAAGGTATATAAGAAGGCCAAATCCAATTAGAGGATGCAGGTGTATAATCGTTGAAATTTGGAATATTCTACATGCAGCCTACTTAAATATTTACAGTACTTTACATGACAATAAAAACGTTCAATCATGCAGTGGCAATAAAAACGGGCCCGCGGCGACGGGCCTCTAGGGTCTGTTAGGCTTGTAATGGGCCTCTAGACGTCTAAACTGGAGAAATAAGGGGCCCTGGAGGCCCCCAGATGGGGCAATTTGGGCTCTTTTTTATTTTGATAGTGTTTAAATTTGCCCAATGATAAGTCCGCTTGATGTTGAGGCCCGGGGAATCTTGTCCTGTTTGCACTATCCCCTCTTTAACTTTAACTACAGTATTCTATTTTCCTAACAGTAACATTATTTACTCTTCCAATATGAAAACATTTTTACTTCCGGTAACCGACGTTTTTTTTTTTTATTTATCCCTATCCGTTTTTGGGGCTCTCTTACAGGCTTAATGTTACAACAACCCTAGAAGAAGAAAAAAAAGTAAAAGAAAAGGAAGATGATGATGAATCATAGCAGAAAAAATAGGTATTTGATGCTACTTGAGCATCCATTCCATTTTATTATCATATTATCATTCATTGAGCACATGCAAGGCATGCTACCCAATAAAAAAAAGATACATTTTTGAATTGGCCAAAAAACACCAGATTAATAAATACGATTACACTGATAAAGTTACACAATGAATTCACAGAGACCGTGAACAAAACAAATAAAAAATATGTATTGTGAGTGTTTATCCATTATTAATGAACAATAGTCTGATTATGTAATCAAATTCTCTGGGTCACTTATAAACTAGTTAAAATTAGATAGGACCCACTTACGTTAATCGTCTAATACAGTTTAACAAATATTCATTTAGAACAATACATAAAATACATTATGTAAATTGATACGTAGTATTTGACATTGGAATTGATATTACGTAAAGTTAGTTACAAATTAATCAATCAATACGCTATTTTACTGTAACGCGTGATCTGTTTCAAAATTGAAACATGGAAGAAGTTTCAGTATTTATAAAACAGATGAATATTTAAAAATTAAAAGTAGTTTGAAGTAATTATTTGAAATTTGTGGAATGTTCTTCAGGCATTGATTAGTTTTATTCTTGGTGCCCCATTTCCGCATCTCGTGGTTAAGTAGTAGAGTGGACATTACTGTCGCCACGTCAACAAATAAAAAAGTCATTCTATTCTATTTCCATTGCTCAAATTACAGCTAACATAATTGAACGATACGTTATTGTAATCCAATCAATTTATGAAAACAGTTTATGGACAGTATTAAGCATGTTGCACCTTTACATTGCATTGCCATTTTGTCTCAATGAATAAATGAATTCAGTATTGATTTTGAAACCAACCCCTTTAACCTAATATCAAACTACTGTAATTTAACAATATTTGAAATTTGCATCATGCTCTATTAATTTAATGAGATTCCTTATTCGAGTTACTTAAAGAAAAATAGTAGCTTAATATGTTTGAAGGTTG
Source organism: Conomelus anceps (assembly GCA_948455865.1). Classification (NCBI taxonomy): domain Eukaryota; kingdom Metazoa; phylum Arthropoda; class Insecta; order Hemiptera; family Delphacidae; genus Conomelus; species Conomelus anceps. The sequence continues at coordinate 55,239,303 of OX418221.1, forward strand.
AGAACAGCCCTTTCATAAAACTTTTGAAAAATAGTTCCTTTTATAGCATAGAGGCTATTAACCAAAATTACCGTACTCAATTAACTTACAAAAAGTTTTTTGGTCCACATTTTTTTTTCAATAAAATGAAAAAAAGAAAGTTGCCTGATTAAAGGAAAATCTGATAGAATATCTAAAATAAAAAATTACTCTTTCTATAGAAAATTAATGAAATTACAAAAACTAGATTCAACTTATTCTTAAAATTGTGTTTAAAAAGACAGAAATATTAGTTTTGTATTTTCCGTATGTAGACCCCTATGACAACCTTTACCTCGTATGAGAGGGTTATGTTTCATGAAAGAATGCCAATAAAGCTACATTATTATCACCAATAGATTTTATTCATTTTGAAAGGTTTTAGCACCTACGACCTAATTTGCAGTGCCGTGTTATGGTACAAGAAACATAACCTATTATTTATTATTATTATTACTCACTTTTTTTGGAGGATGAAGCCCACATAGGTCTGAGACCTGTGCGTGGGTAATGAGTTGGATGATGGTGATTGATGAGTTGGACCTACAGTTTTAGGTGGGTTCCGAACCACCGGGAAGTGATTTTCAGCAGAGAACAGTGTCTTTTTTGCTGGCCAATCTAATCGGTCACCGTTACAAACAGGACCTACGAGAACGCAGCTTATCTATCTGATTGAACAGATACCTGCTACGGCTCGCGGCTATCACTTCCCTCTATAAAATGTAACTTGACGGGCATTAGTGAGATTTAATCCTCAGTGATCGGGCGGTTAAATATATTTTACGCCGGTTTGCCTAATTGGCATTATCGCTTGTAATTGTCCTTTGTGCAACTAAATTCTCTCCATTAGGTTTAATTTCCGTAGAATGAAGCCATTCTACGGGGATTAAATTTAATTGGCTTTCGTGCAACCGGCCGAAAGACTTTCAATTCTGGAACATGGTTCACTGTCTTTTCCATTTTTTTATTGATTTGTTTGTCAAAACAAAGCCATCTGGTCTGAATTTTGATAGAACTGGGGTTCAAGTGAATAAACAGTGATTATTGACCAGTCTGAATGCTATACTATGGGAAAAAGGTAGTTGCAAATTTAATATTTAAAGATCCACAATTTCCTAAGAAGTGTAATCAATTGCCGTGTTTGTTGGGTTCATTCATATTTAAGATAGAAGGTTATTTTCTCAGATTCCCAACGTAAGAAGACAGTCAGTGTACGACAAAAAGTGTCTTTTCCCTACCAGATATTGGAGTATTAATATTTTATTCAAATTTTCACTTGCTTTTTTCTCCTTGTTGTCTTAATCGAGAATTTTTCGAGGAGTTGCGCAATGACCTGTCAGTGAACCCGGACGTATTTTTTTGCGTCTCAGATTGAAATGTCACTGATGATTATAGCATCAATTCGTCAATTATTGGGCTACTCTGTAGTTAGGTGACAAACCATGGTTATGATTAGCTAGCTATTGCATACTAGTGCATTGCATAATAAAATTTCTAGAGGTAATCAATTTACAGCACCTGTATTCAAAATAAAACCTGTATTCTTCTTTTAATTATACACAAAACTTGTATTATTTTCCAATTCACATTACAAGAGTAGCCTATACGTATTTCTACAAATCAATAGAAAGAGGAAATTGAGAGATGATTCCAAACACACACCAAACTGGGAATTTAATATTTATATTTTAATATCTACAATAAAATGTAGTAATTTCAATGAGAAACTGTAATTAAATTTTATTCGAATGGTTTACGCTAAAAAACTCATATTTTAAATTACTCAAGATTTGAGACCCTCCAATCCAATTAATAAAAAATAGTTCATTTTTTGTAGGATGAAGCCCACATAGGTCTAAGACCTGTGCGTGGGCAATGATGGTGATTGATGAGCTGGACCTACAGTTTTAGGTGGGTTCCGAACCACCGGGAAGTGATTTTACAGCAGAGAACAGTGTATTTTTTGCTGACCAATCTAATCGGTCACCCTTACAAAGAGGGCCCAGGAGAAGGAAGCTTATCTCTATCTGATTGAACTGATACCTGCTACGGCTCAGGTATTATATAAATTTGTTGAGGTAATATTGTGTATAGTGTGTTTGTATGTGTGTGTGTGTGTATATATGTGTTTGTGTGTATGAATTGAGTATAACAATTGTGAACAAAAGTGTAAAAATTGTTGGAAATTATTACTTTATTTATAAAAATACAATGTAATTATTGTATTAAAACCTGGAAGTTCATTACATTTCATTGAATTCATTTCTCAACATATTTCACAAAATACTGTACTTCAAAAGATTACTATGTAATCGATATTGTGCTATGGTGAACCAACTACTACATTAAGCTTACCCACACAGTTGAACTTGGTTGGTAATAAGATATTCAACCTTTTATACAGTAATTGTTAACGCACTATTCCATGCTAATGTTTCACCTTGAATTTTCTGTTTAATTTCATACTTAAACACTTTTAGAATACTTTTATCAGAAACCTTCACATGTCAGGATATGTTTAAGTGAATTTTAAGAGATAAAGTAAATGATAACATACTATCTTGTAGCCCTACATTATTGTTTCTACTGAAAATGAGGGTGACAGTGTATAGTCAGTCGCTGGAGTTTTTTTATTTTTTTTATTTGAGGATGAAGCCCACATAGGTCTGAGACCTGTGCGTGGGTAATGAGTTGGATGATTGTGATTTATGAGTTGGACCTACAGTTTTAGGTGGGTTCCGAACCACCGGGAAGTGATTTTCAGCAGAGAACAGTGTCTTTTTTGCTGGCCAATCTAATCGGTCACCGTTACAAACAGGACCTACGAGAACGCAGCTTATCTATCTGATTGAACAGATACCTACACCGAATAGTCTTAAACAATATTATAAAATATTCTACAATTCTAAAAATATATAAGAAATATATAAATTATAATCAGGCCCGTGCTGGACCCCTTGTTAGGGCGGTGGACGACCATGGCCAGAGGGCGCCAGCACAATGCAGGGGGAGGACTAACTATGGAGGGGGGGGGGGTTCTGGAATATAATAATCATAGAGTGTCAATTGCACATGAAGAAAGTAACAAAAAAAAATTTATGTTCACAAATGTAATGTTCTTTGATTGATTTACAAACAAACCTGAAGTAGTCTTTCTAATTCGGAGCTGGAGTGGCAAAAAATTAATAACGGTGTCCAGTGGCGCACCCAAGGGGACTTGGGGTGCTTGAGCCTCCCCCCCCCCCCAAGAACCCGAGGTCCTTAAAAAATTGTTGATAATTTTCAAGAAATTTCAATGTAGGTCGTATGTGCTCCAGGCTGATTAGTGTTGGTGCATTTCATGTGTTCACACTTTTAAAGTAGAATAAAGTTCATAACTCGTGGCTTGACATGGGGGGCTTTGGGGCTCAAGCCTTACCTTCAGGCCCTGAAATCCTTATCAAAATGTTGATAATTTTCAAGCGAATTAACAGTGTAATATGGATTCCAGGCTGTACATTTTACATTTTTTGTTTAAATAGGATAGCGGTTATAACAATAACGTTACACTATTGAGAGGTATATTATGAGTACCATAGGTGGAAATGAGCTTGTAGCCTGGCGAAATTGAACTAGAATAAGTGGCTCGGTTTAGATAACAAAAATAATTCGCTTCACTCATTTATCGATCTGACAATCATGTAATGTAATACAAGATATCTAGCCTCTAGATCCTCCTGAACCTGTGATAAATTTAACGTTACAGTAATAATGTAACGTTTTGGAGGGTGAAGCACAGATAGTTCTCAGACCTGTGCATGGGTAATGAGTTGGATGATGATGATGAGTTGGACCTACAGTTTTAGGTGAGTTCCGAATCATCGGTAAGTGATTTTCTAGCAAAGAACAGATTTTTTCTTGGTGGCTGATCCAATCGGTCACCCTTACAATGAGGGCCCAGGAATTTGTAGCTCATCTTATCTGACTGAACAGATACCTGTCACAGCTCGCGGCTATCACTATCCTAAAAAAGGTATACAGGTGCTTGCGAAAAAATTCCGAAAGGAATCTGCCAGATAGCAAAAACTTATTCTTTCGAAAACGCTTCATTACAGAAATACAGATAGCAGAAGAATGAAGCTATCTTTCTCAGTAATAAATCAATCAATTTACTCATTCAGAAACGATAGGCTTCTAGAGCCCTCATTTAATAGGTGTTGAATTGAATACATTCATTGTGAAATGAGCTGAAAAATTATATAAAACATTAACTACTGTGATTATTGAGTTATTCTATGAAATACTCAAAAAAGCCAAACGAAGGCGTTTTTTAGATTGAAGGGTATGAACTTGGTTATTGATTGTGAATAAAGCACCCAGAGTTCATGAAATCAGAATTTAAATTGGATCAAAATACACAAGAATAGCAAGTGGGAAGTATCTGTGCAAAATCTGTGTGCTTCGACTCAATAAAGATCGACTAAGCTTTGGGATCGTTCTTAACAGGGCTTAATTTCTAAATTGAGAAGTACCGGAGCTGTGATTTACCGGGGGGTACTTACCCGGGAAATTGTTGAAAATTACACTTGAATTGGTGCATTTTAAACGCATTTGAGCATCGTTAGTAATGCACATATAATATTGCATAATATAATTTACAAAATAATAACATTCAGGGTTTTAAAAATAAGGTCTTAAATGATTTTGACGAAAACTTGAAAACCATAACTACAAAAGTCAGAAACTTAGTAAGTCTAAATTTAAAAAAACAATCATTTCCAGCTAGTTCAGATCTGGTTTAAAATAAATTATTCTATTATCGATTTAGGTAGCCAGAGCTCCGCTCCGGTGTGCTCCGGCTGAAATTAATCCCTGGTTATTAATTATTAGGTACATTCACATTTAATTAAAAAAAAAAAAAAAAAAAAAAAAAAAATGATTTCACAAGTTTTCTGAAGGGGAATTTGAAAAAGATTTGGTTCATTGCCAATTAAATTAGTTAACCCATTGAGCCGACAATAAAAAACGTGTTTTCATGATCATATTGTGAATTTTTGTAAAATATCCCACCAACTCAAAGATTATGTAATCTCGATTTGCGTTCAGACTGGCATTTTACGTTCACTTTATTACACACGCAAAAGTCTCAGAATGGTGTGGGCATCATTAAAATGTATAATAGTAGATCTTGTAGCACATTTAGTCAATATTATATTAATTCAATTTAATTCACACCACCTATATGAAGGCCTTGGAGTTTTCTGAATTTATGATGGAATTGCTGCAATCTTTCACCCTCTGTATTTCTGTAACAAAGCGTTTCCGGACCTTCATTAATTTGATTTTTTTTTATCTTCATGAGAAGATGCTTATGCAGTCTGGCAGAATCATTTTTAACTCTTGAAACACTCTGTACAAATAAGACACATTTTGTTTCCCCATAGCTAATACACTCTAAAAAGTCAAGTAATGAACCCCCTCAAGGAACTTTATCAGGCCACAATCTTGTAGAATAAAACTCAGAAAAATCCCAATTTTTCCCCCTTCCCCTCCAAAAATAATTTTACCTGGTAGGACGGGTAAGCCCCCCACCAAATCAAAAGTCTGGGTGCGACCCTGATGGTGTCTGGATCTATGGAGTTCAAAATATCAGCTTTTGAGTGCATTTTAACAGTAAAGATTCTAAATTTTCGTTTGTCGAAGACGATCTCAATCTGGTTATAATTCTATTACCTTTAATGCTTTAGAAGGAAAAGATTCTTGGGATTTGAATAATTTTGGGTCGAAATTGGCCAGATACTAGCCGAGGGCGCCCCGCACGAGTACTGGAAGGGCCAGCACGGGCCTGATTATAATATATATAAGAAATAAATAACAAATTACATTTTTTGTCAACACTCAAATGAAATATAGTTATAAGAAGTGAATTTTCTCCAATTTGATTTATTCAATTGCCTAGCTGCTGGAAAATTGTTCAATTATTGAAAGCTGTTCCATAAGCATATATCTTATTTAATGCTCATTTGTATTTGTGGAATAAATGATATATTTTTCTATTTTCTACATAAATATTTTGCTATTATTATTTTGTATATTCTAGAATGATATCTGATTAGTATTTTAAGAAATTCAAAATACAACTTAATGAGGTATCTTCTTGTGGGAATCACATTTATGTAATTTCTACCTACCAAATTGTAGGCTATCCCTAAATGCCTAGCGTTGGGATAAATTAATGATTGATTGAATATCATTATAGTTGATTGTGAAGATTATGTTTTGATAGTTTGAAGTACTGTAATAAAATGATAATTTCATAAGAACGATAAGCCATATTTTTCAAGATGGAGATAGAAGTGTTATGCACTTTGATTATTCATAGACGCTACACAACTGCACTCACCAAGTTGACAGGTGTCATACATATGAAGAATAATATTTTCTAAGCCTCTATCACAACGTGATGTCGACGACTACTTCAACGGCACATCGAGTGGAAAAAATAAAAGAAAACGGGAACATAGCACTAAAAGTGGAAAGAGGTTGAGGTATAAGAAGAGAAGCTTACTTTTTTTAGTATATAAGGCGCATCAACGTTGAGCTTGCAGCGACGTTCTGTAAATCTTGTAGCTCCGTCCGAGCTGGTATTATCCTCGATCACTTCACAGCCAAGTACCACCGGGATCAAAGGACACGTTGGAAACCTTCTTTCATATGCCTGCAATAAAAAATACCACATAAACATTCTTTCAAAGAAGGTGTACTGAGCTTGACCATAGACAATAAAATAAAAATGATATAAATGCATATTATCATAGCCGATTTCGACTTGAGTGACTCTTCAGATCTGAATGTTATGTTTCAGACCAAAGAGCGTTCAACGCAAATGAGGAGTGAAGTAGATTGCGATTGCTTTCCTCACTGAGCTAAAACAGTTATATCAGTATGCCAAGCCCACCGAACCAATGATATGTCTTCAACTAATTATCCGTGTTAAAATTTTGTCTATGGTATGAAAAAAACAACTATTGTTTTGTTTAAATGATAGCCGAGTGCCGTAGCAGGTATCTGTTCAACCAGAGATTTTTATTTATTGCTGATGATGCCCACATCAGTCCGAGACTTGTGCGTGGGTAATGAGGTGAATGATTACATATAGATGCCAGACGGAGGAGCGGGATTCGAACCCACGACCGCTGAAACAACAGCAAGCTGAAGTTGTGACGCCCCAACCAACTGCGCTAAGCGGCCCGTCACATAAGCTACGAAACTCCTGGGCCATCTTTGTAGTGGTGACCGATTAAATGGCCAGGAAAAAGACTATGTTCTCTGCTGTAAAATTACTTTCCGGTGGTTCGGAATCCACCTAAAACTGTAGGTCAAGCTTATCAATCACTATCATCTAATTCATTACCCACGCACAGGTCTCAGACCTATATGGGCTTCATTCTCAAAAAAAAAGCACTCGTGATAATTCAAATTAGAGAAAATTTCAATTTAATACGCTGTCACACTTCCTGAACAAAGCCACTAGTAGGTGTAAAAGGAATTTTATTGAATTTCAAGAAGATTCTTCAGCTGCGTATGTGAAGCTAGGGGTTTCAACACATGGAAACCTGACAAGGCCGGGGTACACTACACTTCATATCCCGACGTTCTTTCAATACAGTTTAGGGTTATGTTCAATTGTTTAAACATTTTAAAATGTTTTCCCAAATTCAGTTTTAAAATGATAAAACTGTATAAAATATAGAAAATTTGTGAAAAGCAGTTTTGGGCAATAGCCTGTTGTATTCACAATGATTGTATGTTAGTTAAATGAATAAATAAATAATCAAAATAATTCTTTCAACACTGAAACCTAACCCTAACCCTGAAGAGCGGTGTACCCCTACTTCGTCCGCTGACGTGTTTCCATGCAGTTGGAAACTAAACCATAAAAATTGTCAGATTGATTAGATTGAATATTTGATTGATTAAAAATTGTCAGATTGACCAGGCTTACAATATTTTGAAGGGCTATAATAAAGAAAACATATTTAATACGTTTGATAACATCAGAGAACAACTGATTTGATTTGTGTTTGAGAAAGGTAGATAGAACATAAGAGGGTCTGCTCTGAGCCTCTGAGGACTGACTATAAAAGTAATGAATGATGAAAAAAAAAATGAAATAGTAGTTAGGAGTCCCTGCTCAAATGGTCTCAATGTTTTCTTTCTCACATTTAATATACATTACTTAAAATCTTTTTCTTTGAAATGAAATGAAATGAAATAAATGTTATTCATCCACAACAATTTACAATAAACAGAAAAACAGTCTCTTATCACAATTAAAAAGATCTATATACCATATAGATAACACATAAAACTCTGCTATATAAAAAAAAACAAGCTACATAATACATAAAAAAAACAATAAAAATCGTAATAAGGACAAGATTCTTTTCCTTAGATGAATAAAAGAAAAACATCCCGAGGCCTAGCCTGTGTGGGATGGTATGCAAATTCTTACTTAAAGTAGAGAACTAGATATAGATGGTGCGACCGACCGGTCATTTATTAATACATAATTATAGGGTTGCTAGACATACAAGGAATCAAATGATTTTGACATACACAAATCAACCTTTTTGAAACATTTCAAGATTTTCTCTGTTGGGGCGAGAATTTCGTAGCTTTTTCAGTGACAAAGTAAAGTGCATATTTTACTGGGTAATGTATGTTTTGCAGCCTCCAGAAAACGATTTACCAGGTAAGTAACTGAGAAATACTTTATTGAAGGCTGAAGAGAATTTTCAAGATAAAATATTTATGTCTGTTAAATCAAGATGCTCACTACACAAGAGACTATTGGATCTCTATTTCTCACATTATAAGAGCAGAAAGAACATTATTCTTAAATTCAAAGAAATGAGCCTGCATGAGACACTTTAAAATCACATTTTATCAATGAGGGTTGATAAAAATCACCAAGGTATCACACAAGAAGCACAGTTTAACTCCACCAATAAGCTGTCAACTAGAAAAGGGGATAGTAAACAGTCTGCCAGCACAATACAGCCACCATTATATTAGATCCAATAATAACAACGTAGGGGGAGAACTACAGATAACAGACCATTTAAACTCGAGAGAGCTGCTCCAAAATGTCCCTTACTCAAAACACTATCCTAGTTCATAACTAGCTTAGTTTGCTTTCATATTGTACACATCAGGCTACTACATCAAGTAGTGTATCAGTACATCTGATGCAGATATCAGCATCTCAGAAAGAGCTAACACATGAGATGTAACATGATGGAATAACTATTTCCTAAACATATTCATCAGGTCTATAATTTTTTTAAATGATGAAAAATTCAAAGCCTTTTAATTAATTCCATCATGTATTTAAAATATCATGTATATAAGAGAAGGGTGGTCGATTGGCTGTGATGTAGGCCGGGAGGCTGCTGAGGCCAGGATTCACTCACCCTACACTTAAGGCTGTGCGCAGGGTTTTTGGTCATAATTTTTTTTCGAAGTTCATTGTATTGGATATTATTAAGGTATTGAAATGTTAACTATTGTCATGAGGAATTATGTTTTTCATAAAATATTTTATGGAATATAAAAGTTCAAAGTTGAAATTTTTCTGTTTTGGTGGGCAATTGAACTCACCTACAAGTAATTTTAAACATTTGATAATTTTTTTATAACTGAAAGACACCTTGGGGAAAAGAATGACACATTTTTTATTTCAATTTGACAATTGTTTTTTTTCACAATAATTTTTTGAAAAACTGAAATTTTTCGCATGTATAGAAAATTAATTTTGAGAAAACAAATTGTTTGATTGGAATGAGAAATATGTCACATTATTCCTCAATGTGTCTTTCATTTAAAAAAAATATATCAAGAATTTAAAATAACTTGTAGGGGAGATTAATTGCCCCCAAAAACCTAAAATTTCAACTTTGAACTACCATATTCCATAAAAGACTACATAAAAAAAAATTCTCATGGCAATAGTCAACATTTCAATACCTTAATAATATCCAATACAATAAACTTAGAAAAACAATTCTGACCAAAAACCCTGCGCACAACCTTAATTCCTGAGCATTATTCAAAAGCTGTCGCTGCCTGTATGTTCTGAGAGTCTGCCTATTATTTATCTATAGTTGATTGATCATTAATTAATCTATTGCTGGACTAATCATTTTAATTTCTTCAAGTACAGTATGGAATTTTAATTCTTCAAAATTATTTTTATAAATTTGTAATTGAAAAAAAATATTGCATTTTTTTAAAGTTTAATAGTAGCTCTTAGTGATAACTTAGAAGTATCTCTTACATTTTTTTAGATAAGAATTCTTTCCTCACTCACGGATCTGTAGTCTACGTGGGTAAAAGTAAATTTCTTTCTATTTTCATAGTACTTCTATTATGATAGTAATATGTTGTGTGGAAATAAATAGAATTAAAAAATGTAACAAGTACGCGTGAACTGAGGGATAAAGGGGGACCTACTTTTAAGAGAGATATCCCCTGAAATATTTTCTTAGTTGAAATACCCGCCGAAAAATGTCTGGGTAAACAGACATATTTTTTATTGAAACTCCTTGAGATTTACAGTTTTCAGGTGATACTGGGATTAATTTTTTTCTTAACGAAATGCCAATGCTTTTAAAATTATGTTTTTAGTATGAAAAACCTTATACTGCATATCATTTCTCTATTACGAAGAAAAAGAAGATTGCTCTGCCTTCACTATCTTGAGAGTGTTGATTTCCAGATTTTCAATCTTCTCTTGTGACTATTACTTTGAAACTTGAAACGAAGGACCTATCTCTGGTCTATAAAAAATGAAAATATAACAAGAAGGTTGAGCAGCTCAAGGTCGTAACAACAAAGCTTTTTGACGACGTTGAAAGACAAGACCAGTTTGTTCAACCAAACCACGGTGAGGGGACGTAACACGATAAGATGGTTATGGTCATGAGGGGGGCTCACGCAATCTGCTCTTTTCTGAACAACTTGAACATTACTTTATCTCAAACTCAAGTAGGCTTCATACTGAGCACTGTATATAATACTGTACAAGTCCAGCATTTATTGCTAAAATTTGAAGTTGAATACAATGAGAAACAGAAGAAAATAGCAAACTGTACTTCATCAAAACGACTGTATAATTTAAAATATGTTGCACTTATGCACTCTTTGGATGCTTGGTAAACAATGCCTACTAGCATACATTTAAACTCAAACCTTAGTTGTATGAGTATCACGGGACACATTCCAGAGTGGTACACGTTGACGCTGCGCGCACACGATAACCTGGTCCTGAAAATCAGGACCAGGTTGTCGTTGGGATGGTTTGTCGCGGTCCCAGTATCACTCAATGGGTACCAGCAGTGGTGTAGCGAGGTCTTGTGGCACCCGGGGCGGTGTTTCAACTTATCACCCCCCCCCTATCCATTACACAAGGCGAGTAGAGTAAAGGATTATTTATTCTACTCGCCTTGCCCATTACACACAGTTAACAAACGACACCTTATTCATGCTGATTCTTATTTTGTATCAACCATGGAAGAATAAAAAAATTTCTGTAGATATTCAAAATTTGGGACTCCGCGTGCGGGCGTCAGAAAAATGTTGAGTTTTAGGTCTTTTGAAAGCAATTTTAAGCTATTTGATGATTTTTGTCTTGATATTGTGCTCCGCAAAATTTATTAGCTTAGGCCTGCATATCACAACTTTTCAGAATGTGGGCAGTCTAATTGAAAATATTGAAATAGCTTGCTTGCACAGCATGTGATTCAGTTGAGTATTAGACCTTTAGCTGGTTTACTCTGGGAATAGTACTTAGGACTCTATTATTGGAATTTAGAGAAAAAATGTGAATTATGAATTAGCTTGGATAGCCCTGTAACACTTCAAATAAAACAAATACTTCTTCTATAGATGGTAGAAGGGTGGTGCGGGGGTTTTCACCCAGAGAAAAATAGAAAATAATCCTCTCAAGCGCTTTTAGACACAAACTCATTCATCTTACACCATAATCTTTGGTAAAAAAATCAATTGATTTTTTGTGTTTGAGAATTGAGTGACTCAATTTGAGGCATGGAAAATGTTTGGGTCCAACCCCTGGGAGCACCTCACAGTCCAATTAGTAAAAAGCACCTTCCAGACCTACCACTGAAATTTATTCTAAAAAATTCGATACTTAATAATTTTTTTACTGAAATAATAATAACAACGTAACGGTTTAATTAAAGATAAATATTTCATTTTTGACTAAATGACTCGTTTAACTCTTGAATATCCCCCCCCCCCCTCTAGACCGTATACAACGCTTCAACTTAATAAATTAAACATCAAATTAGATAGTTTTTCAGCCCACTTCACTCCTTGGCTCTTCCTGCAGCTTGCTATTGCTCTTGAAAACTTTCGAAAACCTGATCAGTGAAACGCAGCTTGCTTTTCTTCAGCAGTTTCGAATAAACGAAGGCACATTTTTGAATCTTTTTATTTTCTCAAATCAAGTTAAACTGGTTTTAAAAGCTGACCCATCGGAGGAATATCTTTCCTTATTTAATATACTCGTTGTATATGTTGAAGAAGTACTAAATGATCTCTTATGCGAAATTCCAAGTCCTTGCCAAAAGACTCAAGACAGTTTTTACAAATACTATGAGGCAGTGGAGTCCAGTGATACTATGAAGCCAATATAAGTCTGAGACTTGTGTAATGAGGGTAATTAGGTGGATAATGATGATAAAAAGGTGGATTATGAATGACGGACCTCAAGTTTTAGGTGGGTTCCGAACCACCGGGTAAGTGATTAAGCGGATAACGTCCTGTTATTTTTGACGAGCATCCTTCCCGACTGAACATCATGATCGCCCTGACACCGCGCTCAGCGAGTAGCAATTACTCCTCTAGTATTAATATTTTATTATTTATCATTTTTTTACCAATCCCCTCTCCACTGCAACTGATGCATTTTTTAATTTTCGGATAGAACTAAATTTATAAAAAAATAATACATTTATGAAATTAATAAATTTATTCATATGACAATATGACAAAACAATAGATTGATTGATTGGAAATAAAACTATTTTTAATTCAACTATACGTCATAAATATCATAATTTATAAAAATAATAATAAATTTATTCATATGACAATATGACAAAACAATAGATTGATTGATTGGAAATAAAACTATTTTTAATTCAACTATACGTCATAAATATCATAATTTATAAAAATAATAATAAATTTATTCATATGACAATATGACAAAACAATAGATTGGTTGATTGGAAATAAAACTATTTTTAATTCAACTATACGTCATAAATATCATAATTTTCTAATGTTTGAAAGTGAGAATACTTTTAATGGTTTGATTTCAAGCACACTACGTTACTTGAACGTTTTGAAACTGAATTAAGAGATTATTTATAAATATTAATGAAGAAAACTAATAAAACTTGAATTAATTACCTTTCAAATGTGAACTTGAGTTAGGTTAATACAGAATGGAATGCTCTTCAGAGGTGCACAATATGACAAAAGGCCAGATAGAGACTGAAACCTTGACAATGATATTCAGAATATTTATACACGGATTGGCAATGGATGTGGGGCGTACAGATTTTACAATTTAGATTTAATGAATGCACAAAAAGGGAATGAATGCTAAAATGAGATTCACAATTGTTTTTGTTCAACAACCGAAACAAATAATTTTGGCTTGGTCGGATGTCTCTTCCGATGTTTGGTTTCATTAAAAAAAAAATGATCCATTACATGACTGACTGTGTTCTCTGCTGTAAATCACTCCCCGGTGGTTCGGAACCGACCTAAAACTGTAGGTACAACTCATCAATCACCATCATCCAATTCATTACCCACGCACAAGTCTCAGACCTATGTGGGCTTCATCCTCCGAAAAAAGATGACGCCTAACAGCTAAAAAACTGCTGTCTTTAATATCTAGAAAGCAAATGAGAGTCTGATTACAATGCATTCTAGAAATTATTTAAATATTACTATTAAATATTTGCTGGATTTCTTTAAAAATAAACTGATGTGTGATTACAGCCATCTTATTTTGGTAATTGTTAATCAAGAGCAGACAGATTTTAACCTTTAAGACGCCAAATTACCACAGAATCAGTAGCTTTCATTTTTAAATGCAATTAAAAAGTTACAACTGAAAAAATTTAAAGGAGAATAGAATTATAAGTACCAGATGGGATGAGTTAAATTAAATTCAAGGTGATTTTTATGTATGGAAACGTCTTTATATTGCGTAACTGAGACGCTCTTAGCAATTTGTTTTCTTAGTTTTGAAATTTTTGTCCGTCGTCTTGGATCCGCCATATTGGATTTAACTTTATTTTTTTAAATGGGATGGTGGTCATATGACACATCATTTCAGTGTGAAATTTCATGAAAAAAAACAATGGCGTAAACCGTTTTTCAATAGATACCTTTGTTTTCGATTTATAAGCATTTGAATTTCCAATTTTGGGAAAATTGTGTTAGATAAACAAGGTAGAACGCACTGCATAAAACATTTTATTGAATTTTTCATGCATATTAATTTATTGCCAACACAATTTTCCCAAAATTGGAAATTCAAATGCTTATAAATCGAAAAAAATGCATCTATAGAAAACGGTTTACGCAATCGTTTTTTTTCTTGAAATTTCACACTGAAATGATGTGTCATATGACCATCATCCCATTTATAAAAATAAAGTTAAATCCAATATGGCGGACAAAATTTTCAAAACCAGCAAAAGTTGGATTTTTAAAACTATGCAGATCCGCATAAGCTTCTTTCGCCAAGAACGTCTCAGTTACGCAATATAAAGCCGTTTCCATACTTAAAAATCACCTGTATGTATATAAATACATTACATATAAACATGATTAGTCTTCTAGATTTGCCTAAATTGGATAGAAAATGTGTACAATACAATGTAGAAGAGGTGAAATCAACCAAGCTTTAAAGATTTACAGCGAGGTGAGTTCTAGAAACAAATGTTTTGAGAGGTGAGAGATCCATCACATGGATATACAACTTGGTATACATCACAATATACTAATTGTACATTTCAATGTCATGTGTATAGTCACAGCTAAGGCCACAACAACACCTGAACAAGCAGAGAAGCGCACAAACGTGCAGGGGTCTTGTTTAAAAATAAAATCACCTTTTCTCATTTGTAATACCACAGAAGTTTCTAGACATATGTAATAAATTTATTTTAATCTATATAAATAAAATTAGAGTTTTGTCTGTACATTTATCAGAATTGTATATTTTTTGGTTATTTTTACGTTTTATACATTAAATAAGCCGAAAATAGTTTTATCTCACTTTCTGTCTGTCTGTCTGTCTGTCACGGCCGCAAAGGTATTTTTCGCGGCCTTCTCCTCAAAAACGAGAGCATCGATCGGGATTTTAGTTATTGAACAGTATTGAAAACATTATTGACAATGTCTTTAGCTATAAAAAACTAAATTAACTTTTTTTTTAACAGAGTAATAAACGTTTAAAAACCAAGTACTGTGCGATTTTGGATACATTTTACGCGGCCTTCTCCTCAAAAACGAGAGCATCGATCGGGATTTTAGTTATTGAACAGTATTGAAAACATTATTGACAATGTCTTTAGCTATAAAAAAACTAAATTAACTTTTTTTTCAACAGAATAATAAACGTTTAAAAACCAAGTATTGTGCGATTTTGGATACATTTCTTCCAAGTTTTATTACCACATAAGAATAAGAACAAATCATGTAATTTATCATGATATATCAATCAGCTGTTCTCAAATATAAATGGTGGGCCCTTCGCGGCGTTATTTACGCTGTCTGCAGACTTGTGTAGTCGGAGCATTGCAGTCTTTTAGGAAACATATGTCTGGTGAATTAAAGCTCATCTTATGTTTTATCAATTATTTCTTTGTTGAAAAAAACAAAATTTTCTAATTTCAATTTATCGAAACAAAAATTAACATTTTAGGAAGGTTCGGTTTGTGCCAGGCTCTTGGGAATTCGCCAGGTAGCACTATTATTACCATGTTAGAAAAAATCACGTAATTTATCATGATATATCAATCAGCTGTTCTCAAAAAATATTCTCTCTGATGCCTCTCACTAAATTGTTTACATTCTAAGTTGTTTACTAAGGGCCCGTTCACACGATACAGTTCTTGTGCGGTACAGTAAATTTGCTGTATCAGTTATTTTGCAGTGCTTTCGTTTGCATGTAAATTTCATATTGTATGTTCACACAATACTGTTTCGACTGGATCCAGTAAAAAAAGCTGTTCTAGCCGGTTTCTACATTCGGTTTTGTCTTCGAAAACTGTATCACTAAAATCAGCTGTACCGCAAAATAACTATCCGTATCCGGTGGCACATGTATTGTACCGGTAATGGATATGTTCAAACGATACGCTTATTACGCTGGAAGCAGTCTTCAGATCGTCAGCATTGATCTTCTTCATTGATATTCTTCATCATTGATCTTCTTATTAGTGAATTCCAGTGTCCAGAAGTGGAAGATATTAATTGTGAAAATTTAATTTCTCTAATATATGAGAGACCCGCCTTGTGGGACAAGACTTAAGATTAATATAAAAATAATGAGAGAAAAATGTGTAGAATATTGAAACCAGAATTGCGTACTTTGATCAAAATTTAAGAGAAACCTTCAGTAAGAAACTTATTTAAAAAAATCTTACACAAATAAAAAAATCCTGGACTGGAATAAATAAAACTGAACTGGAAGCGCAATGGAAGAAGGAGGAGAGCACAGCAATAAGATAAGCAGCAAAGCCGGACCGTGTGAACATCACAGTACAGTTGACGCCGTACAGTAAAAAAACCGTACCGCAAAAAAACTGTAACGTATGAACGGGGCCTAAGCTGCTAACAACTTCATGATCGTTGCTATCAAAAAAGCCGAAATTCTTATTTGAAAGTCTTATTTCTAAACATAATCCGTACGAAGGACGGGCACAATAGCTAGTACATTAAAAAAAAATGTATAATTGGGTAACCCCAACACAATTTTTTTACAGGGGTGCCTTATATTTCTGCACCACAGTACACTAAAATCTTATCGTTATTAAATCTGTTTTTGTCAATTTTATTTGTTTTATCAATTTTTCTCACTTAAAATTTATTGAGTCGTTTATTTTTTTTTTCATTTATATAAAGTCATAATTAAGGTTACAGTGTGTATTATTATTGTATTAAGTTGTGTTGCAGAAATAAATTATTCTATTCTAAAAAAATAAAAATACGATCGGTAAACCTAGAGGGATCCTTGAACTATAAATTGTTTATTATGTTCAAATATCCAAGTCAATATCATTGATGCTTATTTAAACAGATTGAAATTTTTTGACGTATCTCGACCTCAATTACATTACGTTATGTCCATGTGACATAATATTTCAAGTAAAGATTACTCAAAATGAATTAGAAAATTATATAATAGACATTAATAAAAAATAGATAATGCTCTCTTTGCATGAGAATAAATACATTTATTTTCACACATTTTGAAAAATTTACAAAATTATAGGCTACCTTGAAAAACAAAATTATAATATATTGAAAAAAATTACAAAAAAGAAATAAAAAGTGAAGACCTGTAGAATGTTCAAAATAAAATACTACTCATTCTTTCGTGAAATAGACTACTAGACAAGTATCTCAGGTTGTTTCGAAATCTGAATTGAACCAGCCTAATTAAAATTATATTAATACATTAATTAATTTTTTCCTTTTGATATTATTTTTCTTATATCACTTATGTTACTTTTGGTCTACTTTGTCATATTGCATTCACACAGTAAATATTTTATGCAGAACTATGAAATTTTCTGTTGGTCTTACGTTCTTACATAATTGAATTTTTCCAACATGAGTAATAGACAGTTTTAATATTTCCATTAAAATTATTATTAAATTTTATTTAATCCATCCATAAATATCAAAATAAATTAGAGTTATTTATTAAACTTTTCTAATTTTATTAACTGAATCGCTAGAATTTTATGCTCAATTTATTACATATTTTTCATATCCAACTGTCTCATATAGATAAATTTCAGGGATAAACACAACACATCCATTAGTGAAAAAAGTAAACAAAATTATTAGACAGTCAATAACTACGTTAGAGTGGGATACCATTCAAATTATAATAACACCAATTATAACATCAATGTCAGGTGTCCCAAGTTGAAACTCAAAAACTATAATTATCATTAACCATTTAATTTTCCTGCATTATTTTCAAACTCTTGACAGGACGTGAAAACTTAATAATTGTGGAAAGCTGAGCTGTCCAAATCATTAGTTGTCAAATTGTCAATGAAGGCTAAATGTCAACAGGCCTGACGGCGAAATAGTTTGTTGAAACATCGACAAGTTTATCTTGACAGAAAATATGTGCATCACTAAAATTGAGCTAGTAAAAGAAAAATTATTTAAATAACCCAAATCGGAGATAAAAACTCATTTGAAAGTAGCAAAGTTCTGTTATTTTCGTCTTGAATTTCGCACTTTGATAGAGAACGCAAAAAATCGTAATCCTACAGACCGAAAATTGCCTTTTGATATTGATAAGTTTACCTGATATTAATATGGCACTCCAAACATATTAGCGTTTTGATCATTGAAATTTCAGGTACTTAGACACTAATAAAAAAAAGCGACTTAATTTTCATGTATTGCCTAACAATGATCAGACATACAACATTTTAATAAACAGATCATGAAGGTAACAGAGAAATTTGCATACTATTCTTAGTTATTAGATGATGAATTTTTTTTCGAAGGATGAAGCCCACATACGTCTGAGACCTGTGCGAGGGTAATGAATTGGATGAAAGTGATTAATGAGTTGGACCTACAGTTTTAGGTGGGTTCCGAACCACCGGGAAGTGATTTTACAGCAGTATTTTTTGCTGGCAAATGAAATCGGTCACCCTTACAAAAAGCGCCCAGGAGTTTCGTAGCTTATTTGATTGTTAATAACAAATTCAATAACAATACTTTATTACAATGTGATGATAGACTAATCGAAAAATATCTCCATAAAAACTAACACATCGCCAATACGAATAAAATCGTGCTCACATAATGATCGTTCTATCTCTTAGCATTGCCAAGATATTAATGACTCAATCGATCGATCAATAATCGCTGATTCACCAGTTTTAGTTATTGAAACAATTTCTTTATTTATTATTACTCAGAATAATATCAGATTCATGAAAAAATTACAGTTGAACAAATTTGTGAAGAAAGCAGTTTTGGACTTGAGTATGTTGTTCCTTCACGTTCATTGCAATTTTGTCACAATAAATAAATAAACGCCCAATAACAAGAATCAATCGAAATGGTGGACCATATAGATATTTCTCATAGAGCTGTGATCTAGAAATTTTAATATACATAATTCTAGTGGTCAAATTCTGCCAGATCTAAACATTTTACTCATTCCTCTTTTTATGGTGAGAGCAATTTTTTCGGAGGATGAAATCCACATAAGTCTGAGACCTGTGCGTGAGTGATGAGTGGATAATGGGGTTGATGAGATGCACCTATAGTTTTAGGTGGGTTCCAAACCACCGGGAACTGATTTTACAGCGGAAAGCAGACTTTTTGCTGGCTAATTCAATCGGTCACCCTTATAGACTGAACAAAGTCAATATTATAACTATTATTATTAACCATAGCAAAAAAAAAAGAATAAAAAAAAAGTTACTCGAAGTGGAAAACGTTATAAGGCTTAAACTGGTTTATTAACTTACAAAGCTTAATTTAAAAAAACGTTTCAAGCTTTGTTAGTATTGGATGTAACTGCTTTACATTGATGAGCTAAAAATTTAAATTTAATAAAAAATAAACACAAAGTGGTCTGGCTGGCTACGGTAAAAATTTTCAGATTTCATACTTTTTAGGTTATTTATTGATATTTCAAGGTCTTTGCTGAAGACAAATTGCCAATTCATTACTGACCTTGAATAAATTTGCTTAAACAGACATGGTAGTTGCTTGCAACTATTTTTTATGAGTTCTAAATGGGTCACAGATAATAAATATGTCATTGGCCACTTGACTGTTTCAAGAATAAAGTTCACTTACGATGTAAATTCATTTTTATTTATGAAAAAAGTGATATGTAACCGTAAACCGTGAATTTATCAATGATTAATTAAACAGAAGCTGTTTATAATATGAACTCAAATTAAGGAACTTATCAATCTGGAAACAAATAATGAATCATTTCAATTGGAAACGAAGTACCTAAAATTTCTTTTTTTTAAACTATTACAAAAATGAGCTTAAAATGCACCATTTTCTAACAATGAACGAATTCAACAAAACTATATTTCACCAAATGGAAAATCATTCATTATATAACTATTTATACATTATATTATAGAAAACAATGAATGGAGAAATTTTATCTCAAACTGATAAAATATTTTGAGTTGAACGGGCAATGAATGGAATATTTCCAAACAGAGCATTCATTCATTCAACACGTGACGGATATAATACTCACGATCCACATAATTATTCAAGATGTTTTGTAAGATTTTTCAAGGACACCAACCTGCAAAATAGAAATAAAGTGTTAAAGAATACAGCGAATTTTGTGATAAAGAACACAGATAATTTAAAATATAGTCAAATTATTAATGTTTAATTGAATCATTGAGTTTTAAGAATTATTGCAGAGATCAATCATTCAATGGTCTTGAGAGTTCTTCATTGTTACTTGTATTTTTTCTTCAACTAAAGGTGAGAAAAAATCATATAAATTAAGAAAAGACCAATAATCATATTGCTTAATTATAAGATTTGAGAGTGAAATAATATTAACGATTTAATAGTACTGTTTTTGCTTGTAAAATATTGTTACAAAAGCAAACAAAGCAGTTATTCACGCACTTGTTCTATTTATGTAATTCCATCGTTTTCATGGACAGACACAGCTTGCAATCTGATTCTTCTCGTTCTCTCTCATTAGATCGTCTTTCTCACTCCTATTCTTCATATTTGCGTCCCTTGCACTCAATTGATCTTCTCGTCAATTCTACATTCTTCCTGAACAATCAAGGTCGTATACTAATATGTTCCGTGGCCTTCTTGAAGCGTCTGGTGGTCTCCAGTTCTTGGAATTGTGACAATTATCTCGTATATAAAGGAGCTCAAGTGAACCATTGAGTGAGTCTAACAAAAGCATGCGTGACAGATTGTATTACAGATCTCGTGAGAGACAATCCAGTGCCAGTGGAGTAAACAGTGCTTGATTCCAGTGTCAAGTGCAGAGACAAGTGTTTACTGTTTGTGCAGCTTACTAATAGTTTAAAGACGTTGTGTTAAGTGATACTATTTGGGACTGTCAAATAACGAATTGGACTGTGTTTTGTAAGTGATTAGTTGCTCTTTTTATCATTTCTTTCTATATTATTGTACAGTTTATTGGACTCTAGTTTCTTTTGTTATTGATCAGCCTGTATTTAATTATTCATTAATTCTTGTAAATAATTACTAAAAAATGAGTATTAGCTTGTCATTTGTTGATCTGTTTTCATTAATTAATTGAACTTACACTAATTTGTGTAAATAAAGTGCAAGTGTGAACTTTAGTGTTGCCAGCCTTATTTTAGACATTAGAACCCGTAACAATATTTTGTCAACAATCCTGAAATGCTTATATTTCATGGGTTGGAGAAACAATATAGGTTGGAAAGATCAATTTACTATAATTTATTATAGCATGAAGTTTCATTAAACAGTAGCTGACTTCATCTGATTCGCTAAAGACAATGTAGAACCAGCAGGTGAACCTACCTAGTAGATAAAAAACGTGCTGAATAAGGCCGGCCGCACACCAAATCGGGCACGGCGCGGCGCGGCGCGACGTTTTGCCTTAAGGCGCCTTGTGCGACATGGTTTGTATTGGTTTGAATGGAGGTGCCGCACACTGCATCGAGCACGGCAAGGCACGGCGAAGCAGCGCCGCAAGGCGCTTTGTCCTGCCGTGTCAATTTTCGTCTTTCGGGCAAAACGCATCAGGCAAATCGGTCTGCGCATGCGCGGGGATCGCCACCACGTGTAGCGGTGGTTGAGTCATAGCATATAATGTAATTGTCTTTGGTCCTAGTGATAGTCGTTCTAGTATTGTCTAGTTGTTGTGTGACAAGTGAAATGGCAAGCCAGGATGATTAAACTGCAACTCTCATTTACACCTTGAATAATTTACATCAAATTTCACCTTGAATCAGATCGGCAATAGAGCCATAGAACACAAAAAATTACGATAAAAATCATGCTTGCTTAGTCCAATATAGAAAATCTTGTCCTACGCGACACTACACTACACTACACTACCTACACTACATACGAGCAGAAATAAAAATCGTAAAAGCTACCTTTAGCCACAGATTACAGAAACAACAAAAACAATAATAGATGTCTGTGCTTTAGCCTACGGTGTTTCAAAATGAAGTTCACATTTATTTACCTTTCAATTAGCCTACATAATCAGCGAAGAGGGTTTCTAGTAGATAATTATTTCAATTTATTTTATTTTTAATGTTTTTGTATAATCTAGTTCATATTTGAATACTAGGTCGTCACTTCTCAAATTCCGTACTCACCTTCTGCTTCATACTGCTCAACTTACTTCAAAATCAGTTCTTGGAGAAATATTCTTCTGACCTAAATATTTTTTCAAGCATTCTCCATGTTCAATACTTTAATCAAGGTATTCAATTAGATTCGAATTTTCCAATCATTAAAACTATCGCTGTTTTATTTTAAAACAATGAAGCCCACATAGGGCTGAGACCTGTGCGTGGGTAATGAGTTGATGATGATGATGATGATAATAATAAGCGTAGGCTATTACTTTTAATGTTGGGGAGACCATTACGGGTAGTTCCACCTCTTCATTTGAGAAATGTTATGAGAAACATGTTGGACCTAACTTACTATTTTAGGCGGGTTCCGAACCACCGGGTGAGTGATAATAGAGCTTATAACAGAAAGTCATCAAAGCACGGTCCATCAAAGCGCAGTCTTGAGCTCTCGTGACTCAACATCTCGATCGCAAAAATACCACGTGACTAATCACCACTCTAGCTGGATGATGATGATGATGACTGATGAGTTGGACCAACAGTTTTAGGTGGGATTCGAACCACCTGGAAGAGTATTTACAGCATAGAACAGTCTTTTTTACTGTTCCAAATCGGTCACCGAATCGGCCACCCTCACAGAAAGCGGTAATTAACTTATCTCATCTGACTAGCATGGCTCGTGGCTATTCACTTCGCCAAGGAAACTTTCCCCCATATAGTTTGCAAGGAGCGCAGTAAAGATTACCTTTGATTTGGAATAAATTAGATGAGTCCTTTTAAAAATAAAGTCGCCTTGCCATGCCGTGCCGTGCCGTGCCGATGGTGCTCTTATTTCATCGTGCACGGCGCGGCGAGGCGAGGCAAGGCAAAACGTCATGCCGTGCCGTGCCTGATCTGGTGTGCGGCCGGCCTAACTTGATAAAATTTGCTTCAAGATAAAACTAGATTGAAAAATACTAGAAATGAACAAAAGTAATTGTAAAACATCGTTCTTTTTCCCTTACGTAACGTGTTGAAAGACTGAAACGTTTGACTAAGTTATGCAATAAATAGAACTTGTAGTACTTGTAGCCTACTTGATAGTATAAATTTTTGGAACCAACTTGAATTAGTAGCCAACTTTCAAAACGGAAAGCTCAGACTTCATTCTTCCAACAAGAATTTCGACTTTACGGTCTTGAGAGTTCTTTTATTTTTTTCTTTAAAATTCGAACTAAGCCCAACAAGAAAACTTCACCTTCTTTTAGGAAAGTTTTGCCAAGTACCAAAGTCGATAAAACAACGAAACCTTTACTACAAGACTTGCATAAACGATACTACTTAAAAGTTTGAGTGCACTTGAATAAATTGTAACAATTGATTATGGAGATTCTCTAAAACTTTTCATAAACAGTAAAATCGTATCTTTTCTATGAATTGCATCTGAAAATCATATACAGAGTGTTTCGGAACTCTCTACCAATACTTCTAAGACAGTGTTTCTGGACCACTAACAAAAGTAAATATCGTAATAAATTTTTTCTAAAGTCCCCAGTTACTCACACAGCCACCATTTTGTTTTTCCACACATTATTTTTTATTCGAACACCATTAAACATATAATTTTGAAATTTTGCATACAATTTTATAACAATTAAAACAATTTTCAAAAAATGAATCAAAATTTTCCGACATTAAAAAACAAAATGGCGGCCATTTAAAATCTTTGAACAAGATTAAATTAATAAAGGCTAATGGTATCAAAATTTGACTGGAATAACTTTTTTTAGATATTTTTACTGCAAATCTAACGATACCTCATTTTTCAAGATTGGCCAACAATTAACAGAGATATGCTACTTTTTAGGGTGTGCGATGGTTTGGAGGCGGGTTGCAGCTTTACGAACAAACATGGAATAACTTACTAACAAAGAATAAAATGAAAGTTTATTTATCATAGATGATTACAAAGAATAAATAACCATGGGAATGAAAGCCTTGCAATGACAGTTTAAAGAACTGCAACCCGCTTCCAACAACTGTACACCCTAAAAAGTAGCATATCTCTGTTAATTGTTGGCCAATCTTGAAAAATGAGGTATCGTTAGATTTGCAGTAAAAATATCTAAAAAACGTTATTCCAGTCAAATTTTGATACCATTAGCCATTATTAATTTAATCCTGTTCAAAGATTTTAAACGGCCGCCATTTTGTTTTTTGATGTCGGAAAATTTTGATTAATTTTTTTAAGATTGTTTCAATTGTTATAAAGCTGTATGCAAAATTTCAAAATTATACGTTTAATGGTGTTCGAATAAAAAAATAATGTGTGAAAAAACAAAATGGCGACTGTGTGAGTAACTAGGGACTTGAGAACATTTTTATTACGATAATTACTTTTGTTAGTGGTCCAGAAACACTGCCTAGAAGTATTGGTAGAGAGTTCCGAAACACCCTGTATAAATCATCCTCAATGAACTGCTGTTTCAGATTGTACCTGTACCACGGGATTGTACTGGGTTGATTACGATAACTCAATTGCATATTTGAATATGTGCATTCTATTTGGATAGACAAAATATTGAACGTTCTTGAGAGATGGGCGCAACAATTTTGGCCAAGAGGTATCTCTCATCGTTAGTATGCTGTTATTTATACCCAGAAAAAAGTTCTACAACTCTAATTTGAAGCTATTTATGTGTAAAATGGCATAAAAATGTCTCCCTAGATACTAAAAAACCTAATTGTTGGAAATACCTTTCTGATATTTCAACTTTTATCAGGTTTACCGGCAAAATAAACGGGACATTTATTGCAGCCCATTATTATATGATTAAAATTATAGAAGAAGAATCAACTGTGGTTAGTTAGAGAGATCTCCAGTAATTAGAGCAATTTTTAACTTTGAGGAAGGCTGGGGGAAAAGCCAAAGGGGGATTTTTGGGGACTTTTCGGTAATGTACTTTTCAATGTGTACTATCGATGTAGCATATAGCCTGATTGCCTGTAGCATATAGTGTTGCCTATCTCTAATTTGTTCTGACAATAATTCTTTATTTGATATAGCGCTCTAATGTTCGGCGACGCTGTGTCAGCTACTATTTCATCACTCACTATGACGCCATAACTTCAACGATAATAATTAATAGAAACATCATTTTAAGGCTGTGCGCAGGGATTTTGGTCATAATTTTTTTTCGAAGTTTATTGTATTGGATATTATTAAGGAATTGAAATGTTGACTATTGCCATGAGAAATTATTTTTTTCATCGAATATTTTATGAAATATGGGAATTCAAAGTTGAAATTTTTCGGTTTTTGGGGGCAATTGATCTCCCCCCTACAAGTTATTTTAAACTTTTGATCATTTTTTTAAAATGAAAGACACATTGAGGAATAAAATGACATATTTTTCATTCTGATCAAACAATTAGTTTTCTCAAAATAAACTTTATAAAACATGCGAAAAATGTCAGTTTTTCAAAAAATTATTTTGAAAAAACAATTGTTGAATTGAAATAAAAAATGTGTCATTCTTTTCCCCAAGGTGTCTTCCAGTTCTAAAAAATCATCAAATGTTTAAAATAACTTGTAGGTGAGTTCAATTGCCCCCCAAAACAAAAAAATTTCAACTTTGAACTCCCATATTCCATAAAATATTTGATGAAAAAAATTATTTCTTGTGGCAATAGTTAGCATTTCAATACCTTAATGAGTGGCCGTAGCCGAGTGGGTTAAGTGCTGGTTTGCTAGCTTAAAGGTCCCGTGTTCGATCCCAGTTCTGACCGAAAGATTTTACTTCGGGCCACTCCCGTGTTTCGGAGGACACGTTAAGCTGTCGGTCCCGGCTGCCTAAAAACAGTAGTTAAGTCACGTCAGAGGCCCTGAACTTATTCAGGTGCGACCTGATAACTCTGACTCCAGACCTGAGCCAGCCAGGTCACACGATATTATTATTATTATAATACCTTAATAATATCCAATTCAATGAACTTCGAAAAAAAAATTATTACCAAAAACCCTGCGCACAGCCTTAAATCGAATTATCTATACGTTTTATAAGGGGCATCACAACCAATAACGCGAAGGTAAAAAAATATAATCAGTTGGTGTTTGTGGTGAAATTTTTTTGCACATATTCAATTATTACTGAAAAACTAAGCTATCTACATGGAAAATACATGCTTTCTACAAGTCTACATAATTATATCTACATGTTTTCTTAAGAATATTTTGAGGTATCAGATGGGATGAAAACGATACTCGATTACTTGATTAGTAACTTTTAGCATTTTAAGAACTACTCCTGCAATTGTGGGTGGGGGTAGAGGGGTAAGCAAGCGGGGTGGGGGTCGGGACTTTGGTTTTTTCCTGCCAAAATTCAGCTTTCCTCTAATTTTGTCACAATTGCAATTTTTTGTAAATTAATTGCTTAGCTAATTATTATGAGAACGCAAGTAAATCCTGAGAAGTGATGTTTAAAAACATAAATATTAATTTGTTAATAAATCATAATTTTCAAAATGTTATTGCATTTTTTCTTTTTTTTCGGAGGATGAAGCCCACATAAGTCTGAGACCTGTATGTGGGTAATGAATTGGATGATGGTGATTGATGAGTTGGACCTACAGTTTTAGATGGGTTCCGAACCACGGGGAAGTGATTTTATGGCAGAAAAGTCTTTTTTGCTGGCCAATCCAATCGGTCACCCTTACAAAGAGCGCCCAGGAGTTTGAATACTGAATGATAATACTCATTTCTATCTTAAATGCTCATTCTTCTATCACATAAGCTAGTAATGAGTAATGAAATAAATTGATACATAAAAGCCAGACCTAACTGGAATTCCAACCTAGGATCAACATATACAGTGGTCACAAATGTTAACTACCATTGTGTAACAAAACAACAATATGGACACTTTATTGAAATATAAATAATGTCCATATCTAATCTATAGTACACAGGTAGTAATTATAAGACGTTCTGCAATCAAGATACTGTATCGAATACAGTACTCCTTTTAAAATTTGAGTCTTCTATCAGTTTTATCTAAAACTCTGTGCATGCAAGCAAAGTCAAGGTAACACAGTTTATTACTAGCATTACACTGAATGATCCAGTATAAAAGGATCTAGATATTAACCGTTATCAATACGATAAATCAGCATCTTAGCATCGTGGAGGCGGTGAACACGGCATTAAAACACTGCACACACAACGTTCTAGAGCTCTCTAGAGCAACAAATGGATAAATCCAGCGTTAAAAACGCGATCTGCCAACGACCTTATCCCAAAATATTGCCTTGAACACATGTGAGGGTTTCCTGAATTTATTATAAACGGATAAACGGGGTTTTTGCATGTAATTCGAACAGGTGAGAGGTGGTTTAAGCTGGATTTGAGGTTGGTCGGGCAAATGGGGAAGGGGTAGTAGTCATAGGAGTGGGAGGAGGTGGCGGAGAAGAGAGAGGAGGAGGAGGAGGAGGAGGAGTGATGGGGTGATGGTTGGAGGAAGTACAACAAGAGAGAAAGAAGAAGGAGAATAAAAAGAAGGTGTAGTAGTACTAGGAGGAGGAGGAGGAGGAGGAGGAGGAGGAGGAGGAGGAGGAGGAGGTTTAGTCGCGTGTGTTTAGTAAAGCATGCATAGGTAAATAGTGAAATGGGTGAATTTTGCACCACTACTCTTTAGGACGAAGAGAGTTGGAATCAATGATCGAAGAGCGCAGCGCGGCCGCAGTTTGCATGCAACGCTGTTTAGTAGTAAAACACCGCCAAACGTAATTTATTCAGCGGACGGACGTTCACGGCCGGAAAGGAAATTGCCACAACAGATTGAGCTTTTGTCATCAAAGTCCATCGAACTAAGCTCACGCCGAACTTTGGTCAAGGTCGAACTTTGGTTATTAATTCTACAAACTTTTCTCAGGAGCACACACTTTTACAGCAATCCGAATCAAAGCCAAATTTTTCTCAAGGTAGTTCAAGGAAAATTTTCTTATTATAAGCTTGATTCCTACAGCGCTATATTTATTATTTCAGAAGGCCTTTTAATTGATAACCTTTGATTCTCTACTCTTTTGAGACCAAGCGCACACAGGAACGCAGTTTTGATGTCGTGACGCAGGGTGACTTTTTGTCAACACAGAAATTAATTAGGCCTCAACCTCTCTTCTATTTGCGCAGTCTAATTTATTGATTATGGAGTTTCTGTGAACTTTTATATGTTAATAAATAAATGAGTTTTCAGTCATCCTGCATTAAAAAAAATTGAAGATTTAGCATGAGAGCCTTTTGTTTGTTTTTCTTTTATTGTTATTATTTTTTATATTGTCTTGGGTGCACTGGTTTGTTAAACAGTAGATTTGCAGTGAGCAAACAGTTCAGGGTGCACGTTCTAAAAAATTTTAATGATCCTATCATTTTTTTTATGTCATTATAGTTATAGTGAGATTTTGTTTCAATCGAGATGGATGATGGTTTTTTAAATCTTATTAATCCACAGTGAAGTTTTTTTCTTTGTTGAGTATTGAAAAACATAAATATATGGTAACAAATGTGAATAAGGAGATACTTTGTGTTTTTTTTAGTTTATTGAGAGGTATTTCAGTTTGTTGAAAGATATTTTCAGTCCAGGGTAAAGTTATTTGGTTAAGCGACTCACACCTCAGCAGAAGCTTGGCTTAGAGAACTATTTTTTTTTCATTCTAAAAACATTATTAGTTTAATATCCTATATTTATTTGGCTTGTCTTGAATATTACGTCATCAAGCCTGCGTTTAAGCTTGCGCCCGGTTTTCACGCTAGTCAGATGTACAATGCTGATCCGTGGCTTTTAGGCTTTAGCGTAGCTATTTATAATTGTAATTAGTCTAAAGTAAAGTATGTTGTCATTAAATATATGTTAAAATGTCACAGCAATGAACCACCAGCTCTGCCACAAATAGGAATATAATGGGGAAGCCTCGCACTCATCTATGTTTAGTGAACACTAAACTGAACTTAATAGATCTGGAATCCAGCAATTAACTAAGGGAGTTCCACAGGGAACGATACTTGGACCATTACTGTTCTCACTGTACATCAATGACCTGCCCAGGAATACAACATTAGCAAACACTGTCCTTTTTGCAGATGATGCAAACTTTCTACTTGTGGGAAGAGATAGCCAAGAACTACAGAATCAAGGAGAGAGAGTTATTGGTAGTATTCAGGATTGGTGCATGGCTAACCAACTGACAATCAATGTAAAGAAGACTTCATTCATGGATTTCTCTATATGTCACCCAAGATCTTCTCCTGGCCTGAGCTTCCAGTTGGATTCAAAAACAATAGTTCCTTCCCAGGTTTGTGGATTTCTGGGCATCAGAGTAGATTCTACACTGAAATGGAATGATCATATTGAAAATTTGATAAAAAAACTCAATAAAGCTGTATTTGCAATATCAAGGCTGACAAGAATTATGAGTCAAAAAGTAGTCTTTACAGCTTATTATGGTTACTTCCAGTCTCTCCTTACATATGGATTGATATTCTGGGGTGCTTCTCAAGGAGCAATAAGAGTCTTCAGATTACAAAAAAGGGTTCTGAGAATGATGCTGAACAAACCTCCAAGGACATCTTGTAGACGCCTGTTTCAGAGTGCAAAGATACTTCCCTTGCCATGCTTATATATTTTGGAATGTGCAATGTATGGATTGGATTTCAGAGAGACCTGGACTACAGGATCATCTGTTCATGCGCACAACACTAGATTTAGGAGACATTTGAGAATCCAGCCTCATAGAACTGCATTCTTTGAGACAAATCCTGAGCACATGAGTAAAAAAATCTTGAACGCAATTCCAACACACATAATGAATTTAACAGATAAACGCCAACTCAAAAGTGGCCTGAGGAACTGGCTTGTGAATGAAAGCTTCTATAGTTTAACAGAATTCTTTAGCAGAGCCTCTGGAGAAGACAACCATCAATAGAAACTAGAGATTGGGCGATAATGATAGACAATTTCGTCTTATTATTCATGATAATGATAGACATATTAAACAATTGAGATGTCAAGTTATAAGTGATGTGATATCTTATGGATTGACTGTTTAAAATAATGATATATATGAGTGTAATTTTTGATTAATAATATTATTGTGTCATTGACGTGTGCCAAACATTCAAAAAGATGTAAATGCAACTATTGATTTATTATATTATATTATTATATTATATTATATTAATGCAGCAATTGAAGGATTGAAGCACCATTAAACTCTGCAGGATACTATTGTATGCATATTTTTGTATGGCCAGCCACGCTGTTTCAAGCGGAAGTAATCGAGCTAATATTATCTCTATATATAAAAATGAATGTCTGTCTGTATGTCTGTATGTGTGTTCCCTATAGACTCCAAAACTACTTGACAGATCGGCATGAAACTTTGGGAATATGTTGTGTGAATATTGGGGATGGTTTCTGACCATAAATTTCAATAGGGGAGCTAATAATTATTATTAATTAAACTATTTTATAGACCTAACCTTGCCAGCCAAACAGCTGATATAAGTCAACAGTTTTTAATCATATGGCAGGCCCCTTAGTGGCGTTTATTTACGCTGTCTTTGAACAGCAAAAGACTTTGCACTTTGCATGTAGGCTACCGTACAGTTGGAGCCTTGCAATATGTAGGAAA
This sequence comes from Conomelus anceps, assembly GCA_948455865.1. Classification (NCBI taxonomy): domain Eukaryota; kingdom Metazoa; phylum Arthropoda; class Insecta; order Hemiptera; family Delphacidae; genus Conomelus; species Conomelus anceps. Next base: position 55,270,655 of record OX418221.1, read on the forward strand.
CATACGACTGGGTATGATGAAATGTAATTATGCCAGGTTTATGACATCTGTTAACCAATGCAGCTAGAAATTTGAAATGCAGCCTCAGCGGGAGGTGGCGAATAATAAAATAAAAAACCTAGCTTCTACCCTTATAGTCATAGGAGGTTTAAATTTGAAATGTTTCTTCATTCAGAGGTGGTGATTAAGAAAACAACGAAGCCTCTATGATCAGCTGGAAGAGCCCTAGGACTAACTTCTTTCCTAATTTTAAATGTAACCTCAGCGGGAGGTGGCGAATAATAAAATCAAGGAGAATTTTTATGAGAATGTTGGGCCAGCTAGTGTTTTATAATGCATTAAATTTCAAATTTTTATTATAAAAAAGTTGGCGTTTGGAAGTCGGAAGTTCATCGCTGCTTTGAACACACTCTTCAAAATACTGAAAAATTGAAAATGTCTGATGATGCCCACATGAATCCGAGACTTGTGCGTGGGTGATGAGGTGAATGATACACATAGATGGCAGACGGAGGAGCGGGATTCGAACCCACGACCGCTGAAACGACAGCAAGCTGAAGTCGCTCAACCAACTGCGCTAAGTGGCCTAAACGACTGTCCATGTAAGTAAGTGACAATTTATTTATTTATTTATAGTGACAAATTAACAACGAATGTTATTATTTCATTTTTAATCCGTGCTATTTGGGAACAATTTCATCCAACAGAACACGCCACATTCTAATTCCTGACACCCACAACCCAAGGTTCCTATAAACCTTGCCCACAACCGACATCACATCACCGCTAATACTGTGACAGTGGGTCACGGTTAGCACCGAAGAGACAAAGATGCCGGCGGGCTCAACGAAGAGGCCTGCGAGCTGAGGAAAGAGGCCCGCTGGCAACATAAACAAACTGACACCGAATGCAATACAGCATTGGAGAACATTTTTCTCGTGCAGTTATTATGGCGAATACTACAAGGGCTGCACCATTGCGGTGCTATATCGATCTTCTAAAAAATAGGGTCACGAGAAATGGAGTCTTAGCGTAGTTTCCGCATCATGTCAAACTCAGATAAAGCTCGCTCTCCAAAATGAATGTTGTAGCAATCATTCACGCTCAAACAAAAGGTAATTGGGAAAATGTTCTTTAGAAGTAAAAAAAAACAGAAAAATTATTATTGTAGATTCTTTAAAAAATTGGAATCGTATCATTTCGTTTGAATGATAGTATTGTAGGCTAATTTTGAAAATTATTATTTTTTTTAGAATACAATCTAAAGCGATAATTCATTGACAAAAACCCGCAAATAAGCTGTAACCAATCATAAACCATCTTTGGAAAGCTCTATTTAAAAAACAGCAAAATTGATTATAATTATTATTATAGCCTAGTGAAGATTTTAAAAAAAGAGAGAAATTGTATGTCATTTCGATTGATTAATAATACTGTAATTATGAAAACATTGATTTTTTCTCAGAATACTAGTCGCAGCGATCATAGGCGTAACGATCATTGGGGACGTAACCCCTCCCCCATTGCTTAGAAGAAATTTAAAAACAAATTGTAAGATTGTGAAAATTTGAATTTGAAAAAAAAATTGTAAGAAACAATTTTAAAAATAAAAATTTGAAAGATTATTTTTATTAAATTGGAATTATTTTGTTTATTTAATAGCTTCTGGTAAAGGAACCAGTAGCTGACACCTTAGTGAGTATGCATTAACTTAGGAGCTATTGACGGATGGCGAGGGGGGTAACCACTCTAGGGGGGGGGGGGGAATTAGTCAACTCTAGTTACCCCATTGGCAGCGGTAATTCATAATTGCAAATCACCTGTAACCAATAATAAACCTTTTAAAAGCTCTATTACGGAATATTTAATTATTGGAAATGAAATTGGTTTCGTCTATAAATCATCCCAATAACATTATTATTATTTTTTTTTTTTTGTAGATTACGTCTTGGAGACTCCAGTTAAGGAGTATAAGACAAGTCAGATTAACATTAGTCATATGCACTAGATACCATAATTAATTAATATATCAATTAGTTGAGGTGAGGCTTAATTTTGATGTGAAAGGAACTCTTGTACACTATAAAAAGCTTTATCAACTAAATATTTTATCAATTGTTTTTTATTGTTTATATTTCTATATTTTCAAGATTCTTTAAAAACTGCGGTAGCTTATTGTAGAATTTCCTACCAATATAACTAGGTTTTTGTTTGAATAAGCTACTATTGTGACTAACCAAGTGATAATCTCCTCGGCTTCTTGTATTATAATCATGTACGTCAAGATTTTGGTTAATATCATTCGTTTTTACATATAAAGTAGCTTCATACACATATAAGCAGGGTACAGTTAGGAGACCAAGTCTCTTGAACAACGGCCTACATGAATCCACATATCGTACTAATGACAGCACTTGAATACGCCTGATATGATTTTAAATTGATTGATAATAATTATTACCGAAATCATGAAAAATATCGGGTTTTCTTATAGGAAACACTACTAACAACAATAAAATTCTTCAAGTAAATTTCCAATGTAATGCAGCCAAATATATAAACCAACTCTTGAACGCTGCACTATGAAATGTTTAATTAATGTAAATGAAATCGGTTTTATCCATGAGTCATTCAACAGGGAACACACGTGCTAATGATCACATTTGAATTTGCCGAAATGGAAAGCGGGACTGCAGTTGGAGGATAAATTTAGATAGCTCAAACATCGCTAAAGTTGCTTCTGCTGGTAGAACGATTCGTGTGACTTTGAAAAAGTTACTACAAAATGCTAGAAAAAGTTCACTCAGCTTCGTGATGAAAGTCCATTAGTTGCCAACGCGATCGCAACTTCAAATTTCTCATTCACTTCAAATCAAAAAGTGACGTTTTAATCGAATTTTCCTCGAAATATAAAGGGTAATGATAAATTGAGTGGAAAATTTACAAAACGTTCAAGAAGAGAAGAAATTGTTCAGCGCTTCAATATCTATACATTTTTTTCTATTTGCAAATTTCATTTCCCATTTTATAAAATATAAAAAAAATTCGGGTCTTTTGCACTATAACCCCCACATTTAAAAAAAAAGTGTCATTGAACAGTAGATTCCTAACCTAATCTATAAGACCCGGTTAGGTTAGGAATCTACTGTTCAATGACACTTTTTAAGAAATGCGGGGCTATAGTGCAAAAGACCCAAAATTTCAAGATTGTTAAAAAACTGAGTTAAATTTTTTGGAGAATTCAAAACTGCTTATTATAGGCTACAACAATTGGAAATAGCATTTGAACAAGATGAGAACGATAATTGTTACATTAATAATGAGTTGGGCATATCGAACAGAACTTTGACCTTTACCACGGTTTCACTTTTTGCCCTGAATAAGTAAAGTACACGCTGTTTCTTTTTACCAAATCTTTTTTTGGCGGCGACCTTTCTACAAGACCTGCAGTGAAAAGTCACTCGCCGGAATTTTCACACCATCTATTATTGTTTCCAATCAAGCTCTGAACTTCTAAAACAGATTTTCTGGCAGTTAACAAACAAATGCACTTTAGTTGTGAATTATGGCCTGTTGCATATCAAATAACTCAATATTGCGGATGTACTAACAAATAAATCGATATTGCGTGTTTCAAATTAAATGTATGGAATCATCAACACGTCATCAAAGGGTCATTACAATTAGACTTCATTTGTTAATGGATGAACAATTTTATGAAAAACAACACGTCAGACTACTATTCAATTTGGCATATGTAAATTATGATTTATACCGTTTTATGCTAGAAGGTTACAATTTGAAACGCAAATGATACAGTAATTAAGTCATTTGTAATTATTCGTTACTTGATATTGATAATTTGATATGTATGATAATAGATGGAACGATGAACTCAACCGACAAATAGTAATTTATTTTTAGATTGTTTTCATTTTAGCAGTACACTCTATATTACTCAGTATCAATAAACTGAAGCCAGATAGACAACAGATAAACCAAAAATTTAGTTATTGACACTTTTCCATCACAACGCCACTTCACAACACTGGAAACTATTTTTAGTTTTCCCTAAAATAAATGCAATTTATTTCAGAAATCTGCTGTTCATATTTTCTATTATGTACAACTTTCTTTACTTAGAAACAACTTTCGGTTAGAAATTTTCATAGAAACATAATGTTTGTTCCAGGTTACACCCTTGCATGAAAAATGTTTTTGTGATTATTATATCACCCAGTTATTTCTGCACTCTGTTCACCATAGCAACAATATAATATTTTTCGGCTCAAAAGTTTTATAAAAATTTCATATTATATAAACTATTTTTAACTGTTTTTAGTTTTTTGTTTCAAGTGAGCTTTTAAATTAAGAGTGGTTAAGTGAGAAGATTCATTTTGTTATTTTTCGAGTGAAGATTTTTAGCAAATCTTAAATTTTAGTCTGTATTAACCTCAATGTTTTGGACGATGTAACATATTCAATAATCAAAATTTGTAAAGGGAGCAGTTTTGGACTTGAGTATGTTGCGCCTTCACATTCGTTGTAAATTTGTCACAATAAATAAATAAACAATCCTATTTTTAAAAAAATTCAGTGGTTTTCATCATTACGTGAACTTTTGGCTATAATCAATGTTAATGGCGATTATAAACTTGTATTTATTTGAAACAGAACTTATATTTTTGAGTAGTACAGGACACGTTTCAAGACCTGAGTCCAATCCTCAGCGAACAGAAAATACATACTTGTGTGTATTCTCTATGCATCGAGTAGCCTAAGTATTATCTTTCTTTGTAGTGGTGAAGGTTATATTGTGGAAGATATCCATAATGAATAATAAGATTCAACAATGAACAATGAATGAAATTCAATTCTAGCCTAATTTACTTGTGTATTGTTCTTCTTTGTTAGTTTCTAGATTTTCACGGTTTTTAGTCCATTTTATTCTTATTTTTGCTCCTCCCACTAGTGGGCGTGACTTGTTATGACCTTCAGCCAATCCGAAACCGTCAATGAAGACCAGTATATCCCTTAGCCAATAGCATCATTCCGTGTTTAGTATATATCAAGCTGCTCTGTATTCTAGTTTTAGTTTGTTTGAGATTGATAATGGAGTAACATCCGAAACTAGTATCTCCATATTTTTAATAAATGTGGTTGTGACAATTTCGTCTTATTATTCACCAAGTATTATCGGTTCGCTGAAGTTGAGACTACTACTCAGAAATATATAAGTTCTGTTTTAAATGCAAGTTTATCGCCTATTTAAAAGATTATAAATATGACCCAGCACAACAATAAATTTATTTAGATGTTTTAAATATTCCTAACGTAGAAAATTCTCAATTGACAGCAAATAATTATTTTTTTCAGAAAGACTTCAAGCACGGAAAATTTTCACCTTATGTCAACTAATCCAGTGTTTCCCAAACTTATTGGCTCCAAGGACCCCCGTTAAAACCAAGCCTCGCGGACCCCCTATTTTCCCCCTCACCCTCTTCCCAGTCCCATGGCCCATCCTCATAGTGTTACTATTGTACAATGAGACATTAAAATACCAATTTTAGAGACGTAAATGAAACATAATTTTTGTATGGACTCAATCAGTCTTTTGGTCTGCAATCGTTTCAAATAAATATTGTTTGTTTCTCTATTATCAGAACTCTCAGTAACTGTGTGTTATGCAAATTTGACCAATGTGAATTAACCAACCCGAGTTACTTTCAATACATCTATTCAGTTTGCAAAAAATGAATTAGGAACAACTAATATAACTACAACATTTTCAAAGAAATTCATTTTTACCTCAGTTATTTTTACAATATTATACCCACAAAAATATTTGAAATAAGTCCTATTCGTACTTTCACAAACAAAAAACTGGGCTCATCAAAATAAAATGAAAGTCAAATCCAAGACAGTCAATGAGATGAATGAAGTTGTTTCTTTGATTTTCTAATTTCCAATGTTTTTTTGAATGATTTCCGATATTTTTAATCTTAATGCAACATTTTTCAACCGATTTCTCTTGAAAGTTTTTATGCTGCATAGTGTTGAAAACGTTTGCCTACACACAGTGGCGGTCCCAGGATTTCATTTCGGGGGGGGGGGGGGATGACCACCGGGGTTTCTGGGTTCCCCCCCCCCCCAAAAAAATGTGGAATTTAAAGCCTAAAAACGTATTTTCATAAGTATTTGAGCTCTAAAATATGCTCAAGCTGATAGTATTTATGTTAGCTAATAAAATAGTTTTTCATTTAAAGTTTATTGTATCTGGGTGGAATAGGACCCAACCATAGCATGAGCAACTTGTAGTAAAACAATAATTTTATTCGTACAAGAATTTTACAATTTTACACATTGGTTGGGTGTTTATTTGACAAGCTAACAAGTAACAATGACACAGATTAAATTTATTTCTCGCAAAAACTATACATACATAATTATGAATAAATTCTTTTTTAGGGGGGGATCCATCTTGATATTTCGGGGGGGGGGGATATATCCCTCCCATCCCCCCCCCCCCTGGGAGTGCCACTGCCTACACAGATACGTTTTTAGATCCTTGCAGTTTCAAGTTCAAAATTTTAAAGTGCGTGAATAAATCTGCTAAATATGCAATTTTGCAAAGCCAGGAAATTTCTTTAAACCTAACGACACAACGCACACTCTCCCAAAACAATCATAGCTCGCTACACGCCGCTATCATCGCAATATGATTTAGATTTGAGGAAACTACAATATTTTACTAATTATTTAGTCATATTTTAATAATTAATTATTATTAATTACCCATTTAGCACTGGGTAAAATAAATGTATTTTTGAAATGTTCATTTTTTAATTTCTCATGCTAGTTCGCGGAACCCCTTGGATACTCTGAACTAATCAACAACAATACAATATCGACCAAAATGCTCAGCTATGGTAACGGACAAAAATGGTACTTTCAAGCAAACCAATTACGGACACTCTATAAAGTATTAACACTCAAGCAGTACCCGACAACGGAAAATTCTCCAACTTACCTTCGATACAAGGTCAGAGACGTACAGGAGCACTGGTCAATAAGTTAAAGGTCTATTTCAATATTTGCACCAACGCTATACTTCAGTACAGTCGACAGCGACAAATGCATTTCATCACTTAAATTCCAATTACAAAGAGCATTTTGGCCTCACGATGACGTCAATAGTTATTTAGTTTAAATATAACTGAGAGATGCATGAACACCTCCAATTAATAATGACCCAATGACATTTATCATCGATCTCTTCCGCTAAACGAATTTAATAACAATATTGTATTATTGATAACAACAAAAAACAACTGCTTTAAGAGTATACAACCGCATACAGTACATAATGTAGTGAATATGAAAATGGAGAGAATAGAGAGAAAGGAGGCACAGTGGTTCTCGGTGTTATCTGCTATGTAAATGTTTACTTCTAAACAATTAATTACTCTGCTTTTGACACTTTTATGGTGTTTACTTGGGCCTTTGTAGAATGTTCTAGTTGTTTGATTAGAAATTAATGGAGTCTTATCGAATATTGTGGAAAGTGCGAGTGTCCTTTTCTGTTTGTTTTAGAATTCGGTAGAAGTTGATAGAAAAATCGAGAAATATCTCAATTATGGAAAATTATATAAATAGAGGGAGACTTTTGTAAATTAGTTCAGTCTTGTTTGAAATTCGTCATGATAAACAAGTAGTTCAGTTGTTGTTCTACGTTGATAAGTGGCAGTAGTGACAGTTCCCGTTAATACAGACAGTGAAATCCCGTTGGCGCTATTACAAACCATTCAATGAACTTTCGTTGTCTGTAGTGATAATTCTCTTGACAGTTCTATAGTGATAATTCTTTTACCTATTGCTGTATTATGGACTTGTGCTACGTAAGTTAATTGCTCTTCCTTGACGTTTCTTTTTGAATATTATTGGACAGTTTATTGCACAGTTATTATTTGATATTAGATCGGCCTTTTGACATTTAGTGTATGATTTTTTGTATGGTAATATTGAAAACTCGTTTATGTGTTTTTAATTGCTCATTTTTCTGTAAGAAATTACCGAACAGTGTGAGTTGTGGATTATAAGTGCGAGTGATAAATTTAAGTGTTGCCAGCGTTATTTTAGACATAGAACCCGTAACAATAACATAGAGTATATAACCGCATACAAGAGTATGCGTCAAAAGCATAGACTGCATATCAGTAGACTCTTCACGGACACGAGGAAAACGTCATATGTAATGCACGAGTCCATATACATTTGTGAATTGCCTCGAATATTCGCTACTTTTTTAATGTTTGAGTTCCAAACTACTACAGACATGTTGTTTCAATTATAAGCTATCACACTACTACAGTTGTTTTGGAGTACAATATTTTCTTAAAAGATTGAAATATTATATATTATTAAATATCATTATACAGAATGTTTCAGAACTTTCTACCAATACTTCTAGGCAGTGTTTCTGGACCACTAACAAAAGTAAATATTGTAACAAAAAATTTCTAAAATCTCCAATTACTCACACAGCCGCCATTTTGTTTTTTTACTCATTATTTTTCTATTCGAATACCTCTGAATATATAATTTTGAAATTCTGCAAACAGCTTTATAGCAACTAGAACAATCTTTAACAAATTAATAAAAATTTTCCGACACCAAAAAACAATATGGTGGCCATTTAAAATCTTTGAACAGGATTAAATTAATAATGGCTAATGATATCAAAATTTGACTAGAATAACGTTTTTTAGATATTTTTATTGCAAATCCAACGAAACGATACCTCACTTTCCAATATTGGCCAACAGAGATATGCTACTTCTTAGGGTGTGCGGTGGTTGGAAGCGAAAACCCGTTCTCAACCACCGCACACACTATATCTCTGCATATCTGATATCAGCATATCTCTGTTAATTGTTGGCCAATCTTGGAAAATGGGGTATCGTTGGATTTGCAATAAAAATATCTAAAAAACGT